>OX359286.1:38684663-38762163 GCA_947179155.2 Hedera helix
CTGGTACTTGGCATAAAGGACGCCCAAGTTAAATTAAATGTTTGGTCAAAAATTAAAATGCACATGAAAATCCACTTATTGTTGGCTTCCAGTATTTTGTGTTACAAACTGTTCTAGAATGTAGTCTTGCTTGCATATAAATGATGACAATGTTATGAGTTAATGTTATTCTTCACAGCTATCTATTTTCTTTTGTATTATATTATTTAAATAATAATAATAATAATCATCATCATCATCATAATAATAATAATAATAATAATTGGCTATATTATGACCTCAGTCTTTACCTATCAAATGTTAATACCCATAAGTATGCATGATTCATAGTCTATTAATAGATATAATCGTAAAGTCTGCACTAGCCAGATTAAGAGGGAAAAAATGGGATTATACATCTTTGCAAAGAAACACAAGAATGCCTGTAGCAGAACCAATTTCAGCTAATCCATTGGATATGTTAGTTTCAGAAACAAGCAAAAGTGTCCATTATTTTTAATTATTCCAAACACAAAAGGCAAAAGTACATACGAGAAAGCTCAGGAGAACACACATGTGACAACATATTCTCATTCAATTGCAACAAAATGCTTTTGGCTCTCCACCAAGCTCCACTCGTAGGTTATCATATGGGTACACCTTTGGTGCCTGGTTAAAACAGAACGGAAAATTGATATCAATCAGAATCAAACTCTTGGAAATTGGTTAAAACAAAAATTAAAATATCAATAAACCAACTATAAAGATCAATGCATGCATACAACTTAAACTGAGAAAAAAAAACAGAAATATGTTTGACATGATATCGATGGGCATGTTTAAGGTGCTTTTACTCCCACTCCCCCCCCCCCCCCCCCCCCCCCCCCCCCCACCCAAAAAAAACCCTCCTTCCCCCCTCACTCTCCCTTTTTCCATTCTTCTAGCATAGTCCAGTCCAATACATACCCTTGTCTAAAGCAGTCTTCACTTTTCACCAAATTAAATTCATTCATTCAAACTACACATACTCGTGTGTTTAAATGTTATGTAAAGTTAGATCTTGATTAGGAAGAAGATCAAATTTGCTTTTTTTATGCGCCCAATTATGTTAAACCTAACACCACATGGTCCAGCAAATGAATCATATTAGATTAAAACCCTAGCAAGCAAACACATGCCTCCTCAACATGCCATGAAGGAAAGCCCGAGTGTTTTTGGTTTTTATGAATACACTTAATAGTAGCACAGATGTCAAATGAAGCTAACTGGATCATGGACCCCATCAAAATGACAAAATAAGTATTACAATAGAGCTTTAATAGCATCGAGACCCTACAAGCAACTAGAAGAATGGGAGAACTGATAAGAATTTTTTTTATGATGGCAGAACCCACAGCCATAACTCTTAGGTTGTGCATCAGATAAACCACCAGGTGTAAGCAATAAACCACCAACCACGCACATTGGTTAATCCCACAATAAACTATGCGGGGGGGGGGGGGGGGGGGGTTCAAAGAGATCATTGCCTTTGCAAAGTATTGAACCTCATTCATTCTACTACAAGCCAAATTTGCTCATGATAAACTATTCCAAAAGGAATAAGAGGCTCAACATAGAATTTTCATAGCCATTTACTAACAAAGATACATACTAAGATCAAATTGTGAAGTACCAACCAGCCATCCTCCTTCGTCCCACAAATAGACTCTCATCCAACCACATGATCATTGCCTACAATACTTTGTGAGTGAGGCCAAAACACTCGAGGGCTATAGCGAAGAAAATAAATAATTTTAGTTTCTTTAAACATGAAACTACAAAAACTGATATGCGCATTTGTTTTGAAACATAATCAAGAGGGAAATTTTTGTGCTAAAACAGTTAGCTTAAGACTTAGACTTGACCAAGCTCTTCCAAAATTTGACATTTTAGAAAGCTTTAACTGTTAATCATAGTTCTATATTATTGAACGTAATTTAAGGACATAGGCCAGCTATACCATAGGCCAATAACTAATGTGATTCAGAGATTAAAAAAATCAAATTAGCAGTAAACTTTTGACATACAAATGGTATTTTAGAGGCCTTATCATTCCACACAGCCATCAGTCCAAGTGAAGCGAAAAAACTCAAACCTCCACAGAGCCAAGCCAATGCTTCATACTGAAAAAATACATAAAAAGAATAAATTATTATAAATCATCAAGGATATAATCTTTCTTCCATGATTATCCTTAAATTTAATGAGTGTTTAGTCTAATATTAGTGGCATTATAATTGAGGAAATTATTTTATTTTGTACTATCAACAATAAAAGGATACCTCTTTTTGTGGAACAAATTTCCTTTTGGCAAATGGGGCTCTTTTGGTGG
The DNA here is from genome assembly GCA_947179155.2 of Hedera helix. NCBI lineage: Eukaryota > Viridiplantae > Streptophyta > Magnoliopsida > Apiales > Araliaceae > Hedera > Hedera helix. Next base: position 38,687,014 of record OX359286.1, read on the forward strand.
AAGTGGGAGAGTATAATCAAATTTATAGTAACAAAATACATACAAAGACTGAATTTTTAATTCATTGATAGAGAGAAAAAAATTCACCTTCCCAACTGTATCTGCAATACGATCAATACACGGTTCAGGGAATGCCGTCCCATTGTCCCAAATTAGCTCGTCATTTACAGAAAGCTGAAGCAAGCCGAATAATAATCAAAATTGTGTTAGGGTTTCTTCAGGGCTTAATTAGTAGCAAATTCAATAGACAATTAAGAATGGTACCACAAATTATTCAAATCACATATAATTAAAGAGTCGTATGTAATTTAAGGTGAAAAAGATTACGGGTTTATTAGGGACGATATGTTTGCCGACGGGGAGTCCCATACCGGAGCGGAGGCGAAGAGTGGAGCTGGCGGAGCGAGAAACGACGCCATTTCCGCTCATAATCCGAGATGCAACGTGGCTCAATCTTCCTGCCATTTTTTTCACCGATCAGATACTTGTTTGCAAAACGAACACTCGGTAACAACCCCTTTTGTAAAACCCCCGATTAGGAAAAGGAGGAGGAGGTCACGTGAGCGCAACAAACACTAATAATTTTAAAATATTTAATAGTTTAAATTTTATAAATTAATTAAATAAATTCTTTAAAAGTTATATAATAATCAAAATTTAAAATCAATTTCCAGTCTTTGGTCCATCTTAATAACATACCACCTACAACTCCGCGCGTTGTGGCGGGATTATTAATTTTGTTAATATATATATATAATTAAAAATTATTTAGATCAATTATCTATTAATTTGAGATAATATTAAACTGACATTATGAAATATAAGATCAATTTAAAATTAGTGCAATTTTTTAAAATATAATAAAATTATTTAGATCAATCATCTATTAATTTGAGATAATATTAATCTGACATTATGGAATATAATATCAATTTGAAATTGATACAATTTTAAAATATAATATCAGTTTATATTTGTATATATGGGATAATGTTATATTATTTTTGTGTGATTAAGGAGTTTTAAAAAATTTATGTGTACAAATTTTTTGTAAATAAAGTTCAAAAGCTCAATTATGGGATAATATTACATATTTTTTTACATGAGAATTATTTGTAAAAAAATTAAAAAATTAAAATATTAGATAATATCATATATTTATATGTCAGAGTTATCTGCAAAAATGAGATAATAAAACAATTCAAAACTAAATTATTGAATAATATCAATTTGAAATTGTTGCAATTTAATATCAGTTTAGATTTGTATGCGTGACATATTTATGAGACAATGTTACATTTTTATTTTTTTTGTGAGTAAGGAATTAAAAAAATAAAAATTTTATGCATGAAAATTATCTGTAAATAAAGTTCAAAAGCCCAATTATGGAATAATATTACATATTACTGTGGCTGAAAATTATTTTTAAAAAAAAAAAAATTCAAAATTATTGGATAATATCAGATATTTATGTGTCAAAGTTATCTGCAAAAATTAGATAATAAAACAATTCAAAAATTAAATTATTGAATAATATCAATTTGAAATTACTACATTATTGAGATATAATCAAATGACACAAATTTGAAGTTAAATTTTTGGGTAAGGCAAAGCAACTGAATATATTAGCAATAGTAATAGAGGAATAAATAATAATAATCTTATTGTATAGCAGAAAATTATAAGAAAAAGAGAATTGTTTGTAGTGTGATTTGAAATTAAAGTGTTAGTCTCTATTTATAGTGTGAATAAAAAACGTGCTTAAATCAATCATCCATTAATTTGGGATAAAATCAATTTGGAATTGCTTAAATTATGCAATATAAAATCAATTTAAATTTGCTACAATTTTGAAATATAAATATCAATTTAAATTTGTATGATGCAATTTTTAACTTTATAATCTCAGTATTCTTTAAAATTTATATAATAATCAAAATATAAAATCAAATTCCAATCTTTGGTCCATCTTAATAACATATTGTGGTCACAGATGAAATATATATTAGACCTTTGAGGCGATGAAATGATAATTAGCTTTTATGTGATTCTTCCCACAGAAGTGATCAACTGAAATGATATGCAGTTTCTACTATAATAGTTACCCGAAGATGTTGTAGTTTTTGGTAGAAGTTCACTTCATGAAGATGTATTTTACGTCTCCAGAGAGCTCTGTCATGGATTCTTTCTGAAACACTAGCATTTCTACAATGTTTGTCTCAATACAGACCTTTCACTTTAGCTCATGACATTTGTCTGTGTGAGTTTTCTCATGTAGTATATTACTAGATTGCGTTTATCTATCTTTCCATGCACACGAACACCCTTTAAGCCAATTTAGTCTTATCCTTTATGCTTATGTATAGGGGTGTGAGCATTCTCTTATTGACCGTACCGAATTGTCTATTCAATTATAATTGAACATCAAATTTTATACAGTTTTACTATTTGAACAAGTATCCGAAATTAGTACTAATCAAAAATTGAATAACTGAATTATATTATTCGGTATATAACCGAAATGTGAATTTATTTATACTAAGCAAAAAAAATCATTTCAAATTTCACATTAGAGTTTTCAAAAAAACATTTAACCATAATCCATAATCATAATAATTTATAAACTAGTTTAATAATTTTAATTTAACAATACATAATCATAGGACAAAATTTAAAACTTTTTTTTAATATATCTAATTCGGTTATTCGGATATCCGAATAGCATAATTTTAAAAATCAAACCCGAACTCGAATGCCGAATAATTAAACGATTATAACCAAATTACACAAAATAACTGAATAACCGAAATAATTCGGTTAAAAAATTTCAGTTCAGTTCTGTAATTCAATTTTACCTATTTTTGCTTAGCCCTACTTCTGTATTTAGATGATCAACTAGCCATTCTTTCTTGGCTTTATTATTAACTTTACAGGAGTTAAACTAGAATAATTAGTCAAACCTTTAGGGTGAGTTTAGCTAAAATTAGTTAATACAGCATTTTTTTAGCTCATTTTCCTTATCAACGCGCCAAAGAGGACTGTATCTAAGCATGCGTTATTATTTGTGTACCGAGATTAGAGATATATTTTGACTTTTAAGTAAATATGCAAAATCAAAATTTTCTCTTTTTTAAAAATTTTTGTTGAGAGCAAATGCCATCCAATTGACTGCACTGGACCCACTAGCACAACTAAACATGGCAAATAAATCAAAACCATGCTCAGTGCTCAGTCCCTAGCTGGACCTCAAATAAGATTTGCTCATATCAACTCCTATGTCCCTAAAAGAGTCCCATTCCAAAAATATATGCAGAAAAATGGGGTTCACAATTTGGGATAGAGTGGCACCATGCAAAGTTTTGGCCAAGTGCCCTAAAAAAATATCCACTCTATAAATAAAGCAAGACCCACATATCAATCAATGCAAGGTTCTTAAAGCCCCAGGTAGGTGAAATTGCCACAAAGAAGGGGAGTTTTAAATTACACATTCCATTAGAAAAAGAAATTGAAACTAATTGACACCACAATCAAAAATTAAAATAAGATGTACTCCATAATTGTTGTAATACAAAATTATAGTAGTCCAAATCTCTAACAATTATCAAGGGTGTTAGCAAGGATATTTACGGACGAGAAAATAGACATGTTGTTTTTGTTTAGGGCACTACAATTAATTTATTTTTTTTCCAAAGAAAAAAGAGAGACAACGAAGCAAGTTATAATAATTAATCTGTGCTGCAGTCTTTCACAAATTATATTAATAATAGATAGGGACGGGACAAAACACATTAAAATAAGGGCACCAAACTGAAAAGAAAAACACATGAACAAGTAGTAGTATTTAACCTGGGGGAAGATTCAATCAAATGTAAGCCCATGTGGTCTAAATACAAGACGTACAAACTAATCCGAACAAATGCAAAACTCAATGCATCTACATATCATAAACTAACAAACCTACATTAGAAGAAGAAAATAAAATAAGTTTATCATTAAAGGAGTAATTGTCACGTCGCATGACTAATGTAATAACTAATATATGTCAGAGAAGGAGCCATTTAGATAGGACATCTGCAAAATTCAGCAATATAATGTAGTCAAGATTGTAACTATATGATTCTTAAGACTAGCTAGCTAGATAGTTGATATCTTGTAGCTGTAACATTGCATTCATCTGCAAGCTTAGTCCCCATTCCCTTCTGCCTAAACATCCAAAACCTTTACTGATCACAGATACTTCAGCAGGATGAGAAAACACGAGGAAAAATAAGAAAAATTGTACTGACCCGGGTCAAATCCCGAATCCGACTCAAATCATAACAGAATAAGACCCAATGCATTATATCAATAACATCTTCTTGGGTTATCTTAGCCCACCACAAACTCACCCAAAAGGTCATGTGTTATCTTAGCCCACCACAGATTCACTCAAAAAGGTCATGACTGAAAGTATTAATACTAGCAACTTAGATCCTTATATATACATTCAAATATCCCACATTAGCCGATGTGAGATTGGGGTGTTACAAACTATCCCACTTAAATACCTGACATCCCCGTCAAACCGAACACATAGTCACACAAGACCCATAAACTTTACCTCTCATTGTGGGATAATACCAGTGGCCTATTAGGCCTGCTTTCGTGTCCTCCCCTCCGACAACTCAATCGGACGACACGACCCAAGAGTCGGTTCTGATATCATATGTAACAACCCGAGTCCGAATCAAATCATAACAGAATAAGGCCTAATGCACTGTCTCCATAACATATTCTTAGTTAACCGATGTGAGATATTCCACATTAACCAAATATCACACATTAACCGATATGAGACTGGAGTGTTACAAAAACCCTCCACCAATTTTGGATGCCTAACTAGAATGATACACATATTCTTAGTTACTTAGACTCGGTGAAGTATACAAGTGAAAAATGGAGACAATAATTGAAATGTGTTCAAAAAATCTCAGCCCCGTAGATGCAAAAAGAAACTTGGGTTACATAATTCTATTCCCTGAGATGTCCAAGCAAAGACCATCTTTTAAACAACTTTAACAACATACACCTTAGAGCTTTTGACCAAACAATTTTTTATCCTCACTGAATGTCAAACAGGAACCCCACATCCATAACAAACTGAAATTTCTGAAAAAACTTGTAAGTCAAATCTTAAAAGTGCTGCGGTGCAACAAAAGGATCCAGAAATTTGTCTGGTGAATTCTGTAAGCCTATAGATTCTGAAATTAAATCCTTTTCATTATCTTTCTCTTTAATATAAGAAATGACCTTAAATTCACCACTTCAAACTACTTAAAACTCGCAATTATCATTAACTGACTGGAAGAGGTTTTGATCCTATATTCCAAGTTCAGCAACTTGAGCGCAAGCAACCTCTGAAGCACCTAACTAAATATAAGGGCTATTGAACATCAAGCAAAGCAGAAATTCAATGGTTTAGGAGCATTACCATTACCAAGTTCGCCATTTTGTAAGGTTCTCCGCGTGGAGCTACTTCAGTTAATAAATTTCATTTTCATCAATCAACTAGAGTTTTAGACTTTTAGTAATGGAGAGAGTGAGACAAATCTCAGCCTAATAAATTGTGCTCCTCCCGTATATTAATTTCTGAAATTGAAGAGTGTTTGATAAGGGTTGGTTCAATTTAAAGATACTACATTGGTGAGGAAATCCACAGGAGAGTGATTGATTCCATAGGAGACTTTTAGTAATGGAAAGATACTACGATAGTTATTTGATTGATTCCAAGGTAGAGAAAAGAGAATCTAGGCCAGCTGATCACATTGTGAACAGAGCTTAACCCCTTCATAGTTCAGATGAATTTATAATGACCTTGGTCCTTATTGGGCACCTAAAAGATCTAATAAAGTGGTTTAATCTAATGAAAGTTCTAATGAAGGTCCCTCATTAAGATTGAATAAGAGACTCTTGGAAGCCACCGTAGAGATTGTAAAACTAGTGAAGTAACTAAGAAGACATTACTTCAGTTCTACAGATGTGTGACGTTAAAGTAGGACTGTGTATACGGATTACAAACAATATAATAAGCAATTCATGTAGCCCAAAAAAGTTCCAATATCGACTAATTCTTCTTACTATTTTTCTCCTCACAATCTTGAACCGGTAAGGTGTCATAAAGGATATTCGCACAAAAAGATAATATAACATAGCCTAGATCAACTATATTAAAACTTTCAATTCAATAATTAATAAAAAAAAAACATGAATCTGAAAATATCATACAGACAACCAAAAGGAATAGAAAGAGAGATGCTAATTTCTGTTGAATCCTCTCCATATTCCAGCTCTCACATGTTGTCAAGTATAAAGTAATCACCATTTACCAGAAAACTGCAAGTTTTTAACATTGACATATCATCATACAGAGCACCATTATGTCCAAAATGATACACCACTAAGTACGGCAGTTTAAGATTCTGCAGTCTGCCTAGTGTCAAGACTAAATAGATTATAAGCATATTACACTTGCAAGCAAGAAAATATACTAAAGTAAGTCATAATAAGGTACCGCCACCATGGTTTGATATTTATTAAGTTGGTATCATAGAGTGGATCAGTTAGAACCTCTGTGCATAAAAGCAACTGCAAGAAACATTCTTGCTTGACAAGTTGTGGCTCCTCAGCATCTCCAAGCTGAAGCTGACATGAGCTCATGGTGCTGCCAGCATAGCACAAGCGACGCCTGGCACTTCTCCACATGAAATCCCCTAACTTGGTTTCTTTTCACCACACAATCTGCCTGAGTTTCAGCAAAATTACTAAATGCCATGGGTGAGAATCCCAAGGAAGCAAAAAGAGATTTCCAAGGGAGCATTTGGTCCAGGAAATGGAGACGCCCCAAAACCATACTTTCAATACTAGGATGGAAAAGGAATCTTTCAATCTTGTTCACCGCATCTGAAGTCACATTAGCAGCATCAATAGAGTCCAAGAGAATCGCATAGTATTGGAGGGCATGGAGAAGGTGCTGTGGGAAGGGGAGATCCATTCGATCACATCCACGGTCCATTGATACCATGATTTTTGGTGAAAGCTGCTTTATAAAGCACAGAATAGAGGGAAGGGATGGCATGTTTCTTGACGAGGACCAGATGGGAAAATTCACAGCAATTGCTTCATTCTCTGATGACCGAGGCGGCATTGAATAAGAATTTGGGTCAAAAGAATCAAGGTTCACCACTTCAAGCTCAAAAGAAACACCAATTTCATTAGCAAATTGAGTCAAATTCTCATGCATAAGGCCGAGCTCAATGGGATGATGGGTTGTAGGAGAGGCAAAGGCAGTAATTTTCAATAATGGGGCACCTCTGTCCCTCCTAGGAAGCTCCTGCAAGAAAGAAGACCATTGTACACCAAACCCAATATCAAAGTCTATTATATGAATGCTGTCCGCATCGTCAAGGGCTTCGAGAAGAGCCTGGTTGGATGTGAAATTCATGAATTGGATAAGTGGCGAAACTTCCGAAAGCACTTTATAGGCACACATCTTAAACAAGCCATCAAATGGTGTAGGAATTCTTGGCGGAAGAGGGGATACTGGATTGGACATCATGAGGGCCATTTGTAGAGCCTCCTTGAAGTAAAAAGAAGCCCTTTGAAAAGGCTTTGTGTTGGGGGAAAGCTGGTGATTGAGCCGCGCCAATATCGCTTGCGCGTGTGAGAAATTCCCAGCCAGTATTAACTCTGCAACCTTATATACCTGGTCATATATTAACTGTTGCTGCTGTGCAGCCGCAATTTGCTCCCTTTGGCTTCCCGGCGCCTCCTGCTTAGGCACAATGATTGGAGGAGGGAGTGACTTCAGCTGGCTAGCCAAACCCAGTTGTGGTTGCAGTTTTGAGGGTAAAAACTCAGAACCAGGATCAACAAATGGAACTTTAGTGATATGAGTGATAAAGTTTGCTATGCCCGGATTGTGACGCTTCAATTGAGGCTCAATTTGGTGATGATCTTGCTGGGTATTATTACATAGGAATAATGCAGAAGACATGTCAAGATTTGCTGTAGAATGAAACTGCTGGGGCTGGTTTAACATTATTTGGCTTGCAAACTGATGTTGCTGAGGCAAAGGCAGATTAGGGTTTTGTGGGTTGCGAATGTTGTTCGAAACACAAGAATTTGGAGCTAAAGCAGAACTAATTTTTCCATTGTTATTATTATTCTGATTCAAACAAAACCCAGAACCTGAAACAGGATTCAAGCTAGTAATTGCCTTACCCCAGGGCTCCAAGGCGGAGGAGTCATCGATTTCATTAACATTTCCGGCCTGCAACAGCTGTTTCAAGCTCAACGGATTGTCGTCAACATCACTAGAAATCCACCGGAGCAAAGACTGGTCTGGGGCTGCAGACTCAGACAGCAAGCTCTCCCAATCTTCCAATCCAATTCCAAGACCAAATCTTTGACAGCTTCCATTTTCCACCGCCGAAATGGGTTGGAGCTCGGCGGCCCACTCATCCTTCCGGCCACCATCAGGCTCATTATTAGCCTCCACCGGTACAGAAACAGGCCATTTGTAGTTGAGGGTATTTTCGGAAATTACATCCACGCTGGCCGAATTGTTGTTGTCAGCACCGCCGCCGCCGCCGCCGCCGTCGAAAGAAGAGGAGAGAGTAGATGTGGAGTTGAAAGAACTGGGACTCCTCCTTGCGTCCAAAACAGAGATGGGTTCATGAATGCTGCTGGCAAAACTTCCATCTTTTTTGCACTTTCCTTTAAAGCTTGAAACTTTATCTAATACTACTTTACCTCCTTCCAAGTTATGTCCTATTCCTCTCATCTAAGAAGAAAAAATTAATATCACCAAAAACAGAACAAAAGATCAAGATCTAAACATAACTTCTTAACTTGCCTTATAATCAATATGGTTTTTTTTTTTTTTTGAGATGATGAATCTTCCATTGTTTTATCTTTCCTCTGAATTCCATTTCACCATGTCAGCTACATACCCTTCTCTCTCTAAACACTTTTCTTCTGCTTCTTCTTCTACTTTTCCCTCCTTTACCCCCTTTGGGTGGTGGCAGTAGTACTGTGTATTGCCATGGATGCGTGCATCATGAAAAAGGGAACAAAATTGGCCCTCCCATCTTTCCCTCGTCTCTTTCACACTTTTTTTTCTCTCTCACTATATATATGTGTGTCTATATATATATATATATATATATATATATAATTCCAACTCCTAATATTTCATGTTTAATTTTGTGTAAATACTTAATAGTGGTAAAGCGATGTACCAGAAAGTGTGCTTGTATTGTCTTTACCCCAGTTACCAACGGTCCAACTTGTGTATTGTCGGCTTGCACAACATGTTGGCTTAATCTAATTTAATTTAGGTCTGATAAGCTTTGATTATTGATCAGATTAAATCATATTTTTATTTTTTGACCTTTAGGTTGGGCCAAGTTTTTACACAAAATTTTGATTTTTTGAGATTTGCAGGTCAAATTGAATTAGACCTTGATTCAAATTATTTTCTGTAATTCTGTATAACCAAATATTTAGAATGATCTGTAATTATGTATAAACTTAATAATTGAGCAATATTTTCCGAAAAAATAAATTATGAGGCAAAGTCTCCTAAAAAATACATATAATTTATTAATTTTTTAAATAATATATTCTTATATCTTAACTTTTCATTTTTTTCCCTCTCTTTCACTTTTTTTAGTTGCAGTGGAACACAAAAGTACGTAAGTGTTCTGCATTTTTAATATCTTAAACATGAAACAGAGTGAGTTAATAACTATTTTATTATTGGCTGAATATACACAAATATTTGTAAGACAAAAGTAATACTTACAATAATAACATACTAATTAAAAATTATTTTATAACAGCGGCCTGCAGGTAATGTGAGATTTTTTTCCAGACTTGGCTTTTGTGTTCAAATAGCAGTCTTTTTACAACTTGCAGGCCAGGCTTGAACGGGTTATATTTTGACCAAATCGAACTTTAATCAGGCCAGACTCAGGCCAAATTAGGTCGACCGACGGACCGTTGACTTTTTGTACATGTCGTGTAATGACTTCTCATTACATTTTATAGTTAAAATTAGATAATTTATGTGATGTATAAAATGTATTTATTATTTACATCAAATACACTCATTATAATTATATTAATTGCTTAACATAATGGTAAGTCTTATATAACGAATATTAATATTAATTAATCAATTGTAAACATCATACGACGTATTTGAGATTCAAAATTTAAGAAGTCATTTAGGTCACTAACGTTACTCATATTTTTTGACCAACTTCACTGTCTTTCTATGAGTTTCTCTTTAATAATGTATTTTTGATAATCTTTATTGATCAATTTTAAAAGACAAATTAGTACATAATTTTAAGAAAAAAGAACCTATATATAGTAATAAATTATCATCTAACAATAACATAGAATATATTTGTGAAACACAAATTAAATAAGCATAACTTCTAAGCTTCCAATAGAATCACACTACATAATTAAAGTAGTTTTGAAATTAGAGTAACAATAGGATTTTTAAAAGAATTTATATATTTTGAATTTAAATAAATATATTTAACTAAATTAATAAAATAAATATAAATGATGAATACTGGTAAGTATATTTTAAACATAAATTCATAACATGTGGTGTAGAATAAGTGTATTATGTCCCATTTTATAATAAATAGATGATCGTCTTAATCAATATCTCGTTGAGTTATATGGTCATAACGTAAGCCATAGCCTTATATATATATATATATAGATATATATATATATATATATATATATATATATATATATATATACACACATTCAAGTATCATATACTACAGTTGTCAAGCGATAGAAGTTAGTTTATATATTTTATGATAATAATTATCAAAACTTTTGCGTAAAAAAGTTGGTAAGAAAATAATCAACGAGTGTAAACATTGAATTAATTTGGTCTTGAAGTCCACATACAAAAGGGCCCATTCTTTGTCACTTGTTCATGGAAAGCAATGATTAGTTTTTGACTTCTTAAATGAAGTTGGCATCGTGTGGTTTAGCAGGTATATACAGTGAGTACCTCGCAGGACTTGTTAGATTACAATCCGGAAAGGAAAAAAGAGAGAGAGATGGAGAGAGAAAATTATACTTTCAAGGTTTCATAATTCTAGATTATTTTTTTTTGTTAATTTCTTTCTTTAATATTAAAATTTATACAAGACACGTTTAGTTATAATTTTTCTAAATGATACTTTTAACATTTTATTTATTTTTAAATTTAAAATTAATATAATTATAAATTATCTTTAAAATACTAGTAATTATATAGCAGTGGTTCCATTACAAAGAAAATAATGAATTAATTCCCCCTTGTATTAATTTGTGTTTGACCCTTGGGAATGCATTGTTTTAATGTTTCTTATTGCCTTGTATTATTATTAATTATATATATATATATATATATATATGGGGAATGATCCATAGCAAGCGTTTGTTATGGATACTATTCCAGCAAACGCATCTTCAACCGTTGAAATAATAATGTTAAAGGATGAGATGATTTCCACCCGCTATCTAAGATAACGGGTAGGAAAAAAAAAAAAAATCATAGTTCACCCGGCATCTTAGTTTGCGGGTGGAGTGAATTTTATTTTTCAAAAAAATCATCCACCCGCTAAATTAGATGCCGGGTGGAGTGAATTTTTTTTTTTTTTTGTTTAAACTAAGTTTTAAAAAAAAAATTCTCCACCCGTCAACTAAGATGACGGGTGGAAAAAAATTTTGACTTTTGAATTTTTTTTTTTTAAACTTAGTTTGTAAAAAAAAAAAAAAAAAACTCCACCCGTCAACTAAAATGACGGGTGGAAAAAAAATTTGATTTTTGATTTTTTTTTTTTTTAAAACTTAGTTTGTAAAATGTAACAAAAAAAAAAAAAAAAAAGCAAACTCCACCCGTCAACTAAGATGACGGATGGAAAAAAAATTTGATTTTTGAATTTTTTTTTTTAAACTTAGTTTGTAAAATAAAATTAAAAAAAAAAAACTCCACCCGTCAACTAAGATGACGGGTGGAAAAAAAATTTGATTTTTGATTTTTTTTTTTTTTAAACTTAGTTTGTAAAATATAAAAAAAAAAAAAAAAAAAAAAACTCCACCCGTCAACTAAGATGACGGGTGGAAAAAAAATTGATTTTTGAATTTTTTTTTTTTTTAAACTTAGTTTGTAAAAAAAAAACAAAAAAAAAAAAAACTCCACCCGTCAACTAAGATGACGGGTGGAAAAAATTTTGATTTTTGAAATTTTTTTTTTTTTAAACTTAGTTTGTAAAATAAAAAATAAAAAAAAAAAACTCCACCCGTCAACTAAGATGACGGGTGGAAAAAAAATTTGATTTATGATATTTTTTTTTTTTTTTAAACTTAGTTTGCAAAATAAAAAATAAAAAAAACTCCACCCTTCAACTAAGATGACGGGTGGAAAAAAAAATTGATTTTTGAATTTGTTTTTTTTTAAACTTAGTTTGTAAAATAAAAAAAAATAAGCAAACTCCACCCGTCAACTAAGATGACGGGTGGAAAAAAAATTTGATTTTTGATTTTTTTTTTTTTTTAACAAACTAAGTTTAAAAAAAAAAAAATTAAAATTTCCCTCCACCCGCTACCTACGTTGACGAGTGGAGAAATGTATTTATTAAAATTCTTTTGTTGTTTAAATCAACCCGCTACCTATATTGACGGGTGGAGAATTTTTTTTTTTTTTCAAATTAACTAAGTAAAAAATAAATAAATAAATAAAAAATTTCTTCCTCCATCCGTTAGCTTTGTTGCCGGGTGGAGTGAAAATATTTATTTATTATTATTTTTTATTTTACATTAACTAAGGTATAAAAAAAAAAAAAATTCCTTCCTCCACCCGTTAGCTTTGGTGGCGGGTGGAGTTTTTAAAATTTTTTATTTTTTTTTTAACATTAACTAAGGTATAAAAAAAAAAAAAAATTTCCTTCCTCCACCCGTTAGCTTTGGTGGCGGGTGGAGTTTTTAATTTATTTTTTTTTTGAACATTAAGTAAGGTATAAAAAAAATAAAAATAAAAAAAAAATTCAAAAACTCCTCCACCCGTTAGCTTTGGTGGCGGGTGGAGTTTTTAAGATTTTTTTTTTTTTTTTTTTTTAACATTAACTAATATATAAAAAAAAAAAAAAAATAAAAATTCAATTTTTTTTCCCCCCGTCATCTTAGTTGACGGGTGGATTTTTTTTTTTTTTTTTTTTTTTTTATATTTTACAAACTAAGTTTAAAAAAAATCAAAAATCAAAATTTTTTTCCACCCGTCATCTTAGTTGACGGGTGGAGTTTTTTTTTTTTAATTTTATTTTACAAACTAAGTTTAAAAAAAAAAAAAATCAAAAATCAAATTTTTTTTCCATCCGTCATCTTAGTTGGCGGGGGGAGTTTGTTTTTTTTTTTTTTTTTTTTTTGTTACATTTTACAAACTAAGTTTAAAAAAAAAATCAAAAATCAAAAATCAAAAATTTTTTTTTCTTTTTTTTTTTTACAAACTAAGTTTAAAAAAAAAAAAAATTTCAAAAATCAAAATTTTTTTCCACCCGTCATCTTAGTTGACGGGTGGAGATTTTTTTTTTTAAAACTTAGTTTAAACAAAAAAAAAAAAAAAAAAAAATTCACTCCACCCGGCATCTAAGTTATCGGGTGGATGATTTTTTTGAAAAAAAAAATTCACTCCACCCGCTAACTAAGATGCCGGGTGAACTATGATTTTTTTTTTTCCTACTCGTTATCTTAGATAGCGGGTGGAAATCATCTCATCCTTTAACATTATTATTTAAACGGTTGAAGATGCGTTTGCTGGAATAGTATCCATAGCAAACGCTTGCTATATATATAGGAGAATGATCCATAGCAAGCGTTTGCTATGGATACTATTCCAGCAAACGCATCTTCAACCGTTGAAATAATAATGTTAAAGGATGAGATGATTTCCACCCGCTATCTAAGATAACGGGTAGGAAAAAAAAAAAATTCATAGTTCACCCGGCATCTTAGTTAGCGGGTGGAGTGAATTTTTTTTTTCAAAAAAATCATCCACCCGCTAACTTAGATGCCGGGTGGAGTGAATTTTTTTTTTTTTTTTTAAACTTAGTTTTAAAAAAAAAAATCTCCACCCGTCAACTAAGATGACGGGTGGAAAAAAATTTTGATTTTTGAATTTTTTTTTTTTTTAAACTTAGTTTGTAAAAAAAAAAAAAAAAAAAAAACTCCGCCCGTCAACTAAAATGACGGGTGGAAAAAAAATTTGATTTTTGATTTTTGATTTTTTTTTTAAACTTAGTTTGTAAAATGTAACAAAAAAAAAAAAAAAAAAACAAACTTCCCCCGCCAACTAAGATGACGGATGGAAAAAAAATTTGATTTTTGAATTTTTTTTTTTTTTTAAACTTAGTTTGTAAAATAAAATTAAAAAAAAAAAACTCCACCCGTCAACTAAGATGACGGGTGGAAAAAAAATTTGATTTTTGATTTTTTTTTTTTTTAAACTTAGTTTGTAAAATATAAAAAAAAAAAAAAAAAAAAAAATCCACCCGTCAACTAAGATGACGGGTGGAAAAAAAATTGATTTTTGATTTTTTTTATATATTAGTTAATGTTAAAAAAAAAAAAAAAAAATCTTAAAAACTCCACCCGCCACCAAAGCTAACGGGTGGAGGAAGGAAATTTTTTTTTTTTTTTATACCTTAGTTAATGTAAAATAAAAAATAATAATAAATAAATATTTTCACTCCACCCGGCAACAAAGCTAACGGATGGAGGAAGAAATTTTTTATTTATTTATTTATTTTTTACTTAGTTAATGTGAAAAAAAAAAAAAAATTCTCCACCCGTCAATATAGGTAGCGGGTTGATTTAAACAACAAAAGAATTTTAAAAAATACATTTCTCCACCCGTCAACGTAGGTAGCGGGTGGAGGGAAATTTTAATTTTTTTTTTTTTAAACTTAGTTTGTTAAAAAAAAAAAATTCAAAAATCAAATTTTTTTTCCACCCGTCATCTTAGTTGACGGGTGGAGTTTGCTTATTTTTTTTTATTTTACAAACTAAGTTTAAAAAAAAACAAATTCAAAAATCAATTTTTTTTTCCACCCGTCATCTTAGTTGACGGGTGGAGTTTTTTTTTATTTTTTATTTTGCAAACTAAGTTTAAAAAAAGAAAAAAAAAATCATAAATCAAATTTTTTTTCCACCTATCATCTTAGTTGATGGGTGGAGTTTTTTTTTTTTTTTTTTATTTTACAAACTAAGTTTAAAAAAAAAAAATTCAAAAATCAAAATTTTTTCCACCCGTCATCTTAGTTGACGGGTGGTGTTTTTTTTTTTTTTTTTGTTTTTTTTTACAAACTAAGTTTAAAAAAAAAAAAAAAAATTCAAAAATCAAATTTTTTTTTCCACCCGTCATCTTAGTTGACGGGTGGAGTTTGCTTATTTTTTTTTATTTTACAAACTAAGTTTAAAAAAAAACAAATTCAAAAATCAATTTTTTTTTCCACCCGTCATCTTAGTTGACGGGTGGAGTTTTTTTTTATTTTTTATTTTGCAAACTAAGTTTAAAAAAAGAAAAAAAAAATCATAAATCAAATTTTTTTTCCACCTATCATCTTAGTTGATGGGTGGAGTTTTTTTTTTTTTTTTTTTATTTTACAAACTAAGTTTAAAAAAAAAAATTTCAAAAATCAAAATTTTTTCCACCCGTCATCTTAGTTGACGGGTGGAGTTTTTTGTTTTTTTTTACAAACTAAGTTTAAAAAAAAAAAAAAAAAATTCAAAAATCAATTTTTTTTCCACCAGTCATCTTAGTTGACGGGTGGATTTTTTTTTTTTTTTTTTTTATATTTTACAAACTAAGTTAAAAAAAAAAAAATCAAAAATCAAATTTTTTTTCCACCCGTCATCTTAGTTGACGGGTGGAGTTTTTTTTTTTAATTTTATTTTACAAACTAAGTTTAAAAAAAAAAAATTCAAAAATCAAAATTTTTTTCCATCCGTCATCTTAGTTGACGGGTGGAGTTTGCTTTTTTTTTTTTTTTTTTTTTGTTACATTTTACAAACTAAGTTTTAAAAAAAAAAAAAATCAAAAATCAAATTTTTTTTCCACCCGTCATTTTAGTTGACGGGTGGAGTTTTTTTTTTTTTTTTTTTTTTTTTTTACAAACTAAGTTTAAAAAAAAAAAAAAGTCAAAGGTCAAATTTTTTTTCCACCCGTCATCTTAGTTGACGGGTGGAGAATTTTTTTTTTAAAACTTAGTTTAAAAAAAAAAAAAAAAAAAAATTCACTCCACCCGGCATCTAATTTAGCGGGTGAATGATTTTTTTGAAAAAAAAAATTCACTCCACCCGCAAACTAAGATGCCGGGTGAACTATGAATTTTTTTTTTTCCTACCCGTTATCTTAGATAGCGGGTGGAAATCATCTCATCCTTTAACATTATTATTTCAACGGTTGAAGATGCGTTTGCTGGAATAGTATCCATAACAAACGCTTACTATGGATCATTCCCCATATATATATATATATATATATATATATATATATATATATATATATATATACCTCACTTGCCCAACGTTAAAAATAATATTTCTCAATCAACCTTACTCTATCTACTTTAATTTCTAATTCAACATCATCTTAATTTAATCTTGGAGGACCATTACTAAGAGTTTTGGTACGTACCTGCCACTTGAACTCATTAGATATCTTAGAAAGGAGTTGACTGACCCATCTTTTTCCTAATCATTTTGATGTTCTGAACCATGCACAATAATAGCTAGTTGGGTTGAGAGTTTGACTTTAAAAATAAAATAAAATAATTATTTATACACTATTATTTAGGATTTTTTAAAGGCATATTTGAAATTTATATATATACGTATTCAAATAAGACAAGTGATTATATTCCCATATTGCACATATATATATAGTGTGATTTTGTTGAGAAATTAATAAAACTATAAATTACCAGGCAATTTATAATTTTATTAATTTCCGGACACGCAAATATGCAAATAAAAAGAATGTGTCATCTTTATAGATTTATATGCCGATATTCAAATTGAAAATACAAAGTGTTACTATTTGACAATATTTTGTTTTTTCATTTTAGTTTGTGATTTTTGTTTTAAAAATATAATTTAAATATATTGTAAACAAATCTTATTATATATACTACTAAACAAAATTCAAATATTTAGTATGAAAGGAATATGAGATGGATGTTTTCATCGATCCATATCACAAATCTCAAATCAACCAGCTACTTCCTAAGGCTGAGACACACGGTAGTTTAGGACTATAAGGCCATCGGACGGAAGGGATTAATTCCATAACTACCAATCTATCTAGCTAGCTTGTGCCTTTTGTATCCTATGAAACATAAACCAACTGCTATACTATCCCTAGATTTGCATCTTAATCGCGTACAATTTTCATTTGTTAATCGTTTCTGTGTCTAATCATATATATATACACACACATATATTAATATTAGTGAACATTAATATATTTGAATTTATAAATATCAATGGATAATCGCTAAGTTTATCCGGCGTAGTACATTTTAATTTTAATTTTTTAATTTTTTAATTTTTTTTTTTGGCAAAAGGGTGTTCCCTAGTCAATGCACAAGGGGAAAAGAAGAGAAGGGACATGCTTAGGTCTACCTTGAATTGTTTAGAGAAATGTTTTGGACATATCATGAGGAGAAGGTCTAGTTTATCAAAACCCTATGTGAACCTAGCAAACCTCTTCCACTATATCAAGTGGGTAATGAGCCAACTCATTTTCTATTTATTTGGTTCATTAATGTATAAACTAGCTACATGCTTAAAGTAAAATTATTTTTAATTTCATATTTATTTTATATGTGATTATTCTAAAATATTTTTTAAAATTTGAATTTAACTTACTATTATTATTAAAATGACTACAAACGTTATTCAAATAAATCATTATCATATGCTCACAATTGAGTTTTAATAATGTATATTTTTTATTGTTATTTTTAAGTTAATATTCAATTTTTATATTGCTTTTAAATTTAATATTTAGTTTTTAGTTTTCGATCTTTAGAATTTATATATAACTTTTTAGAGTTAAAAAATAAGTAGAACCTTAAAGCCTAAATTTGGTGTTTAAGGAATTCTATATGAAATAAATTGTTCTAGAATAATAATTTACTATCATAATTTTTAGTTTTAAAAGATAACTAAATTTTAATAACTAATATATAAGTGAGAAATTTTGCTTAACATTAATTAACTAACACCACATTTGTAAGTTTTTTTTTTTAGGGGAAAGAAAGGGAAGAGAAAGGAAAATAATTAAAATCTCTCCAAATTTCATATTTGTGAGTTTTTTAAGGAAGGAAGAGAAGAAATTTGGAGGTAAAATTGATTTTATTTTTTATTCAAAACTTTTCCTAAAAAATGAGAGGATTTGGAGGAATAAAAAAGTGTGAAAAAGTAAAATATTTTATATTATCAAAAATAACATTTTAAAATAAATAATATAACAATCTCATCCCTAAATATGTAACTCCCAATTACGTATAGGTTTTGGATAGTTTGCTTTTCCTTCTATCCTTTCTTAGATGATGGTTCTGAAGTTGTTGGTTTTCTACCGTATAATAATATATGACCAAATAAGTAATTTAAACATAGCCATATATATACGTGAAACACAAACAACAACTAAAGACAAAAAAAAAATCTCACGACAATCCACAACTTGAGCTTCTGTACAACAAATAATATGATTGGACAATTAATATAGCCAAAAAAATAAAATAAAGGTTAAAATTAATCGGTACTTTTCCTCTCTATATTCTAATTCCATTATTCCCAAAAGAAAAAAAAAAGAAAAGAAAAGAAAGATTACTCAAACATTTGTAACTTTAGCGGCTAGGTATTTCAAAAATACATTATTATGGTTATAATATTTTTTGTTGGTGGAAGGAAAAATATATATAAAAAAAATCATATATATGTCTACAAATCTCATAACGAAATTAAATTGCGATTAACGTGAAACTATAAGCGATAAGATATAATAATAATGTGTACGTCTATTTTTAATTCCTTTTTATTCTATGTATTTACAGACGTTGATATTTAATATCGACACAAATTTGTCATCTTATATAATAAGACTCGAAAAATATGCTAAGAGTTGACGAACTTATCAATAATTTTTTTTTTCCTTCAAGACTTAGTATGTCTATTACAAGAACCACTCCAGCAATGTCTTTCATCCTATATGGAACACAGATGACAGAGAAATAGAAATAGTAATTTACTCCTGAAAATATTTCATAGTTCAGAAATTTGGCATCATAATTTTCAAGTTAAAAAGAATACACAGATTTGTTTGTTCAGGCTAGGTATGACAAAATATGATTATGATTTGGTTTATATAATATGCTATAGTTCCATTGAAAACTAAATACTATAATTTATTTTTAATATGGCTTGTGTGAGTTTAAACCTAAGAATTATGAATCCAATATAGATTAACTCATTTTTTAAATTTCAAACTTAATATTACTATGATCCAATTAAATAAAATTATTTATTATATGTAATTTCTATCTTCCTTTAACTTCTATCTCTATTTTTTTAAAACATCCTTCCTCTCTAAAATTATTATACATACTCTCTCTCAAAATTTTAAACTTTCTCTCTCTAAATTATTTTTTTTACGCTTTCTCTCTCTAATGGATATTGTCATGGGAGATAATTAAATATTTATTCATTCAGTTCTAAAATTATAATGTGTGTTTGAGTTTTTGATTTTGTCACTTGCTCCATCACGTTGAAAAAATACGAGTTCCTTTGATTTTTTTTTAAGTTAGTTGATATTTTTTATTTAAAATTAGTATTGATTCGTTTAGTTTTAATAAATATTATAAATTATTTAAAAGTAAGACTATTCGTGCACGAGAAAAAATCCTCACTGCTTGAGACACCTTAGGCTTCATAAATCATAATAGGTGGCGAACATGCACCACACTTTTACATACAAGAAAACGCAGGAGACTGGAGAGAAGAGTCTGGAGGAGAGAGAACAGAGAAGTTACCTGGTTTCTTTTAATTTGGATTTGGAACACAAAATCCGGGTTGTGAGTGGTTTAACTGGTTTGGCCTATTTTTTCTTTTTGAAAATATGGGTCCAAACTTTAACCAACCTGAATAATTTAAGATAGTTAATCAACCCAAATGATTTGACTTATTTTGGGTTAACCCAATAGTTTATGAACTAAATTGCCGGGTCAGTTCATGCTGTAACTTGATATATGTGACTTCCAACAAAACAAATACAGAGGAGCATATGACAAGGATACTTTGTTAGTTAGCACCATGGTTAACATGAACATTAATAAAATCGGGGGATAACGAACTCTACCTATATACATACCTATGATAATATGCACAAGACATCTTATTCTCGTTTGGAACGATAGTAACAATACGAGGCACGCGGGGTAAAAAGATTTCTTTGGTAATGCCATTTCACATGGCAATGGCACTAGCACAGATACAGCATGCCACACAGTCTGCAAGAGAAAAACATGTCGGTGCGGTTTTCTTCTCAGTCCCCACTCCCTCATGTTCTGCCTCTGGTAGTGCAAATGGTGGTTTGGCCATGCAACTCTGTCCTTCCCTCTCTCCAGTCCTTACTTGTCTCAGGCACTCCCTGTAGCCTGTAGGTCCCAGCTGTTTCAACATGCAATACCATACCCTTAATCAAATGATAAATGCAAATACCACATTATTCCAGTTTTTTTTTTTTTTTTTTCCATGTCTTATAGAATAGTAATCCAAATTCTGAAAATTAAACTACAATAGTTATAAATTATTCCTCAAATATATATGGTTTACATGTCTACTTCAATTGAGAACTCCTTTTTATACGTTTTGGGTTCCAAATTTCATCGTCATAATTAGGAGCATATGATGATTACGAGTGGAACACAAAACAATTATTTGGCACCTCCCTCCCAAATCATACTCTTTCTTTCTTACTTTTCTTTACTCGTCGCCAAGAATTTCATATGATTATGTATGTGATTAGATTTTAGGTCAACTAAGCCATTACTCTTATCCACAACTACTACTACTACACACCTCTCTGTCTGTATGTCTTTCTTTGGTTGGTTATATAAGGAGTTGATATTCTCACAAGTTAATTTAATATTTTTATAAGTGAGTTTCATTTAATCTTACAGAAATATTAAATTAACTTGTGAAAATATCAATTTCTTATTTATATCAATCTATATAGGCAGACCGGTTTTTATATGTTTCCTTTACATAAGTCCAAGATTAATCATTGATGATTATACTTGAAAAAAAAAACCTTTGTCATAATAATAATAATAATAATACTAGTTTTCTTTTACCAACTTATGCAGATGTTTGATTGATGATCATGAAAAAAGAGGAAGAAAAATTTATTATTTAGGTGTACCCAACAGAGAGAGAGAGTGAGTGAGTGTGTGTATTTTTTATGTATTAAAGTTTTCATTTCAATACATATCTTTTTTTCTCTTGATAATGATTTTTTGTCGTTAGAGTGTTATTTCAAATGATTTTTTTTGTGTTTGAAAGAAAGAGTAATGTTATACCAAATCCAACCAGCCCATTGAACCCAGTAAAAAATGGCCCATTCTATTTATGGACCAGATATGAACAATATTTTGGACCCGGCCCATGTACTCCATGGACAGGTGGAAGCTATCTATATACGGAATCCAATAAGACCCGATGTTTGATTTTACGATACCATGATATCAAACATATATTTGAGGAGGGTGATTTTTTGTGGAACAATGGTCATCGTTATACTGATTTTGTAATATATATACTCCGTCTTTCTCAAACAGCTTGGAACGTTGAGCTTTCAGCTGTTGAACATTGATCAGAGCAAATGGGAACGAGATCAAACTTCTACAAAAACCCCTCTTATACGTACAACAAAGACCTCAGTCTCGACTCCGCTCTTCAAAATCTTAGAGCTTACAATCTTGCAACCGGAAACCTCCCTCCCACCGAAGAACCACCGATTGCCGTCCATGAAAACAACGCCGTCCGTCATAAACGCCGACGTCAACGGAGCCCGCCACCGGATCAAAGCACCAAAATCGAATACTACTACGATGAACAACCCATGTCTCACCATGATTACATCCAAAAGAGGAGGTCAAAACTTCGTAATTTCATTTATTCAAAGTCGAATTTCAGTTTTCTTTTTCCAAGGGCATTTATGTTTTCTTAATTTTTAGTTTTTTACTTCAATTTGCTTTTTTTTTTTTTTTTATGGACAGGAGTGAAGTTAATTTGTCTCAGGCTAATCAGGAAATACCACCAAATGTATTGGTATTGACTAGTTGATTTCATATTCCACTTTAGAATTGTTAATTCATGTTTACTTTGGTCTTTTAGTTTTAAGTATCTCATTGATGTGATTGGTTACAGGAAAGTTCGAGTTCGGGTATACCTTTAGTGGGATACGATAGTAAGTTGGTGTATGACTTGTTATTGTTTAATCACCCATCAATGACATTGGAATAAATCATTGTAATGTAACGTTTCAGCATTTGGTGTGGTTACTGTTAAATGAAATTCCAGTGGTGTTACATGTTGCTTCAACTTGGATTTCACATTTGATGAATTCTGAAATTCCATATATCTGATGATTTGCATTTATAAGTTAACAAGTACTTTTGATATTAGTCAAACAATTACTGGAAGATCAACTGTCAACCTTACTTCTTTTCCCCCTACTCTCATATTGAACGCTTTCGTATTCATACAATCAATTTCAAGCGAATCTTCAAATGATTGGGGGCAGCTTAATTCTCTGCTTTGCTTTCTTTGCAAATCCTCCCCCATATATTTGTTTTTTACTGTTAAATTAGGTTGTAGTGTCTATTATATTGAAGCCTGTGAGCTTTCTGGCTGATCAATGAAAACTGGCTTGCATAGATTTATACCTTAGCTACTTATCTAGAATTCGTCCTCTTTAATACTCAGGTGATGAAAGTACTTCCTCAGAATGTGAAGAGAAGCAGAATCCTCACAATTCGAGGTTGGTTGCTAATCCTTCTGAAGAAAAGCAGGACAGCACTTATTCTGGTGTGTTCTTAACTTCTTGGTGTCTGTCTGTTAGCTGTCAGCTGTCATCTTGTATTTTATTGAGTAGCCACTAGAATGTTTTGTGATAATGCAGTTCAAAATAGTGAACTTAGGGTATGATGATGCTTTTCGGTTTTTCCAAGTTAAGTGTGCAATCCAGGGTGACATTAAAATGGTTACTTTTGCACAGGGCACGTTATACAGTCTCGAAAATCACCATAGAGAGGGGAACTGTATTACAGGTTGATTGAATTTATGAGACGAGGCGAATAGAAGTAAAAATCAATCTTAGGGGACAAAGGGTATTTAGCTTCCAAAAAAAGAGAAAAAAGTTGAATACATTTAAAGATGAAATTAGGGTATTGCATTAAATCTTCTTCTTGGTTCCATGTGCCTTAGTCACCTTAACCTTAGTGAATAATGCTAATATTTTATTTGTGGAGTTAATCTTAAGTATGTGTAATGCTAGGAGTTTCTAGCAAATAAAAATCCAATTAATTTGGAGAATTGTGGTCTCTGACTTCTTATTGTTTGAGTTGATCAACCTATTTTATGGCACTCATTTACCTATGTCATGCGGGTGGATAGGATAGGAGGGAGGAAGAAGGAAATGAAACTCAGAACACACCTTAGAAGTGAGAAAATAAAAAGTGAACATTGCTCTACCAAATTGATATTACATCAATACAACAAGTTTATATGTAATCTCCATTCTTATTGTGTTCACAGCCTTCACCTTTATATAGGAATGCCACCTTTGTAGACATTAACAACTGGAATTTGAATCTAAAACCATTCAATAAACTATGCCTAAGCAATTTATCTAGACAACTATTAAAAGATAAGATTGCACTTGTCTTAGAATATTTTCTCTGTTTCAGGTCATTTCTATATTACTCGAAAACTTAATCTAGGAAAATTCAGTACCATCAGAGCGCTATATGAATATACTTTCCAAATTCCAACGCCTCAAACGGTGGTGTTTCTAGAGAGATAAATGCAACCATTGAACCCTTCCTAAAATGAAGGAATAGACTGTAAGATAGTGAATAATGGCAAACTTTTGTTTGTAGTTGTCCTTTGACTTCTGTACCTCAATGCTCATATATTGTTGTTTACTTAAGTTTAATCATTTCTTTTAGGTAATGTAAATGAAGTTAATCGAGTTAAGAACAGAAGTGAGCAGCGTTTTCCTGTTCCAGGAGAGCCTGTTTGTGTAGTATGTGGGAAGTATGGAGAATATATCTGCAACGAG
This sequence comes from Hedera helix, assembly GCA_947179155.2. Classification (NCBI taxonomy): domain Eukaryota; kingdom Viridiplantae; phylum Streptophyta; class Magnoliopsida; order Apiales; family Araliaceae; genus Hedera; species Hedera helix. The sequence continues at coordinate 38,711,483 of OX359286.1, forward strand.
GTGGGATATTTGAGTTTTGAACCATTTACTTTCATAATTTGTCATTGACCCTGTTTCCACTACTTTTCTTACTTGGGGATCTTTTTACATTATTACCATGTGTTTGTTTTCACAGACTGATGATGATATCTGCAGCATGGATTGTAAAGCTGAGCTTTTAGATAATCTTGAACTCCAAAAGGTATTATTTTGCTAGTAATTTTGTTATTTGTAATAGCAATTCATCTTTTTCTACTCGATCGCAAAACCCTTCCACATTTTTCTTGTGCTTTCTGATCTCTGGACCCTTCATAAAAAATGTTTGCAGGCGCCTGTTAGCATTCTGATTTCAGTTGGATCCTCATCAGGGCCTAATGGTCCATTACAAATATCTGATTCTGGAGGGGACACCTGGGATTATAACCGTCATAGCTGGTCTGCAAAGAGATCCAGCCTCTGTGCTTATAGATGGTATTTCGTAGCCAGACATCTAAATGAATAATCTTTTGATTTATTTATTTATTTACTAGACTAGTTTTTGAACATGAATGGTATCATGATTGGATTATTGCTAAGCAAAATAATATTTTTACTTAACAATATCATTCTTATAACCACAATACTCTCACCCTTCATCCTACCTATATTTATTTTTATCATTATGAACTTATAACATAAATGCATTTTCTTTTTAATTTCAGTTGGAAATGTCAACGGCCTGGACATCTAGCGGATGATTGTTTGGCCTTGACATCTAATCGCCGATCAGTTTCTTTAGGTGAAACATGTTCCAAGGTACTGTTCACTTTCTTTACCAATTGATTTTCTGAAGTGAGAAGTCACAATTTACCCTTATGGTTGTGATACTTTCACTAAGTTAATTAGTGTACTCATTCCATGCAGGTGGAAATATCTAAAAAGGAATCAAGTTTTATAAGTAGAGACCTGCTTGGATTGTACAAAAGGTTCTTGAATTTCTAACTTGTTCTCTCATCTTTTAGTGGCATCATTATCATCTCTCTCTCTCTCTCTCTCTCTCTGGCTTCATTACCCCAAATTATTTCGCTTAGGAAGAGAAGTTGCAAGTTGACAAGCCAGTTGACTTCCTATGGTAGCATTTATTCCTTTTGTCATTCTTCTCCTTTATTTTTGTTTTCTCTTTTCTGATAACAAAGGTGACATCTATGGTTATTTAAAAGAAACAAGAATTATCATTTGGCAGTCCTGCTAACTTTTGACTTGCATTCGACTACAATAGAATCATAAATTTAAATTAAATTCTTATTTATGTTAATCTTCTTTGATGAAGAGAGTTTTTCAGGTCCGTGGTGCTTCTTGTGACTTGCATGGGAGGGTAACTGAGCAGTAGTTTCTAATACCCAATCTATTATTGTTAGTGTATTCTGGTTTTTAGTAATGCATAGAATTGTTTTGCTGATATTTTTCCCCAGTCCCAATCAAGCCACCATGAATATTTCATATAAAAATTAATTAATGGTCTACCATGACCTTGTCCTGTTTCTTCGTACAACAAGAAATGAGTTGCTGATTTGATATTTTTGTCTATTTCATGCTAGAGATCACATGAGATGTCACAGTGTAGTTTAATATAGTCTAATCCTTCCTTTATTGGGATCTCCTTATCTGCAGATGTCACCAACTCAGCAAAAACATATATGCTGCAAAGTGCAATGCATGCCATATGTCATCAACTTTGGCTACATGCCTTGATTGTGGCATTACATTTTGTGATGGGTAAGCTGACTGCTTATGCTTCTATATAAACAGTTCAATGCATCTTTTGAAACAGGAATCTCATTTTCTTGGTGGGTTGTTCTACTCTTCTTGATCCAGCTCTATTGGATAAATGCTAAACTAGCAGTCTCCCAGGCTTGGCCTTTTCATTTTTGGGTGTTATAATAGGAAGTCCTTACCATCATGGATGAGCATAAGCAGCTGAATACCTGAACTAAAGCATGATGTAATTAATTAGTGAATCATAAGGATTACTCTCCCCTCCCTTTATTTTTTTCCTTTGTGCTTCCAATTCACGAAGGGTTTCTGCTGCTGCTGGATAGAGTTGTTTGAGTGATAGATTTATTGTTTGCTAACTAGAAATGGTCGTGAATAGGGAGAAAACTTTAACATTATGCACAAATTATTGTGAAGTAGGATAGGTGATGCATGTCAGCATTTTGTTTCATTGATGATTTGTTGGCTTTACACTCATCATCAGTATTTGAATTAGTATTGGCAGTTCACAATCTATCTTGTTTTAGACTTTTAGTCTAACGAAATGGGCTAGGAACTGAATGTATGATAATTTCAGTGCAGGTCATTTGAGTGAGCACATCAGGACACATCCCTTCCATAAGCAATATTACTCGTATAAGCTCAAGCGTCTGGTGAGGTTCTACATGTACTATTGAATATGCTAATATTCATTGGTTGAATGTCGAATTACAAAATTCACTATTGCGTTCTTGTATGTTCTACATGAATATATAGTTTTATGCGAATAAGCAGCTTTCTATTACTACTTAATAATGCCAGTTTGCAATGGGGATAGGTCAAATGCTGTAAATCAACGTGTAAGGTGACTGGTATCAAGGATCTTCTAGCTTGCCATTACTGTTTTAATAAAGCCTTTGACAAGTTTTATGATATGTACACTGCAACCTGGTAAGTAGCTAGATCACTTGTGTTTTTCAGTCTGATTATTTCAACTTTGAGTTGTTTCATCAAACTATATAAGCCTTTAATAATTAAACTTAGAATAAATTTGCATTCTAATCTAGTATATTTTTTACCCTGGGGTTGTGTAACATTAGTTGTATGCACCAGATCTTTTCAATACGACTCCTGAGGAAGAAAATTTACTAGTTTTTACCATACTTCAGTTCAGAATTGAGGTCTTTCATTAATATGCATTTTTGTATAATTGGGCCTCATATACCTTTTCTTGTGGGATTGATTGAATATGTTGGTGCAGGAAAGGAGCTGGATTTTCGATAATATGTGGTTCAATTTGCTGTGAGGATCACTTTGAGTGGTAGGTTTATATTTGCTACTTCATCTACATATTTCTTCAATGTCTATTACGAAACCAACAAAGTTTACCGGTGGGATGGCAATGCTGCAGGCACAGGATGAATTGTTTGAACGCAGATGTAGAGAACAGTGCATACATTGTAAAGAAGGATGCGCATAATGGCAAGCATGGTCAGCTGAGTGACTTCATATTCTGAACTCTCTCGGAGAATAGCAACTATCTTATAGTATTTGCACCTCATCATGCTTCTTCCAATTTGCTTGATGCTATAGCTGATAGATACTATTGGATGGGAGATGGTGCTATAAACTGATCTGACATCGGAAAACTTTTCTATTGTATAAGGATGCAACATTTGTAATATTGTAATGTGATGACCTTGTAGCAACATAGTTTATGTAATCTTGATTTGGAACTGGCTCATATTCGGCCTGTTGCTAATTAACACCCCCAAAACCTGAAGGCGTGGTTCTTGTAATATATAACTGAATGGGACTCTAATGCTACTTATGATTACCTTATTTTTTTTGTAACTTGTATTTTAGTTATTTACTTTTTGAAAATTAAGGCTTGTACTAAATACACCTGAACAAAATTTTCTCACTGAATGATAAATTCACTCTTCGAATTTTAATATATATATATATATATATATATATATATATATACACACACACACACACATAGGTTATATGTATATATACAGTTGTGTAGTGCAATCGTCTATGGTAATGGTTTTATTGGACTATGACAACGGTTGAACTGTCGTCGTAATTCAAAAAAATCGTCGTTATAGACGACTGTACATTACATAGCTGTCTATATACATTTTCTCATATATATATATATATATATATATATATATATTTAAAGAAAATTGAGTCTAAATGTGTCTAGTTCAATCCTTAGTGGATTCATAGGAAAATTCATAAAGAAGCATAATATAAAATAAAATTTTGGTTCTTCCATTAATTTTTATTTATAAAAATTGTAGCTTAATCTTATTTCATTAAATGTTTCCCCCACGGAAACAGTAGAATTTAAAACGAAAGAAAGGAAATTAAAACGACCCAGATTCAACTGGACCGCTAATGTGACTAGACCTTCGATTTAATGGGCTTAAGCTTTCATTATTAAGTATCTATTAATAACTAGTCCAACCCCTGGATATTTTTCAATATTCTCGCTTCGCTTCCTTGAGTTCCATACTTTCATCCAATCTTCAAATTTGCAATTGAGGTACTTTGATGACTTGTTTACTTTTAACACATATATAATTTGGTGTGAATATGTATAGAACGCTTGTCAATTTATAGGGATTATTTTTTTATTTTGAAGCATTTATAATCTGATCGGATTGTGCCCTAGGTATTATTTAAAGCTGCTCAGTTATGGGAGGCCATGGCGGGTTAAACATTCTTCCCCAGAAGCGATGGAACGTATACAATTTCGATAACCGAGAAAAAGTCCGCAAAGACGAAGAAGCTGCCGCTAAAGAAGAGCAGCTCAAGCGCGAACAATCTCGTAAACGTGACACCGAGTTCCGCCTCGAAAAGCTCCGCCAAGCCCGCGGCTTAGCTTCCTCTTCGAGCACAGCTGACGCAGCCGCCGCAGCACAAACAGAATTGAAAACCGAATCAAAATCGAATCACATCAATCTGTTTGAAGGGATTAAGATTTTTGATCCAATTAGTGATGGAATTGAAGGTGAAGGAGATGATAAAAGGGGGAAATTTAAGAAGTTGAAGAAAGAGGTGGCCCCACCAAAGGTGATGTTGCCTGAGGATGAGAAGTATAAGCTAGGATATGGGCTTGTGGGGAAAGGTGTGAAATTGCCTTGGTATATGTCGACGCGGAAAAATGATGAGGCTAATGTGGAGAGTGGTGGAGACGATAAGGGGAAAGAGGAGAGTAAGAGTAGTGGTGGGAAGAAGACATTGGAAGAGCTGAGGGAAGAACGATTGAAGAGAGAAAGAAGAGAAAAGGAGAGAGCAAGAGCTCTTTTAGTAGGGAAGGGGCCGAGAGATGGACCTGCCTATAAAGACAGATACTTTACAAGGTAATTATTATGACATTTGAGGTGTCTGCTGTTTTTTTTGTTATTTGGTTTCTCAATTTTATTTTATGTAGCAAGATGGTTAATAATTTTGTATGTATTCTCCTGCATTGAGTGAGATAGAGGAAACGGAGAAGTTGCTATTGACATCTTATACTAGGAAATTGTTGGGTATTAATTTTCTTTATTTGTCTTTTATCCTAGAGCACCTATACTAGACTGGTTAATAACAAATGCACTATTGGTAATTTACATCTTAAACCATTGTTGTTTAACCGACAAATTCAATTGATAATGGGAAGGATTTTATATCTTAATGCATTGTAGCATAGACATACTGTTGTACAAGTGAAGAGTGAGATAGGTAAAGAGACAGAGAACACTCTGGCAGGTATATTGCAGAATCCTACTGTCTGATCCAGTAATGCGATGTACTGGCAGTTGATCAAGTGTGAGCGTGTAGTGCCACTGCTTTGAGTCTTTGATGTGTAAAATTAAATCATTAACTAAAAATTGGGAGAACTGTTGCACTAGTTAACCAAAACTTGAAGCAACGAAAGCTCGTTGTTTGAAGCGACTAAATAATTTAAGTTGTTTGAAGTGCACTAAGTAACTAAATAATTTAAGTTGTTTGAAGTGAAAATGTCCAAGAAGTAAAATGAATATCTTCATGTGTTTTAAGTTTTATTACTTGTTGCTTATGTATGCCTCTAGGAACTACAATCAACCATTCTTATGCATGTCTAAAAGAAAGAAAAGAAAACAAGAAAAGAAAGTGGGAAAAGATCTGCCAAATAGAAACACCTTCCATGATGAAGGAAGACAAAGCTCACATTTTTTAAGTAGACCCAAATATATTTAATTCAAGTTTCTTCACCACTGTTTTACCTTCTCAACTTGTGGTTTTATTTTTACAACTCAAAAATTGAAAGATCTTGAACAGTTAATGTTTTTTCTCTAATTATTCTCCATTTGAAATGAAGACGCATTATATCCCTTGTTTCAAGACCAACATGAAATGTAGATCGACTTTTGAATGTTTGGAAAAAAACTATCTACAACATTCAAGAGAAGATCAGTATGCTTAGTTATCAATGAAAAAAGAGAAGATTTGGATATCACCTCTCTGTCATTATCGGTTGATGATAATCTTTTGGGCGTTTTGTCTGCTTGTCACAGTTTTGTCAAATTGTCTTGTCTTCTGTAAGTTGCAAAGAACAAATGACTGTGTTACTAAAAGAGATCACATTCTTCATGTTCACATTGATAATTCTTACTGAGCTGAGGAGATTGTTCCGGGTGTTGCATTGTGGGCTTATCTGTGAAACATCTAAGTGAACTAATAATGTCTAATGATAATTATGCGACTCTTTGACCTCCCCATGTCTCTGTACATTTCCAACCTTTAATGATCTAGTACTGTAAGATAATTTTTGGTTTCAAATTGTTTGTGTAGGGCGTGAGTGGTGCAAGTGAAACTGGATTTCCACAGGCAAGCATTGTATCTGACCGCAGCTGATTATGTATACCATATGCTTGAAATTAAAGTCCTGATTTAATTTACTTTCTGTAGTTCATGGACGTCAGATTTTCATTACTCAATTTCAGGAAATATATTGTGTTGCAAGAATTATATGTTAGGAAATCTATATTTCCTCTACAGTTATAAATGAATGTGGAGCACCACATTCAAATGCTTTGTTCATATTTGGTGCATGATCACTGTATTAGAGAACAATATTTTCAATATGATATATTTGGCTGTTGTTTAATTATTTGAAACCCGAATGGAATGCTTGCGAATTCGATTATGATGAGATTGAATTTTTTAAAATTCCAAAAGTGCTATATTTTTGCACCATCATTTACTGTGTTCTGGTTGATATAGTATAAATTCCAGAGAGATTTCAAATTTTCAGATCACAGTTCTACCAAATATGAAAATCATACATACTGGCAGCATTCAGTATTGAAAGGATAATGAAACCCTTGACAGTGGCCCTTCTTCTGTTTACTGTTCTATTGAACGATTGGATACATGGTGGAGTAGAAAGTTCTAAATTCTAGTGTCATTTCATTGCATGAACAGATATCCGGAAATAGAATTGTGTATCAATGAGCCTACATTGCCTTTGGCCATCAAAAACTCGAACAGTAGAACAAAAGTCAAGCATCTGGCGGTTGTAATCCTATTGCATTTTAGGTAGAAATAAGCAATTAACTCTTCTTCTTTTTTTCTTTTCATTCTGAATCATTAAACAAAGTAAGTATTTATCAGTGTAGAGTGCAATTTGGTAACCTGCAGCTGCGTGTCACGATAGTGTCCAGGTTTATATTTTCGATTATTCTATCTGCTAGCTATCTGATTGCGTGCAAAGTATCTCTATACGACTTGTAAGTTATATTATATACTAGTCTCCATAACTATACACATTTAGATTGAACAAGGTTTCTAGTCATAATAAACTTTTCGATTGTAAATCTGCACTACTAGCTTAGAATATAGAAGAGATTAGATAAAAGTAGGTGAGAACATGACGCCCACGGTCAGGTTTGGACGCATGAGAATAAAGGAAGTGGGAATGGTAGAGGGCGGCTATGGCATGCCAAATCTGCCAAACATCCGTGTCCAATTATTTCATAGTTTCGAACCAAAGTTGAATTAAGTTTTTAATTTGATTATTAGTATATTATTGTACAGTTACTATCTGTCTTCAACTAGAGTCAATTATGATGGATTAAAAAACTCTTATTCTGTAAGAGGCAGACAAAGAAAGAAACCAACCCCTTCCCTTTGTCACCATACTCCGTCTGTATATAAAAAGAGAGACGGAGTCCTATTGCTAAATGCTAACATGGAGAAAGTTAGCAAGCAAGCATTGTTATATGTCGCAAATCTTACAATTCCCTCAGTGAGTTCTTATATCCCCTCTCATTTCAAGTTTCCTTCAAGGATATATATATATATATATAGTGCTTTCTTTCGTTTATTATCAAGACAGACAAATTCTTATATTTGTACTGCTAATACATAATTCTACTACAGTCATTAGGATTATTTTGACCAGCTTGGGTTCTTTTCTAATTGCTAATTTTTCTTTGGGTTGCTATCTGTCGTTAGAGTCAGGTGATAGTAGTGAGTGGAAATTTTGGGTGCGATTACTGTCGACAAAGAGTTTCCCAAGTCGTTTCCAAGATCAGTGGTAACAACCTTAAAATGTTTCTCTTTTTTCAAGTGTGACGATCAAAAATCAACCTAATAATATTGATCAGGGGGTGTTGGCAATGGTCGCTAAATGTACTCCTACCCCAACAATATTGATTTTGCTCAAAAAATATCAACCACCATAGCTTTATATAATACCATCTTTTGCTTTAATTTTTATGATATGCATGTCTTTTACTCTTACGCCTGCATAAATTTTACCCTGATCCATTTGCAGGGTTGAAAGAGTACACAGTGGATATCCGGAATAAACAAGTGATTGCTAGGGGAGATGTCAAACTTTATGCTGCTAGTCAAGACTCTCCTAAGAGGAAAAAGAAATATATTAAGAAGCATTTGCCGGTTAACTTTTTCTCAAGAAGGGCTTGGATATGTCACTAAATAAACCAAGCAGTAAATTTTTTCATGTATTATTAATTTAGTAAATTTTTTCATGTATCACTAATCATTTTGAATTGAAAATAACTGGTCAAGATAAATAACACTACTTTTTTACCAACTTGAAAGAAAGAAAGATAACAAAACTTCCATCTACCTGAGGTAAACTACTCTTACATTCATTCACATCTTTATTACTGAACTAACTTGCTACTTCATTCAATCTAAGAAAGAAACCAGCAGAAATCATTATTACTGAACAAACTTGCGACTTCATTCAATCTAATACGAGAGAAACTAGCAGAAATCAGCTTCATTCAATCAACCTTGACCTCATAAACGTCCTTCCTCTCTTCTTCCTTTACTTTGGGAACCTTAATTTTTAAAACCCCATTCTTCATTTCTGCTTTGATCTCATCCACCTTGTAGAGATTGCGAGGAAGATCCAGCCTACTAGAATATCTCCTCCGCACGGCCTCTTCCTCCTCGGAATCCGTCTCGCCTTCTCCTTTAATTATCAGCGTGTTATTTTCTACAGAAATTTTCACCTTCTCTTTGTCCACACCAGGCATGTCCAGTCGCATATACAGAGCCTCGTTATCCTCTTTTACATCCCATCCTCTCCTAGGAGATACCGCCGCGATTGGTTTAATATCCATCAATTGATCCACCAGATTTAGCATTTGGCTCAAGCTCCTTGTTGGCGAAAATGGATCCAAAACATCTAAAGTTCGCGCTCAAGTGAAAAACACACGCACAAAAGTCAGTTAATTTTAAAAACAAAGCTGGCAAAAATCAAGCACAAGAACGAATAAAATCACTTTCACTATCCTTTACACTCTGTTTCTGAGTTTGGGATTAAAAAGAAAAGAATGACAAACTTAATTTAAAAAAAAATTCTTTCATGTTACTGAATTTATTAAAAAAATAACCTTAAATTCTACAAGTAAATTTGTAACTTTCCCTTAAATTAATTTTATTATGTTTATAAACTAGAGGGTTATTAAAGAGTATATTACGTTAAACCTAATAAATGAACGGATCAGAAAGAGGAGAGAGTGAATAATTAAGGACCGATAATAGATAGATAACAACAAATACCTGAAAAGAAAGCGGGAACTGAATCACCTCGCCCGGAGACAGAACGGTCGGCGCGGCGATCAACATCTACTCTCTGATCATCTTTGAAGATGGCCATCTGAGCATCATTAGTTCCATAGAAGCGAGGAGCAACGGAAGCTGAACGTATAGGATTGAGGATTTTGCTGAAGAGTGACGAGGGAGTAGCTCTCTTTAGTGCAAGCGAGTACGCCATTTTTGAAGCAGAGAAATCGTTAACGAATCGTTTTACTGTGACGTGAAGTTGAACATGTTCAGACCTTTTATATGGAGAAAATGAAGTTTTGAGAAAGTTCCAGGCCAAACCTGTACAGAGAGTATTAGAGAAGCTTCTGGGGTCTGCTAATCTATATCCACAGTTTTTTTGTTTTTTTTTGACTTATAATATTCCTTCCGTTAAAATTTATTTAATATAAATAAAACATTTTTAATTCATTTAAATTATATATTTATTTTATTTTTGGATGTAAAATTATGTACTTTTTAATATGTTATCTTTTATATTCAACATGTGATATCATCATTTTTATACTGCTAATAAATATTATAAATTATATTTTAAAAAATAAAATTATTCTTAAAATTAAGTCTTTTCCTAAATTTATTACCAGATATTAAAAAATATATAATGAATATAAAGAAGAGAAGGGCACCTGGAACTGACATTTTGACCAACTTACTTTCTTAATAAAGCTTGAAATTTATTTTTAAGCGTCTCTGTCCCATAATGTACAAAATATTTTAAGTATTTTTTAGCAAGAATTTTAAGACGTGCACAAGACATGTATATTCATGATATTTTATATTATTAAAATATTTTGTGTTTTATATATCATTATATTAAAGATGTAATAAAAATATACTCTATCTGTTCCAAAATTAGAGATACAATTTAACTTTTAAAATATTAAGCTTTAAAATTAATATAATTCATAAAAATTTAGAATTTAATAAATTTTGTGATTAATAATTATTGTAATGTACTATACAATACTAATAATTGTATCAATTAAAATTAAATAAATTTATATCAATATAAAATTTAATATGCCGTCGTCCGATTTCAAATATTAAATTGTATCACTTATTTTGAAACGAAGGTCGAAGGTAGTAATGTATAAATGTATTTCCAAAACTTCTTAATATTATGACAAAAAATTATAAAATCTTGTTGTCTTTATAAAATGGGATGGAGCCATGGAGGAAATAACAAGTTAAAGAGTATGATGATTTATTAGGAGGCACTGTTTCAGTGCAAGTTATCGAGGGATAAAACCAAGCCTAATTTGGTTAAAACAAATTAGCTATCCACTATCTCATATGGAGGAGGAGACCTTGTGAAATATAGACATTTGTGGGAATAAAACTCCCAACCTTAGCCATTACCATGGTTTAAAACTTCACCCTCCTGGTTTCTAATTTAAAACCTTCCAAAGAATCGAGATAACCATTGGGCCAAGACCCTTTGGCTGTTCTCTCTCCTTTTGCTTTTGCCTTTCCTTTTTCTTTTTTGGGCATGACTACAGAAAGTAAAGGCTCTCAGCAACCTCAAGTTTGAGATATAATCATACTTACCTTGGTCTGTTGAAGATTCGTACAGCATTGTGATTGCAAGCTATAGTTACGAAATAGATAGAGCAAAACCTTCCATACCCACACTGAATTTTACAATTTGTATCTTTTATGCATTATTGTATAGCGTAAAAATTAAACAAAGAAGCAAAGAAAATTGAAAACCATAAAATTTCTTGGATAATGGTATCCATAACAAAGAAAAATGTTCCTAGCATTCGAAACAAATCATTCCTCAAGTTACTACAAAAGAATGCATGTCAAACAAAGCAAGACTCGATAGGCGATATTTTGCAGGTGCCAGCAACTACAAGAACCATGACCCACCTAAACAAGTTTTTCTAAAGCTATTTTAGGGGGTGAGAAAAATTCTCAAGAAATTGTGCTACATCAATATTTTATGGTCGCAAAAACAATAAGAATATTGTTGAAATTTTCAAGGCAATATAGATGGATACCATATAAATGGTTACGTCTTCTTCATGAGATACCCCAAAACTATACCGAGTAATCCAACAAAGATCACGAACATGATAGAGACACCACCTTGACTTTTGACTCCATTAGCACGCCTCAAGAGTTCCTGTAAATTACAGTTCCATACGGGTAAGCCAGGGCATATATAAATGGAAATAGTAATAGAAAAATGGGTAAACTGTCTGTCAAAGCATAAAGGAAAAAGCATTTTATCATAGTCTTCAAATTTATGGCTGCTGTATTCATTATAAAATGGTTGCAACCATTTGAGTCCCAAAAGCTAATAGTTAAGGAACTAAAAACTGGACTCCATGACCATTAATACTTTAGCTAGATAGTAAGTATGCTTTTATCACATTTCTTGAATAACCATGTGCAGTAGAAAATAGCCATCAACAGTATCAAATTTTTACATAGTAAGGAACAAATCAATCTTCAACGAGGAGCAGAGGATCAAATAAATCCATTCCATTGACTCCCCTGAAGAAAATACCATTTATGCATTTTCCAATTTGCAAAATATCCAAATACCTCAAATCATTTAATTAACATGTCAATCACTGAAAGTTTTTATGTGCCATCATTTTTTTCAAGATGCTCTACCAGAACAAGGTATCATCCTCAGAGGTGTCACTTTAAAACAATTGCAGCAAAGTCCTTGGGGAGCTGGCCTTTACACTTGTTGAATCTGTAATATGTACAAGGCTTTACTGCATTAACGGTGACTGTGCACCTGCACAACACCTTTTTCCCCTATTTCATTAAGGGTGTTATTGTCATTTCACTTGTTTTATAGTGAAATGACAAATGATTTTAATTAATCTGGCGAAAAAGGTTATGCAAAGGTGCGCACTCACCATGTGGTATACAGTTTTCTCAAAGTAATTCCAATAAAGGTATATTATCAAGGGAGAGCAAAGAAAATAACTGACTCTCTTGAGGCTGTCACAAATCTCCTACCCCTTTTACCTCTACAAGTTTTATTTTATTACAATTGTGTCGTTTCTTTTTTTATTTTTCATTCTATCACCAAAATTTGATAAAATTCCTATTATATCCTTATGGTAATTAAACAAGCAACGCGTGTGACACTTGGACTAGTAAATATAAAAGAAGGTCTGATAGTACATTGTGCTTTGAATATCTTGTGTACAATACGTTTACATTTATTACGTTTTTGGGTGGTGTTTCTATATTTTGTTTCATCTTTGTTGTCTCATTTGATTGTTCATACTAAAATTCTCCTAATTTTCAAGAGCTACACTTTTTAACTCAATTGGTGCAACTTATCACTTGTGGCCCCGTTGTTGAGACACTGATTACAGTTTCAAGGAACTTTGTGGTCGAGTTTGATAATTAATATGGTCTCTTTCATAATTGATACTTATTGCTAGTATTATTTCAAAAAGATATTTTACTTATCACAAGGGAAACTAGTAAAGGTTGAGGGAGCTGGAGAGAATAAAAACCATGCTGACGAACATCAAAACTATGGTAGGATGGCATGAAACTGTGTGACCAAAAACTATAGTTGTACTAGTTATAGAAAGATCGTGAAATATAATTAGTCTCACCAACTCCTGACGAAGTTTGTTACCCTGCTGACTTGCAACAGATTTTTCTTCAGTCAACTTCGAAATAAGAGCTCTTACCTGAAATAATGAAATGCAGTTATAGGCCATTCCCAAATTAGGATCACAATAATAATACATGCGATGGCTCTCAATTGCGGAAAAAACTGCAAGCAAATGTAATTTAAGAAAATCCAACTGAGCAAACACTGTAATATATAGCAAATTATATAGTCTGTTGGCTGTTTAGCCACATCTTAAATTCATGCTTACTCTTTAAAATTTGCAATCCTAAGTATCTTGGAAAGCAAATCATAAAATGTATATAAGGAGTCATTATATTATAATCAATACCTTTCAACAAGATCCACATGGGTGAAGATTTCCTTACAGTCTGTCTGACCAATATATTTCTCACCGTTGACAAGCAATTACTCTAAAGCTTTATTCATACGAGATGGTGTACGCAAGTATACAATAACCCAAAAACTCACTGGGCACCAGACTTTTCTCGGTTAGTAGACCAAGCACACTCATGAATCAAAATATTGCTGACCAATGCAAAACCTACTGCTCTAATAGACTAATAACAAGTACCTAAGAGTTGTTTGTTGGCGATGAGACCAGGGAACAAATAATGTCTATCAAAGAGAGACTGACTAGACAGTTGTCAACCAGTTATAAAAAATTACAAAAACAACAAAAACGTGAAGTATCTTCTGCTCTGATAGTATATCAACTATCAAGTGATCATCAACTCAAAATTTCATTTACTAATTTACTTTTACAAGTCTATGAAATGATCAACACTTAGAGTTGCATTAACTTAATAACTCCCCTTTCTTTTAAGCTTAGGTGATCTCTAGATCTTTAGCTCACTCTAAAATCCATTTCTAATCAATATTTCTGGCTATAGTCGGAAGAACCTCACATACTTAGCTGACAAGTTTACCACCAAAGTAATCTCCACACTGCAAAATATCTGGAGGTCGCGACAAACACACACAATCAACTTGGGAAATCCTTGCGGAGTGCCAGTAAGATTATTATAATTATTTTTTTTTAAGATAAGTAAGGCCAGGTTGTTTCATTTTATCTGTAGAATGGTGGGCCAAAGATGCTATACATTGTTAGGTGTGCACATACGATGCATTTCCAAAGTTATCCACTAACAAAAGAAAATTTGAATGATTCAGCATAATAAACTTATCAGTTATCAAAAAATTAAAGAACTTGTCACTTATCAAAAAGTCTATTTTAAAAAATAAAAATATAAAACTAATGATATCAAAGACTCTGAAAAACGAAGACTATATTCTTCAAAAAAAATAATGAACGTGATAAATATAGCCATTTTTACTAATTGCTTAAACTTATAAAAACAGCAGACTGCTTTTCAAAATATTAAGAACTGTGAAAGACGCAGCCTGAAGATGCCACTAAACTAGGTCAGATGATATAGTTAGTTGTTTTAAGCCACTTTAGAAACCAATCACACAAACAGAAAGTGATAGGGATACGGAAAATAAATATTTATTTAACATAATAAAATATGTGTCACTTTTATATTTACAGCAACACATATCATTCTACCCCAAATATAGCTGCAACAAAATTCTACTTAAAGTTCATTAATAAATTAAACTGATGACAAAAATTGGGGTTTTAAATAGTCCATCTATTTCTGTACAGAGACTATGAATTTATGCAAGTATGTATGGGAGAATTTTCTTTACCTCTGAAGATTTGTCATGAGTATCGACAAAAGCTCGAGTTACCTATAGGCAAGAGGAAAAAAAGGTGTTCCACCAACATCATTACAAAATAAGCAGGGAATTTATTTTATAAATCATCTTAGAACCTTAAAAAGTCTAACCTCGGAACTATTTGCATTCCCATTATTGTCCATGTGTGAAGCCCTTGGCGAAGATCCTTCTTCCGATCCCTCTGCCACAGGTGATGGTGGCTGGGGTGGAGAAACATAGAGCACTCTCAATTTGCATTCCTCCACAACACGACCAGCCTCCTTAGAGAACTGTGAACACACAACCTCCATAAATAACAATATCATCAAAAATAAAATGCACAACTTTTACTGCAGTTCAAGATTTTTGCACACCATATCTTAGGTGCTTCAGAATTTAAAGTTGAGATTTTCAAACTGAACCTAAATTTAAACCAAAACCTAATAAGTCCTAACCAAATTGCCGCTGTAGTTAGGATGATACATAAACTGATACACTTAATAACATACCATTTCAGGGGTAATGTCCTTAGCAGTTACTCCATTGGTTGTAACTACACTCTGAAGGAGAAACTTGTCCTTGCATTGCATGTCAGGAGGAGCCTCCTTCTGTGCTTGCATTGTAACTGTAGCATAATAGTACTTATCAAGAAAAATTGTAGCATAATAGACAATTGATAGATATAATACTTTAAATCTCCATTATGATTGCTGACAAACTTAGAAAACATTGGTTTTCTTTCATTATCATCAGTGTTTAACTTTTCCTAAAAAAACATTTTTGTACAATTTATACTCCCTCCGCTTTCACAAAAAGAGTTCCATTTGCAAAAAATAATTGTTCTTCAAAAAAGACTCTGTTTTCTATTGACAGTAGTATAAATTGATAAAATGTACTCAAGTTTGTCCCCATAACTTCATTATCATTTCACAACTATTAAACTAACAATTTATTAATTTTAGGGGTAAACATGAAACAAAAATACATACTTAATATTGGGAACTTTTGTAAATGAGACTCTTTTTATGGGAAGGAAGGCGTACTTTTTTAAAACTTCAGTTTATTTAGACTGCAAGTTGGAGTGTAGATGTACATGGATGAAACTCGCTATAATGGTCCTACTGACGATAATCCTCCAAAATCTCTTTGGAAATATCTTCATCTATAATGTGTACCACTACTCTTACCCCTTTTACTCCTTATTTATCTCTCTGAATTTGTTTATATAAATATAGATAGACATACACAATGAAGAAACTATTTTACATAAAGCAATTCATCATCCATCTAGCCTAAATCTCCACTCAACTACCTGGATTCACGTTAAAATCAATTTTTATTTCCACCAAAAAACAAAAACAATCAAAAAATTAATAACCCTGATATGGTTTTCTCTCCTCTTAATAATTTTTATTTTTTCCCGCTTTATTAACAAGCACGCAGATGTACTTGGAAAATGCTTCAGAAAAGAAGAAATTTTGACATAATCACCTATAACATCACATGTTGATCGAGGCAAAACAACACCCGTATTTGGACGCACACAATACTTCTTTGGATTCGTTGTCTTGACCTGAACAAATAAATACAAAATTTACAATCTTTCAAAAACAAAAATGCATCAGGCACCTGTAAGATAGCGTGCAATAACAAATCTAATCTACATTTCGCATTTTCAAATGTTGAGCAACTCTTGAGGGAATTTCTCAGAACCAAATCCTGAATAAGTATATATTCAAATTGAAAAAAAAAAATTACCTTGAAAGCGACATGATTCTCGGTCTTATTCGACAATTGAAGCAAAGAAGAGATCTGCTTCTTGAGCTCGACTGCAAATTAATTGGAATTTTTTTTTAACAGAAGTCAAATTTATGAATACTGTAACAAAATCAATATAATTAAAAAAAATAGATCGGTGATGAGATCGCGGTGGGACTCACATGGGAATTTGAGCTCTAGAGGCTCGACGTCGAGAAGCTCTCCCGTGCTCATTTTTGAGGAATGATATGATTTGATTTGATTTGCCCTGCCCAAGATGCATGAAATGGAAACAAAAATAAATAATAAACGGAGAAATCAAGGTGAGTTTTGGGAGTGGATCAAATTTAATTTAATTTAATTTTGAGTTTTTCCATTTTTGGTGGAGTTTTATCAAAATAAAGATAAATAATTAATATTTTTATAAATTAATTTAATATATTTTTACAAGATTAAACAAAATTTACTTATCAAAATATAAAATTAATTTGTCTAAATATCAATTCTAATAAAAAAAATTAATATTTTTTATAATTTAATTTAATACTTTTATAATATTAAATAAAATTTAATTATAAAAATATTAAATTAACTTACAAATATCAATTCTTTAAAAATATGTATGGAGTAATCGATAGATAATTACTCCATACTTATTAACAATACACATAGGCATAATTTTGGTATGACATAGTTTTGCCCCCATATTGCACAATTTTTAAATAAAGATTAGATGATTTTTTTTATAAATCTGTTTATAACTATTGACATAGTCTAATAACCACAAGTTGTTCGGTGATTATTGGGCATTCATTTAGTTAATTTTATGGATTCATAACATTCTCAAACTTTATTAAAAGTATTATATATTTAAAAAGAAAAATTGATAAATATAATGAAACAAAAATATAGCACAAAAAATAGTACACCTTATGTTCTTTTTTATCTGAATTTTTTCTACTGATTTATCGTTTTTAAATTTTAAGAAAATACTAGCGTGTTAGCTTTTTCACATTATTCTACAATATTAAATATTAAATTATTTTTCTTTTTGTCTTTCTGGTGAATTTTAAAAGTATAATATCGAGATATTATATTTAATTTGATCAATCATATAAAGTATTAATTATATTTCTTAATTTTTATATTTTCTTATAAATTTAAATTAAGAAGGAATGGATGAGTATTTTACGTACATTAAATATTTTTGCACAGAATAATGACAATGTATTCTAAATGCAAAACACATTAAATATCGTATTTAATGATTATAAAAAGTATTTAATTCTTTTCTTAATTGAATTGTATAGAATCAAACCAGTATGAACTTGATACCAAACTTCAAGCTTGCTTAATTTTTCCAAGTTTGCCAAAATAGAAAAAAAGAAGGTGGCAAGTAAATAAAAAACTAGAGAGTGGTCCTGATTATATATGTTTCTGGAAGAGCTACACAATTTTAATGTGATTTAGTCCAAAGGGTTGATTATTGGGCAGACCACCAAAAATAGGGTTAATTGATTTTTTTGTCATCATGTTAGGGTCTGATTTTTATTATGATTATCGATTTTGTTGTTGTTGTTAAAATCGCATAATTATATTTAAAAATAATTACAAAATAGTCGTTAAGTAAGATTTCGTCCAAAAAATTTATGGGATTCTTTAGGGTGCATATCACGTGATCAAGACAACAATTAGTTTTGCCATGTGTATGATCAAGATCGGGATTTGGCGCCAAAAATATATTAAGACCAAAATAATAAAATGTTAATTTATTTTTTTTTCGTTAATAAGAAGGTGTTTTATCAAACAATAAAATATGAAATGTTATTTTTAAGTAAGATTATATGTCTAACTATTTTAATAAATAATAATTAAAATAATATTTCAAAGTCACTTTACATAAGATTTTTAACTAATACTCGCTCTAGTTTAAAATTAAAGAGTTAATTTTTTTTAGTTAATTTTTAGAATAACAAAGTAATATGATAGTATTAATTTATTATTATTATTTTACTATCATTTTTAGCATTACACTATAAATTATTATTATAATTAATATAAATTTTAATTAATATATTAAATGCAATTATAAATCTCGTACTTTGGCACAAGACACCAAGTTAGTCAATTATATACTTGAAAGCACAAACTTAGTTTGGTTTCACCAATTTTTAGTTTTACAATTTTTTTGTACAACTTTTCTATTCATATTAACATAAGTAGTACTATTCAAATTTGTATCAATTAAATATTATTCAAATTTTAAAATATTCTTATTTCTAATAGAAACAAAAAAAGTTTTTTTCCTATTCAAATTAGTATAAGTATTATATAAATTTATAATAATTAAATATACATTATCTAAATTTATATTGCCAATTTTATTACATTTTTTTGTCACAATTTTATGTAACCAAAATAAAAATTGTGCGCTAATACAGTGACCAAAAAATCAATTAACCCCAAAATTATTATACACATCAGCATTCCTCCCTCACGAGATATGTACACTGACAAAATCCGTTAGCTTTTTTGACATAATCATACTTAATGACCATTTGTAAGTATTTTTTAGTATAATCTTGCCATTCGAATAAAAAAAAAAATCTGTAATCATAATAAAAATCAGACACTAGTACACTGACCGAAATGTCAATTAAACTACCAAAAATATGACCAATTCCAGTCCAAAACTAGGTTTAGATCCTTGATTGCTCAATCCAACTTCTGGATATCGGGCCTCAGCTAACCCTACACAGGCCGAGCCAATCCGAGCTCAATCAAAGTCCTCCAACAAATATTAACCCATTTTTGGTGTCAAATAAATACAGTGACTAAATATTTCTGAATTTATATTTATCTATGAACTATAAATTAATCATATAAAAAACTTTTTATAATTGATATTTTTATAAATAAAAATAATAATTTCATAAGTTTTTTTTCACATAAATATTAAATGGATCCGACACGGATTTATGAAATATTAAATTTTAATCGTGGAAACATCAATTTTCTAAAACTTAAAATATTCTCAATTTTTTCACTTTTATTTCCCTATTTTTTTCGGCCCCTCCTCTCACTCTTATCCTCTATTTTCTCTTCTCACACCTATTATTTTTTCTCACTCGTTCTTATCCCTATTTTCTATCCAAATTTTTATCCCATTATAGGTTTTTTTTATAATGTTTATCCCATTTATATTGAAACGTTTGTGACGTCGACTAGTGTTATATTACACCTTGTTTTGTCCCTTGGAGACTCATATCTTTTGTTATTTTTTTTTCAAATATTAAAATTTGCACAAAAAATCATAGAAATAATATTGCAAACTTTTAAAAAAAAAAAAAAAAAAAACTAAGAATAAAACTTACTGTTATAAAATTATCAAAAAAAAAAATTAATGTCTAGAATTTATTTTTCAAATTTTAATATTCAAAATATATAAAAAAAAGAAAAGTAAATTTCTTATTTGGAGTTTGATGTAGTATTTCAACGAAATTATTTTCAATATCAACTTTTAAATTTAAGAACTTAATTAATACTGAAAAGATGATCGATCCTGTGAAATAAAATTATGTCGAGGGGTAAAATCAAAAAGAGCATCTTCAATTCTTTGCAAGAGTTACATGGCGAAGAATGAAGATTAAGCAAAATATACACAACTATAATTTCTCCTAAATTTTTGCTATTCATTTATAGCGATATATATTTAAAAAAATCACGTCATAAAGACTTCTCTACAATTTTATTTTTCTTCCTTGGCATCTAACTTTTAGGGTTATCAATCAATCAAATTATATCTTATTTGAATAATATTTAAATAAATAAAAAAAGCAAAAAAAATAAAAACTACGCATTAGAAACCTTTTATCTCTTACAAGAATTGTCCGATTAACTCTTAATTTTACTACTGTCTTCACAATGCATTATTATATAAGTCAACTTAATAATTAAGGAAATTATATGATTACAACTAAAATATCTATAAACATAGAAACTAATTTATGTGCTGAAACAAACTAATTAATGTGATGATACTAAGACGATATGTGACCGCTACGTCCTTCCCATATGCAAAACCCTAAAAAATCACTATATATTCTGCTCATGCCATTCATCTTTTTCTTCACCTTCAGTCAATCAACTCTTTTCCTTTTATCTCTCTAAGCTAATAACAAGATGATGCAGAAGAAAACCCAGGGCCGCAAGAAGATAGATATCAAGAAAATAGACCAACTTAGCAGTCGCCAAGTCACCTTTTCCAAGCGCCGGACCGGACTTTTCAACAAGGCAAGCGAACTCTGCGTTTTGACCGGAACCGAGGCCGCCATCCTGGTGCAGTCTCCCGGCGGCCGTGTCTTTGCTTTCGGCAACCCAAGTGTGGAATCCGTCATGGGTCGCTACCTCCGTGGGATTTCTTCCGGGGGTCCGGATCAGAAGCAACCCGGGTCCGAACCCGACAGGGCCATGCATGCGGAGTATAACCAGCAATACTCGGAGATATCCAAGGAGTTGAAGGCTGAAAAGAATAAAAAAGCTGATATGGAAGAGAAGAAAGAGGAGAATTATTGGTGGGAAGAATCTATAGAGGGATTAGGGTTGGAGGAACTTGAGGATTATATAGCAGCAATGGAAAAACTTAGGGATAATTTGAACAATAGGGCTAAAGAACTGGCGATGATTAGGAAATCTTCGACTTTCAACCCGACTCAAAACCCTAGTAATTAATAATTATAATGATGATTATAATTATTTGGCTAACGAGTCCAAAGATGATCTGGGTTATGATTTTACTTTTGACGATGAGCAGATTTAAAATTTCTCTAATGACAGCAGCTATATAGTACGTAGTCGACTTCAATATTTAGTAGTATATAGGATATGATTTATTTAATTATGCATGCAGGATAGACGATGGTTTTGTTTTGTGGTACGTAGTAATAGGTTACGTATCTTAAGTTCTAGTGCATGAGCATTATTATGTATGAACTAGCTGCTGCTCTCTTTAATTTAGCTTCTTTAAGTTGTTTAGAATAATTATAAATAATGATGCCGGTTTTGCCAATTATTGGATTTATGGAAGTATTTCTTTTTCTTTTTGCTTTTAATTTCTCATGTTTACAGATTTCTTTATTTAGTATTAATATATGCATGATTTTAATTCTTAGTTGTTCAGTCGACTTTATATACAATTAATAAAATAGTTAATATCTTGTAATAACAACCTGCAAGAATTCCGAATTTTTAATATCTTGTGTAAACAAATTTACCATATAATGTAAGTGCATGTCAAAGTTAATAATTACAGATTTGAAAATATTAGGGGGGAAACGATACATAAAATTGATAGGCTCTGGGAATTATTCAAAATAAGAGAGATATAATATTAAGTGTTTGGCTTTGTTCGGTAGGATATTGTATATATCAATTAATAAACTATTTAAAATGACTAGAAGTTAATAATTTATGTACTGATCACAATTTTGAACAATCATAAAGTTTATAATGAATAGTGATCGACTTAGTCAATCAATTCCCTATATTAATATATAGTTTTGGTAAATGGAGAATATCATGCACACGACTGGAGAATATCATGCATACTATTAATTGGGGAGTATCATGCATAAGATTTTAAAAATATCATACATAATATTATTGAATATTATATGTATGGCTACAGTGAACATGGATTGTCATGTATACATGGCTTAATATATAACCCAAATCAGTTCCCATAGTTTATGCAATCAATTGATCTTACACTTCTTAATAATCAATCTCATGATATAATTGGTTTTTTTTATTATCAAGTATATAGGTACATATAAGTTTTCATTTATGTCAAGTTTTCTATATTATATAAAAAATTAAATTCTTGAAAATATTATATTTAAAGACACAATAATATTTATTTTTAAATAATTGTGTTGGTTTTGTCTATTTTTAAAAACAATAAAATTAGAGGACAATGGATGAAAAATATAATAGACGAAAATGAATTTAATCTCTTTACGTGGAAAAATTATTGTATGCCCTTGAAGCATACTGTAGCAATGCTCCTGGGGCCGGGAATAATTTCTCCTTTACGTGGGACAGGGAGAGTAATATTAAAGTGTACGTGCATGCTCAAGTCTTTTTTTGTGCAGCAGATAAAATTTAATTTTTGAGATCAAATAGAAGAATATTAAAATTTAAAATTGGTTTAACTTATAAAAGTTTATAATACAATATCAACTAAAATTAAATAAATTCACATCAATTTAAAATTTAATATATCATATTTTAACCTTAAAAATTAAATTGTATTTATAACTTCGAAATAGAGGAAATATATGATAGTGTTTATTACGACAAGTTTGAATTATTCTTTGATATAAATTCTAAAAAAAATTGTGTTGTTACTTGATTGTAAATAGTTGAATGTTGCAATACATAGAGTCATCTCGGCTTTGGATTGGTTCAGTATCGATGTGGATGATCTCATGCACAGGAACTCATCGGAGGAACCGGAAGATCAAATCAAAGTGCAGGTGGCGTGGCACCCATTCGTCCGACCAAAATATAACCAACCCATGTACGAGGATCTCCCTAGCAATAATGGAAAGAGCGCGACTGTGTTCTACACTGTTTCGCAACGCGGTGAGAGAAACTGATGGAGGTTATAAAATGGGGTAAAGGAAGCCCAATTGGTGTTTACGGACTTGTTGCCGCTAGGAATAGCATGATTTCAGGTGGTGATTATGAGAGTGTCTTATTCCCGGTCACCAAGGACCAACAAATATCGAAGAAAGCACACAACAACAAGAAGCTGTAAGACCTGGGCTGCAGCCTATTCCATTGTCTAGATCTGTAGTAGCCACGCCATTCGAGTGAGACCTCATAGTTCGTGCGGAACTGTACAACCAAAGACACAATTATAATGACTATCGATGGCGTGATCAGTTTCTTTTCCTGTGAAACTCTCGATCCGGTACATCATATCACAGAGGAAAATATCCGTCAAGTTCAGTAAAATACTGGTCCGGATCTCTTGGAGTGACATGGATATGATTGAATTGCCTACCGTAACTAAATATACATCCATTCTTATTCAACAGTCTACAAATGAAGTTAAGTAACAAAGTGTTGTTAACAAGTATTAAAAGGGAATTAATATTTCCACTAGTTAATTTTATATTTTCATAAGTAGATCCCATTTTTAACTAAACCATCTTTTTGTGCAGTAGACTAATTATAGAATTTAGTTATTCTAAAGTAATTGATGGTCCAAGGTTTATATATCGATGCTTATAAAATCTTTAACCATGCAACTTTGGGAGAGCGGCTCTATTGAAAATAATAATGAAACTTGAAGCCAGGCCAGAGGGCTAAACAAGTTGATCTTTAAGTAATTTGCTTGGTCGTGGTTGCCACGGTTAATAAACTTGTAAATGATTCTGATTAGCCTGTTGACAAATTCTTAGCAAATTTGGTTGCATTCTAAAGCAAATCTCTGTATAAAGTAGTAGAAATATCCTACAATTTAGTTATTTTAATTTTTTAGATTCAGTGTCTTGAAAAGTTATGCTTCAATCCATGCCTGCACATATACTGCTATTACTTGATGTTATAACACGGCAAGTCCCAACTTATAAAAAGCTTCTGCGTCAAGTCAAAAGGTTCTAATTGGTAAAGGATCATTTATTTACAAAGGCAGCTATCCAAAGTTGTCTTGAGGAAGCATTCAAGCCATAGAGCACTGCAATGAAACAGAAACAAAAACACATCCTATTTTCAAACTTGGTATATTTTCTTTCTCTCTCTCCCACATAAATGAACAAATAAACTGTACAACCATTAGGTTCCTCGAGCACCAGATGGTGTCAATTTCTGATAGATTAACAAATCTAATTCCTAAAACATGCAGTAAACAGCTAAGCCAGCCAAAAAAATTATAGAATACAATAGAGGAAAAAACAAAAAATCTCTCTTTTGGCGCTCGTCTTCACACAGTTCCACCGTTACCACCATTTACCTTGATGAGATTTCAAGGTGGATTGTGTGCATCAGTTGCGAGGAGCAAAACAAAATATTTACATCCTTTTCGCCTCAAAGCTCCACTTCATGAAGATCGTCCCCACAACTACCGCCATTCACTGAGGAGTGCATCAAGGCAGGGTTATTAGGCATGAACGATGAGGGAGGCATGCCCAACACCTCTCCTAGAAGCTTCATTTCAGTTTTACTTGGACTGAATGACTCAGCAAAGCTCCCACTCCATGATGCTGTTCTTCGAGAGAGGGATGAAAGGGAGCCATTGCCAGTCGTCGTTGTCTCCTTGTTCGAGATGTTGTCCATGCTTGCAAATCTTGGAATGTTCATTGACGGCGGCGGGGCAAAGGACTGGAATGAGTTATTCATAGATGACGCTGTGGGATTTTCATTACCAGATGTATATTGTTGGATGCTATCCACAGTAGCATTCACCGGCTGTTCCACCGAAGATAATGGGGTGGGAACAAAAAAGGTTGGATTGGTATTGCTTTTGGGTCTAATTGAAGGCACATTTGGTGACTGGAACAAGTTTGTTGGGTTTCCTCCAACTTGATTAAAGGTGTCAACGTACCTGACAAAACCCAAGAAAAAATGTGTTATCAAAGTTGTACGCCAATTTGCTGAATGGAGCTGGAAAAAGTACTGCTCGGAGCCACTTCAATATTAAACCTCATTAGAATAAATCCTATCATACATAAATCCTATTTAACTTGAATACAATCTAATTATTCACAAAATTTTCCAAAGTAGCCTGAATACTGAAAAACCCTCCGAGGAACAGTTTAATTCTCAAAAGTGAAAAATGAGAAGAACTGTACAAAATTCGCCAGCTCTAGAAGTGGCAGGCTCATTCCTGAGCTTTTACAAAAAACCCTACTATTGAATCTAATATGGACATCCAAATTATAAAGCAGCATCAAAAGAAACAATAGAACCAATATGTAATTACCTTGATCTGACACTCATCCATCCCGAGCTGAGAATTGGTTCGAGGTGGGTGGAATAGGTGGGATTCCTGCACTATGTGCCGGAGAAGGTGGGCTTCCACTGCTGAGTGACCCTTCACTTTTTAATGCACTATTCAAGTTGTAATCTGTTCTGTTTGGGAAGGCCCCAGTTGTAGGTGGGGGTGGCAGGGCTGCTTCCTCTGCTGGCGGGTCAACACCTTCCTCTACCCATCTCTTAAGTTTCTCATCATAATTGAACTTATTTGTTTCACCCAATTTAGCCTTTAGAAGCGAAACAACAAAAAGGGGAACAGTGTGATATGGAAGCCAAGAGAAACGCCAGCCAAATTTAAAAAACAAACAAGAGAAATGAAAGTCATTATTCATAAAACAATGAAAATCATGATATAATTCAAGTGCCGAATTAACCAAAAGAATCTACCTGTTTGTCTTGGAGGGGCTTCAGAATTTTTTGTAAGAACTAGGAGCCAAAGCGGCCAAATCGAGATGAACCCCCCAGAGACATGTGCTTTACCGTGTGCATTGGCAGAAGTTGCCTCTTTTGATAAATCAATCTGATCCTATAACAAGGCAAGAACTCATATAATTCTACAAAGGAACCCATGACATATCAAGTTTATTGGGTAATAGAAACAGTTTTTTTTTTTTTTTTTGTACAAATAGGAATCACCAACCAGTCTTGGAGTCCTACTAAAATCTGGCTCAGAAACACTTCTGTTGTGCATTATCCTTCTATTTCCATTGGCAGTCCATTCACTTATGGGCTCCATTGATGCTGAAGGAATTAAGCATGACATTGCCATTGTTGATTGACTAGCTTATACTCTAAGACACAAGGATTGGCTAAAATGTTCATTACCTTGTATACTGCCAACTGTTGCTGATGGTGCAGGAGGTGGTAGACCCCCAACAACACAATGAGCAGTACTATCAAATAAGTTGAGCAATTTGCCCACAAATTTTGCAGGAGCCAAGTTTGTTGAGAACCCCCCCTACAAAAAGAAAGTCCAGTTAATGGGATATGTAAAACACTAATAAGATATACACTAGAGAAAATAATTGTACCTGTTGGTGAGTTTTTATCCTCTCTCGAGAGATGAAGCTAATTGTCTCCATGTTTCTACTTCAGGTGCTCGTCCAGCTTTTAGAGATTTTGATACTGCTTGACATTACCTGAATTGACATAATTATACTAAGAAACTAAAAGACAAACTTTTATGTAAGGTAAATTAAAGTTTCAAGCACGTACTTCAATGAATCCAATACTTTTCCCACTTCAGCCAACATGTGAGCATATACAAGCTTATACGGTTGGAAAGGTAGCAGGATAAACTGAAAGTTCCCAAGCAACTTTGAGTATTCATATATCTCCGTTCTCTGCCCATGTACACGAAATGTCACTTCAGTCAGATGTCCTTAAATGGCATCACTACCCTACTAAGTTAGCAAATGGTTGATTCTTTCTTGCTAGAGAGAGAAATAGAGATCAGGGTGTAAAGGAGATGAGACAACCAAGGCTCAGATTACTTACAAGCTCATACATGATGGCTTCGTGACATAAACATTGTAAGTTAGGTGTTCCCATACCAATTGTTACATGGATTCAGATTATATAATACATGATATGTTGGCTACTCATGTGGCCCTTCCTAACATTTACCTACTAAACCTCTAATTTTTTTACAGGTCCCAGAACTTTTGCCCTGAATATATTCAAGGTCCCAGATAAGTATGTGTAAGAGGACTCGCAAGAGAGCATCCCATGGTCCTTTTCACTTAATAGAGCTACATCAAGTTTACAAGGCAGAAACATATTAAATAGAAAAGAGAAAACATTTATATAAGAAATTGTTGGGAACCTGAATAAACCAAAAATATATATGCAACCTCGAGAAACTACATTTTATTGGTGATGGTAGATTGAGATGTCAATAACTATACAAGCAGTTAGTAGAATGATTTATATTTATTTATTTATTTACAGTTTTCATGACAGGAAAAGAACATGGGAGTCCATGGGGATTGAAAAGCACCTGAATAGACTCTGGACAAGCATATGTTCGGGGGAATTTAACATGATCTGCACCAACAAGACACAGTCTTGCGCTGTCTGAATATGGCTCAAAGTTTGCTTCTGCAACCAAGTAGCATATGTGCGCAGCAATAATCTGAACCATGTTTTTCATAGAACCAGAAAATTAAATGTCAGGACTATAAACATTTACAAAAACAAGGAAAAGTAAGAACTTGTTAAACAATATGATGTGCATCACATACTTCGCTTCTTTCTTTCCACAAGCAATCTCCGAGATGAATAAGCACAAGTTCATCATCTTATGTTCTATTCACAGTTATCACAGCCAAATTCTCTTCCCAGTTATCAAGCATACCATTAGCACCGAGCTGAAATTAATAGCATAGCAAAGGCTGAGCTTACCAGAAATGTTTTTGCCAAAGATGAAACAAATCAAGGTGCAAAACAAGCAAGTATTTGATTTTGAAATGCTTAAAGATATACAGGTTTTGTGGACATTAAAGCTAAGGGTTTTTTTGTTGCCATATCTATCTGGGTACAAGGTCTGAGCATATTCTCTTCTCTTCTATTTTCCAGAAGTAATTGGACAAAGTTTGAGCATGTTCCACACCTTTTTAGTAAATGCTTACCTATAAGGGCCTTGAGAAAGTAGAATTTCCAAAGCACAAATCAGTTTGAGAAAATACCTGTGCAGGTGGTTGAGACATATTCATAGCACTAGAAATGCTACCATCAGCTGCAGTGTTCGCAGAAAACACCTCCGCTGGTTGACCAGCAATTAGTAAGCATAATGTTCGCAAAGGAGACCCTGCTACCAGCTGGCGTAGTGCCATTTGCTTCAGTGTCAACATAGAACTGCATGTAGACCCCCACCATCACCACCACAAAAATAAAATTAAAAAAAGAAGAAGGAAGAAATAATAATAGAGATAATAATAGAGTCAAAACAGTAAAAAAAATCATGGAAGCAACAATAGCAAATCGCAGCAAGAATAAGGATGAAAAATAAATTGGGACAAACCTGATCACCAAGTTGCTCGGCAACAACAAGTGCAGGCCGCCACAACTGACCCTCTTGTGCACAATGTAAAGTCTCTTTCTTTCTACCACAAACCAGAAGAGTTTGAACCTCAGACGCAGTTGCCTGAAAAAGAACTCTGCAGCAATTAGGGGAGGAAATAATTTCCACTGCATAGAAAACGAGTCTTCTGAGCCATGAATACCCACATCTGTCCTTCAGAAGGCAATTTCCGCAAGCAGTGGGCAAGAGCACCGTACTCGTTGATTTGTGAACCATTCATCTTGGCAGATGCAGAAAGTCTAGCAACTGCGGATTCCGGAGAATCGTTTTCCTATCAAAAGTAACAAGCTTAAAACAGTTTATTCCAGTTTCAACATCATTTCATGCATTTGCTGGTAGTAGAGAATGTACAGATTTACTTTGACTTTATAAAGTACAGTGGAAATTATTTTAACCCGAAGGCTATCACACATGAGCTTAGTTTTAAGAGTGGGTTAGGTGTCAGATCACCTAACAGAAACCCATAGGGATGGGTCATAGAAGATGTTCAAAATGGTTAACATACCAGACCCTGACATAAATTTCTGCCTTTCAAAATGACTTAGCCGGAGAAATATGCTAATAATTTCTAGGTTATGAGCAACAAAACTCCAGATGGTGAGAATATTTTCCAAAAGTACTTTATGTTTTACAAAATTAAGGTTCAACTAAAAACAAGATGTCACAACTGGCATTATAAGAACTAGACTTTGATGTAGGCCTAGGAGGTTTTGTATGAAGGTTCATGGATTAGTTGCCAGGATATAATTGGCTATTTGTTACATAATCCCTCTTAATACTAAAAGCCGCCAAATGCTGGATAAACTATAAGAGGGAATCTGTAGATAACCATGTTGCTTGTGGATACAATCAACAAAGGAGTTCACAAACAAACATAGTTGAAATACAAAGATTCTTTGATCGTGAAACTTAATGCTCATTATAGATTCAAAGGCAAGTTTATAGGACAAGAAGTTGTTAACCTTCAACACAGTGTCAGTACCAAAAGGAGAACGAAGCTTTCCATAGTGCTGACAAGCTATTTTGAGCAATGATAGGAGCAACCTTAAAACTTCTCCTTTCCTATAATCCACATCAGAAGATTCACAGTGTGCTATCCTCTCGTCAGTCCATCCTTTCAAATCTTTAACAACAACATTCCCACCAGTCAGTGGACCCGGAAATGATTGTTGGCAAAGAGTATGAAAGTAATCACATACTCCTGATCTGGTGCTTGAAGCATCAATCCTTCCATTCACAACTTCCATCAAGTTGAGTACAGATATTGTGCTTCCTACCGGATCCTTTGCACATGATAAACAAGTATTCAGTGTTCAATAAGAGTGATTGTCATAATATTCAAGTTAAATTTTCAAGTATTGAATTCTCATGAATTTACCTGTCTTCCATAGGATGCGTTTCCGAGAGAAGTATTATCTTTCATCGTAATAAGCTTCCCTCCAGAACCAAAAGCAACCAAAGCATGAGGAGGACGTCCAGCTGATGATCTCGCTGCAGCTGGAGCATAAGAGAACTGATGGCCACTCTGAGATGGTTGCTGGGAATAGTTTACCACACTCTGAGTGCCACGGTAATCATTTGAGGTTTGCATATGCTCATTTTGCTCAATTCTGGACTGATTAAACTGATGACTAAAGTTTCCTGGAGGAACAAAACCTTGGTAATGACCCTGACTTGCTTTCTCATTATAAGAAATTGTTTCCCCATACTCATAAGATTTTTGCTGACTAACATTGTTGCTTACAGAAAATTCTTGGCCATAGTGATTATCTAATTGTTTGCTTCCACTAAATTCTGAAGTAGCCACACTTGAGGCAACAGAATCAGATTGCCACATGTTCGAACCCTGCCGATTGTAATTACTGATAGACCCAGCCCAGTTGTAATCTTGTCCTTCGTTGCTAAAGCCCCCAGATCCATATTTATCAACTTTCCCATTAACACCCTGAGTTTTCAGATCATTTTCAAGAGAAGTTTCATATGGTTCTCAGCTTGAAAAGAAAATTAAGCTGATGACATGTATGTGTCCAAAGAGCGCCATTCTTGGGCGATTGTATCATAATACCAACCAGGGTATTGAGTATCGAAAATCATATGGGAGGGATACTCATTGTTCCGTTGTGAAACCCGATTCCAATTCAACCCCCTTTGACTAGCATCTCCAGCTTGTGAATCTTGATTCCAATTATTAACACTCTCGGGTGTGCCAGTTTGAGGTAGTATCCCTACAGCAGAGCAGTTTGCTTCAAGTAAGAAACCTCCGATTTCCCATCAAAAACAGCCGTGTCAAAGCTTCCTTGTGCATTTGTAGTTGCATTATAACCATCAACTTGATACCATTGCCCTGTATTCTGGTCATACTTCCACCCTGGGTACAGATTCTCCCAGTAATTCAAATCCTGCACATCTGCATTATCTAAATAGGCAGATTTATTTTATTTACCATCAGATACAATGTTTGGTTCACTATTCAAATTCTCCACAGCACTCCCACCATCTCCAAATTCACCGAAAAGATCGGAGTAAGAACCAAACCCATTACCACCATTATGCAAAGAATCCGAATTAAATGCACTCCATTGCACCTCCTTAACTCCTGAACCTCCGGATCCACTAATCTTGCTTGCAGTCAAAACTGACACCGCCTCTGTTCCTATATTGCCATTATTCGATCCACTGACATTATCGGAATTCTGACTACTCTTGGTTGCAGTCAAATCTGATGCCAACTCTGTCCCTATCACGCCTTTCTTTGATTCAATTACATTATCAGACACAACTGAATTCGATGACACTAATGAACTAATCTTATCTTCTTTATGAGTGTTGGCAGGTGCAGTTTTATCATATTCTCCAATAGCTTCACTCCCATTTTCGCCACCGGAATCCTCCCCTATACTCAACTTAGCAAAAGGTTTTGCCTCATCCGAATCATTGTCATCATCTAAATTGGGAACTGAAGATGATGAAGGGGCAGTGAAATCATCATCATCATCGTCATTCACCAATTTATCAAAGAAATCCTCATCGGCTCCAACTGAAATGGAGGACTTGAAGCCATCTACACAAATCCTATCCTTGCAATTCAGTAGAAAAATCACTTCGCAAAAATCAAAATTTTTACAATCCACTATCTCAAAATTTGAGCTAGCAACTTCGAAAAAAACTCAAGATCCAAACCAACCACTGATTCGCTCGAACAAATCTTAAAAGGAAGAAAACGAGGCGCAAAACATGCAGGATCTAGTGTTTCTCAGATATCACAAATTCTACAACAAGAACCAAACAAAATTTTTACCTGCAAACCGAAAGCTTTGCCTTGATTCAACACGTCGTCAAAAAGAATAGCAATTCTAACATACATTTATTACGCTATAAAATTATGGATCAAAACAACAATTTGGAGGAGATTATAATATATATATATATATAATTAATAATACACAGTCAATTATAACGAAAATTTTTATACAGTTATGTATATATATTTTTATATATAAATTTAGAGAGAGAGAGAGAGAGAGTGTTTGAGCAGACACAAGCCCTCGATTTCGCGCAACAGAGATTTTAACAGCACACCGCATGCTTCAATTTTTTTCATTTCCCCCTCCTTTCTGTTATTGTGTATTTTTTTACTTATATTAATTTAATAACAAAAAAATTAAGTTACATTATCCTTTTTTTTAAAATTGTATATTGATCGTAACTTCAGCAGTAATTATTAGACATTTCAATTAAGAATAAATTAGATGTTTAACTAATTTATATTAAAAGAAAATATAAGAACGGCTTAAATTTTTATTTTCTTTAGTTTAAATGTATAATATTACAGCTACTATATTCTAATTAAATAATAGAGTATATTTTTACTATTTTGGTTTGTAGGAGTATTATTATTATTATTATTATTATTATTATTATTATTATTATTATTATTATTATTTTCTTCTTCTGATATAATGTATATATATTTTATAAATTAAAAATGATAACACTCCCACCATCTTAAGTTTTTCTTTTATTTTTTATTTTTCTCACCGAATTGCATATCACCCGTGGAGGGTGATCCATCCCAAGTTAAATGTTTGTATTTGACTTTAATGGTTAGGATTAATAATATAAATAAAAAATTAGGTCATTTTCTTTGATCTTACATAGGTTTAAAGATTTTATAATATAGAGTTTCTCATTAAATCATCATCCAAGACATTAAGGGGCAATATTTTATTCATGCAGAGAAGACAATTCCGCTGCGTTTGTTATGAATTCTAAATAAGGTACACATAATATTATTATTTTTTATATGTTTTAGGTA
This sequence comes from Hedera helix, assembly GCA_947179155.2. NCBI lineage: Eukaryota > Viridiplantae > Streptophyta > Magnoliopsida > Apiales > Araliaceae > Hedera > Hedera helix. The sequence goes on from OX359286.1 coordinate 38,744,855, forward strand.
GTTTTCTCTTATCTATATTTAAGAATAAAATTAATTAATACATATTAATAAGCAGAAGATTTGCATGCATAAATAATAGTAGATGGCATGAAGCACAAGAAACTTGGAGTCTTAGTTTTTAGAAGGAATATTTGCTTTAAAAATGAATATCGAAACAATGAAATCCCAAGACCTGGTCGTTGCTCATGGGTTCAAATATGTATAAATACATTTAGGGCCAGTGGACTCTCCTAAACACACACACTAACAATGAGTCTCTTGAAGCAAGAATGAACTCATGTACTCCCTCCCTCCCTCCGGTCCCGATTATTTATCTTTTCAAGGCAATGTATAAGAATTATGAAGTCTAATTAACCGCTCCAACTAATGAGTTATAAATGACTCAAAATATTAATAATATTCTTTTATATATTTTAGTTTATCAAGATATAAGAGTAAATGGTTGTGGATTATTTTCTAATACTTCGAGTATTTTGAAAAAATAACAAGTTGTATTGAAATCTGTCTTAAAAATAAGAAAAATAATGAATGTGAACTATTTTATTAAGTAATTTGAGAAAGTAGTCACCAATTTTTTTTCTAGAAATCTACAAACGTCAAATAAAAGGGAACAAAAAATAGCTCTACAATGACAAATAATTAAGAATGGAGGGAGTAATAATTATATGTTTAAAAAACGAGAGCTAAGAGGAGCATATTTTGGACATTTGCCATATTAATTTTGAAAATTAATTTATATATAATTTTAAGTCGAATGTAGATTACGACTAACATGTAATTGAATTGGTAAAATGGAATAGTAACGTGTGGATCTCTTATTTACTATTTTTATCTTTATATTCATATACGTTGGTATTTAATATTAATATAAATTTATCGTCATTTGCAACAGCAATTTTGTAAAAGAGTGATACATTTGCCAAAAAAAATTGTTGCAAATTTTATTGGATGCCCTTACTTTATTGTTTAAAAATATATTTCCTTCATTTCATATTATTGTTGACTTTTTAAAATCAACTTACTATATTTTAAACTTAAAATTAACATAAATTCCTTTAATTTTAATAAATGCAATGATTAATATTGTAAACTATCTACAAAATATTACTCATTTTAAGTTTTATTGTTTCATAATTTTGAACGAATTTTTTTAATTTTAAATTTAAAAATATTTTAAACTGACTTTCAAAAAGATCAAATAATTTAAAACCAAGAGAGCACGTCGTCTTGTTTTCATAATAAAATGAAAGGATGTGAATCTTGAGTGATTACTAGACCTCACAAAATTTAATTTTGAGTTTGATTTGGGTTAAAAATATGGTTATAGGTTAATTTAAAACTAAAAATATATTAATTATTTTTAATATGAGTTAAATGAGTTCAACCCAAATGGTTATGGGTGGAAACTTATTCAACCTAAACGAAGGCCTAATATTAGAAAGAACAAGACAAAACAACTAAATACGTTTGCGACCATTTGATATGGAAAGAGGCTAATTTAACAGATGATATGGATTAAACAGTTTTAACAATCTTTTGGGTTGAACCCTTATCTGATTTTGGCCCAAATTTTCTTTCATAGATAGGTTTAAAACCCAACCCAACCCAAATAATTCCAATTAAATTGGGCTCCTATAAGGTTACTTTTGTCATTTTATGTTCTGTAAGACAGAACTACAGCGATTGATCTCTCTCTCCCGTATCTCAACTAGACAAAGCCAAACAAGGAAATGATGAGAGAGAAAATAAGTGAATGTTTTAGAAGCTGTTTGTTCATAAAGCAAAAAGAAAGGATCAAATTACATATATATATATATACTAGGGATAACCCGTGCCTGAAGGCAAGGTGCAATTAATATAACAGTTGAGTGTTGTATTTAATATTTTTAAATTAAAAAATCTAAAACTGTTGTGGCTAACCATTAATACAAAAATATTAGTACTCAATCCAGTCATAGTTTCTTTTTGAGACAAACATTAGTGTGCTACTCATTCCCAACTTAAAATTAGTTCTTAACATGTTTAAGCAATTAATTGATTGACGATAGCGAACTCAAATTTGTGTAATATAATATTTTCGATTATATTACACACCTTTCCTTTAATGACAAAACAGAATGAAAAGTTTGGCAGCATTTATTTGCTTCTAGTATATCAAACCATCGATCAATATGATCCATGAACAATATTTTCTTTGAAAAAATGGTAGTACTGCAAGCCATTTTGTGAGATCTAATAAGGAAAAAAAAAGATGTAAAAATTCAAAAGAAATATTTTTCCATTTATACCCAAAAGTATAAAATGAGCTCTCTAAGTCCAAATAAAAAAATATTGTCATAACACCAATTAAATCGCATCACCATAACATTTTTTTTCTCTATATTTTTTTTTAAAATTGGACAAAAGATTTTCATAGCATGAGTCAGAACTTACTACAATAGTTACTTTCGATATATCCCACAAAAACACCAAAGAGATGATACGTAATTATCCGTGCCTAAAGGCACGGTGTAGATTAAAATTTCAAAAATACTCTATTACCTAAAGACTATTTGCAACATAAAATAACTTACAAATCAATTAGAATGAATCTAAACCATCCCCGTGATTTTCTGCCCAAATTAATTTGCATGTGTAAATATAACGACCGCAATACCCGACAAACAGAAAAATGACATCAATGCTAAAAGGGTGACTCATGTTGTTTACGTGCAATTTTATTTATTTATTATTATTATAATAATTATATTTATTATTATTATTATTACTACTACTACTATTATTATAATAATAGTAACAATAATAATTATTATTATTGTTATTGTTATTGTTATTGTTATTATTATTATTATTATTATTATTATTATTATTATTATTATTATTATTATTATTATTAGTATTACTATTTTTATTACTGTTCTTCTTCTTCTTCTTCTTCTTATTATTATTATTATTATTATTATTATTATTATTATTATTACTTTTACTAATATTATTATTATTATTATATTTGTTATTATTATTATTATTATTATTTTTTTTTTTTATTATTATTATTATTATTATTATTATTATTATTATTATTATTATTATTACTACTACTATTATTACTATTATTATTATTATTATTATTATTATTATTATTATTATTATTATATTAATTATTATTATTATTATTATTATTATTATTATTATTATTATTATTATTATTATTATTATTATTATTATTATTATATTATTATTATTATTATTTTTATTATTATTATTACTATTATTATTATTATTATTAATATATTAATTATAATTATTATTATTATTATTATTATATTTATTATTAGTATTATTATTATTATTATTATTATTATTATTATTATTATTATTATTATTATTATTATCATTATTATTGTTATTATCGTTATTATTATTATTATTGTTGTTGTTGTTGTTGTTGTTGTTGTTGTTGTTGTTGTTGTTATTATTATTATTATTATTATTATTATTATTATTATTATTATCATTATTATTACTATTATTATTACTATTATTATTATTATTATTATTATTATTATTATTATTATTATTATTATTATTATTTTATTTTTATTATTATTATTATTACTATTATTATTATTATTATTATTATTATTATTATTATTGTGACGACCCCAAATCCGGGTTCCATAACCTCGAGTTTGGTTCTCACTATTCAACACATTACTAACAATTAAATACATACATTGCATTTAAATATCGCGGAATAATACATATTGGTTCCCTTCAAAAGGTTACAATACCAGGGTCTATCAACCTTAACATAAAAACAGTTCCTATCATAAGGAATTACAAAAGGTTTAACAACCGTAAATACATAAATAAAGATCTAACTAGCATGCATAAGCTACTTAAGCTTTGGCCTTTCCTTTTCCCTTATCCTTCCTGGAGCAATCAGGATTATCTGAAAAATGGTTCATGATATAGCAAGAATGAGCAACTAGTTTGCTCAGCAAGTTTATAACAATCATATAGATTTAATATATCATGAATGAATGGGAAAGATCATCAATGGTTCAACAATAGATATAACAATTGTGAAAGAAACAGGATTCAAATTTTAATAAACAGAATATTTGAATCTTAAAATGCTGAGTGGTCACTAAGGACCCTGAACTAACTAGGGTATAATAGAGTTTCCTCTGACCCTTTGAGTTGTTTGGTTTTCAAGGGGATCAGCCTATTCAACCCGCTGTATATGCATTACATTTAGTCACTGGCGCCCAAAGTCGGTTTCCCGACACAAAATCCCCTAATTTAGGGTTGTTCAATTCTCAGACTTAATATAAGAAAATCCGCACCCAACAATGGTTTGGATAAGCTTTTAAAAGTATTCAAGTTATTGAATTTAGAAACGCAATGTCTAGCTGAACTATTAGCTTCAGACATTTTTAATACAGTTCATGAATCAAGAACTAACAAGCTTCAAATGCACTAAGTGCGATTTTATAAACAATATGGATGTGGAATAATTTTAAATAATTAAACCACTTCAAGCTTTAACAATAAATACAAGTATGGAAACTTGTTCAACGATAATAATTGAGTAGGGTTAGAGAACTTGCCTGTTTGCTCAGCTACAATAATTGTCTAGCTTTAACTAACTTGCTTTGAAAGACCTAACATTAATAAAGTCGGTCTAATAATTAGTACGACGTATTTGCATAATTATACGCTTAATAACGAACTTATTTACCACATAAGTACTAACACATAAATTACATTAGTCAAAACAATATTATTAACCTTATAGACACTTAATCATTTTAGGTTAATAATTTAATAAGTTAGAAAATATTTTTCTTAAGTGTTGGACACTTATTAAACCCTTAAACAACTTATTATAATTGTTTAGTTCAATTCAATTTATTTTATTAACTCAATCTCTTTTTAATTACTATTTAATATTGATTAAATAGAAATTAATTAATTAACTCTAGTTATTATAAATAATAACTAATTGTACTTACTTATTATTTAATTATAATTAAATAATAAATAATTATTAACTTAGTTTAAACCTTCTTTAATTTAATGTTAATCAACCAATAATTAACCAAGTAATTAACCTTACTTATTATTTAATTAAGGAAATTAAATAATAGTTTATTAATCTTAATCCTCTTTAATTATTATTTAATGTCAATTAAATAATAATTAATTATTTAATTAATTTTAATTATTATTTAAGGTTAAATAATAATCAAATCATTCTTATTTATTATTTAAATTAAATAATAAATTATTACTCTAATAACTTAATTTCCATTAATCGTTATTTAATGTTAATTAAATAATAATTAATTACTTAATTATCTTTATTTATTATTTAATAATATTTAAATAATAAATAATTAATTTATAAATTTTATCTCTCTTTAAATATTATTTAATAGGCATTAAATAATAATTGCTAATTTATCATCTTTATTTATTATTAACATTTAAAATAATAAATAATAAATTTATTTAACCTAACCATGGTTTAGCTAACTAGATTAATATTTAAAATATTTAAATATTAAACTTTATGAAAAATATCCTCCCCAATATTATTTTTGTATTATTATTATTTTTGTTATAATTTTAAATTAATTTTCAAATATTTAAATTAATTAAAATTAACCCGAATGGCATTTTCGTAAATAAGTTGAAAAACCGGACCGAGGGCAGAATGGTAATTCTGCCAAGAAAAACACGGAGGGGCAAAATGGTAATTTCGCCGAAAAGTTTCTTACCGCGCATTGCGCGCGTTTTGGTTTGTTACGGGTCAAAACGACGCCGTTTTTGAAAAGCCGGAAACGGCTTCCGCGCGTACGCGCGGAGTGAATTTTTCTACGGACGCCAAACGACGTCGTTTGGCACCGCGTCCTCGGTGAACAGTACCTCGCGCATTGCGCGGCCAGTGTTAAAATTTTTTTCTTACAAGCAGAATGTGAACAGTTCCGGCTATACACACTTTAATTAAAATTATACCTTCAATAAATCTTTAACTTCACAATAAAAATCCAAAAAAATTACCAATCACCTTATATCAATTTATAACATGAAAATTTAATTTTTCATGATTTAATATAAAAAAAAAATTTATAAAAATTTTTACATCACATAAACTACTATAAATCATAACTTTTTGTGTATAACTCCATTTTGAGTGATTCAAACTTTGTTTTTCTCATGATTTAATGTTCTATAATATTAGAACATCAAATCTAAGTTTTACAAAAATATTTTTGGTCATATATTTCAAGACTTGATTATACACTATTAAATACATATTTTAGCATATAAATATACCAAAATACAAATCAAACATATTAAACTCAAGCATGGCATAAATATTACAACTACACATTAATAACCATATTAACATATTTATACTAACATGATGATTTATTTAATTTAAAAACAAAACTTTATTTAAAATAACCATTACCTTGATTTAATGGCTATCTTCCTTTTTCTTCCAAAATAGGTGATTAAGGAAGATGACATGAACCAAGACTCCTCCTCTTCTCTTAGTATTTTTGCTCTCACTATTTTCTCACTCTCAAATGCTCTCTAGCTTGCAAAATGGAAGAAAAAGAAATGACCAATACAAACTCCTAAATTGTAAGTATACTTACAATTTGGAGAGATATAAAATCTATATCTATGAAAATTGCCATCATGAGATAACAATGAAACTTACACAAGGAAGCTAGCCCATACTAAGTTGGTGAGGATTTTGTGGGAAAAGACTTTCCCAAAAATCAAAACAAGCAACCTTTAATTAAATGAAAAATAAAAGAAAATAAAACAAAAATTCATTTTCTCTCTCCTTCAAGCATGCTTGGTCGGCTGATCCTCTTTTCCTTAGTCCCAATTTCATTGTCACATTTACCTTTTAAATAAATAATAGTTTAATTAAGTATTTTTCAAGTGGGCCAATCATTGGGCTTTAATTTAAAATACCAATTGGGCTTCTATTAAATTGTTTGGGCTACTAAATTGTCAAATTTTATTATTCTACATTTGGGCTACTAATTGACCCATGTTGGGCTAATTTAATAATTTAAACATTAATTATTCAATCCATGATTAAATAAATAATTAAATTGAATAAATAATTAAATATTCTAACCCATTAGTATTAAATTACTAAATGGACTAATAAATATTATTATTAATATTTCACATTATTTACATTAATTAATAATCATAGTAATTAATTTATTATATTTAATTCACTCATTATATTCAATTTAATTGAATATTTAATTAATAGGAAACTTATCAATTAATTTGATATTAAAACTTTAGGGTTTGTTCACTAATTTAATAACATATTAGTGACCCCCTTTAATTAATTTTAGTAATTAATTACATAATTATTTAATCACATAATTAATTAATCACATAAAAAGATTTAAATAATCTCGAAAAATAACTCGTTGGAAATTAAATTAATAATTTAATTAATAAAGATGTGGAAATTCTAGGACATTACATTCTCCCCTCCTTATAAAAATTCCGTCCTCGGAATTGTAAAAATAAGGTTACTCAAATAAAAACGGGTAATTTGTCCTCATTTCCTCCTCTAATTCCCACGTAGATTCTTCAATGGCGTGATTCCTCCAAAGTACTTTGACAGAATGAATTATCTTATTTCTCAGTTTCTGTTCCTTCCTATCGAGTATCTGAACAGGAACTTCTTCATATGATAAGTCCTTCCCGACTTGAATTGGCTCATACGAGATAACGTGCTTGTAGTCTGGTTTGTATGGCCGCAATACCGACACATGAAACACATTGTGAATATGTTCCAATTCAGGAGGTAAAGCTACCTCGTATGCTACTTCACCCACTCTTCTCAATATTTCGAACGGTCCTATGAACCTTGGACTCAATTTCCCCTTCTTTCCAAACCTGATCTTCCCTTTCCAGGGAGATACCTTAATGAACACAAAACTCCCCACCTCGAAGTCTCGTTTCTGTCGATGTAAATCGGCGTATTTCTTTTGACGGTCTTGAGCTGCTACTAGCCGAGCTCTTATTACCTTGATAATTTCTACCGTCTGTTGAACCAATTCTGGCCCCAACAGTCGGCGTTCTCCTACCTCATCCCAACATAGAGGTGTTCTGCATTTTCTGCCATATAAAGCTTCGTAAGGCGGCATACCTATGCTCGCATGATAACTGTTGTTGTATGCAAACTCAACTAGTGGTAGGTGGATTTCCCAACTGCCCTTGAAATCCATTACGCAGGCCCTGAGCATATCTTCCAATGTCTGAATTGTTCTCTCACTTTGCCCATCGGTCTGCGGATGATACGCTGTACTCATTCTCAACTGTGTCCCCAATCTCTCCTGAAGACTTCTCCAAAATTTTGACGTGAAGCGCGGATCTCTGTCTGACACAATCGATACCGGCACCCCATGTCTTGAAACTATCTCTTTGATGTACAGTTTGGACAACTGATCCAAACTGAACCTGATCTTGATCGGCAAAAAGTGCGCTGACTTTGTTAGCCGATCCACAATCACCCAAATTGCGTCATATCCCTTCTGTGTTGCTGGAAGTCCTACCACAAAATCCATTGTGATATGCTCCCATTTCCACTCAGGAATTTCTAACGGCTGTAACAATCCACTTGGTCTCTGATGTTCGGCCTTTACCCTTTGACAAGTTAGGCATCGGCTGACACATTCTGCAACCTCCCTCTTTAAATTCGGCCACCAAAAATGCTGACGTAGATCTTGATACATCTTCGTACTCCCCGGATGTATCGAGTATCTCGTACTGTGGGCCTCTTGCAAAATTTCCTCTCGTAATTCAGGCACTAGCGGTACCCAAACACGATTTTCAAATCTCAGCAATCCCATGCTATCAATTTTAAACTTGACCTCTTCTCCATCGGTCATCCTCTTCCGGATTCTGTCACATTCCTCATCTTTGTCTTGAGCCTCTTTCACCCTATCTAACAAGGTTGGGCTCACCTCGACTTCTATTGACTCGTTTGGACTTCTCACTTCCAACTCCATTCGAGCCATCTCTTGAACCAATTGTTCTTGATCTGTCAATATGAACAATTTCTCCCTGCTCTTTCTACTCAGAGCATCCGCTACTACGTTGGCCTTGCCGGGATGATATAGAATTTCACAATCATAATCTTTGATCAATTCCAACCATCTCCGTTGCCTCATATTCAGCTCCTTCTGTGTGAAGATATACTTCAGACTCTTATGGTCTGTGAATATCTCACATTTTTCTCCGTACAGATAATGTCTCCAAATTTTAAGGGCAAATACTACCGCTGCCAATTCCAAGTCGTGGGTAGGATATCCCTTCTCATAATCTTTTAATTGTCTGGACGCATACGCAACGACTTTGCCGTTTTGCATAAGCACACAGCCAAGCCCCTTGTGCGATGCATCACTGTAGACCGTAAAACCTCCTGTATCGTCTGGTAAGGTCAATACAGGTGCTTCACTAAGTCTTTTCTTTAACTCCTGAAAACTTTCCTCACACTTCTCTGTCCACACGTATTTCACCGTCTTTCTTGTTAAGTTGGTCAACGGTGTTGCTATCTTTGAGAAGTCTTGAATGAACCTCCGATAGTAACCCGCTAACCCTAAGAAACTTCTTACTTCTGTCGGCGTCCTTGGTTGCTCCCAATTCATCACCGATTCAACCTTCGCCGGATCAACCGAAACTCCCTCCTTGTCAATAACATGACCTAAAAATTGAACTCTCTCCAACCAGAATTCACACTTTGAAAACTTAGCGTACAACCGCTCCTTCCGTAAAATCTCCAACACCAATCTTAGGTGTTCAGCATGCTCTTCCTCCGTTTTCGAATACACCAAAATATCATCAATGAACACGACTACAAATTTATCCAAGTATTGCTTGAATATTCTGTTCATCATGTCCATAAATGCGGCTGGAGCATTCGTTAGTCCAAACGACATCACCAGAAACTCATAATGCCCATATCGAGTTCTGAATGCCGTCTTGGGTATATCCTCCTTCCTGACTTTCAACTGATGATAACCAGTCCTTAAGTCAATCTTTGAAAAGTACTTCGCCCCTTTCAATTGATCGAAAAGATCGTCAATTCGTGGTAACGGGTACTTGTTCTTAATTGTCACCTTATTCAGCTCTCTATAATCCATACACAATCTCATCGATCCATCCTTCTTCTTTACAAACAGCACCGGTGCTCCCCAAGGAGAAACACTTGGCTGAATGTACTTATTATCTAACAACTCCTGCAATTGCACCATCAATTCCTTCAGTTCTACCGGAGCCATCCTATATGGTGCTTTCGATATCGGTGCTGTCCCCGGTACTAAATCAATCACAAATTCTATCTCCCTGTCCGGCGGTAAACCCGGCAGTACATCTGGAAAAACATCCGTAAACTCCCTAACTACTGGTATTTGCTCCATCTCGGGACTCACCACTTGTGTGTCAACCACATGAGCCAAATACCCTACACAACCTTTCTTCAATAATTTCTTGGCCTGCATCATCGTCAGACAAGAAGACTGTCTTGACGATTTGCTGCCATAAAATACGACCTTAGACCTATTTGGTGTCTTAAGGTGTATGCACTTCTTCTGACAATCAATTATCGCCCCGTGGTTAAACAACCAATCCATCCCAAGTATTACATCAAATTCCCCCAGACGTATTGGAATTAGATTCACATTTAATTTCTGACCCCTGATTTCAGCACAACAATTTCTATGTATGTACTCTACCGGAATCACTTCTTTATTAGCAACTTCTATGTTCATTGAGTTTTCTAGTTTGTCCCTAGGCAACTCTAATCGTCTAGCGAAATCATCAGACACAAATGAACAGGTAGCACCCGAATCAAACAATACATATGCATTTATATTATTGATCGGAATAATACCTGACACCACGTCTTTTGACCCCACGGCATCCTGTACCGTCATATTGAAAGTCCGGGCTGTCGGCTTGTTCTGTGGTACCGGTCCCCCGATAGCCAATTTGCTGTTATTGCCCCTGTAGCCGCTACCCCCGTCATTCTTCTTCTTAGGGCAATCCTTTATCAGGTGGTCAGATGCTCCGCAAGAAAAGCATCTCACTTTCTTTGGGAGGGGACAATTTGGAGAAATATGTCCCACCTGACCACAATTGTAGCATGTATTCTTCCCTTTCCTGCACTCTCCGAAGTGGTTCTTTCCACATATATTGCATGCTGGCTTTTTCTGAACACTTCCTTGTTGATTCCCCGAGCTCTTGTCGTTGCTGCTGTTGTCCCATTTGCGCTTGTTGTTATTATTGTTGTTATTATTGCCTCCACTGTTGCTGTTCTTGCTTCCCCCTTCATTTTTCTTCTTGTTTCTCTCCTGGTTGTACTTGGTTAACGCGTCACTTCCTCCTTCAGCAATGATTGACTTCTCTAGCAAAGTTGCGAACGAGTCAATCTGCAGTACTGCTACCTTGTTGAATATCCAAGGTCTCAATCCATTCTCGAACCTCCTGGCCTTGCGTTCCTCCGTGTCTACCTGATGTGGAGCGAACCTGGCCAGCTCATTAAATTTTGCCGCGTACTCCGGTACCGACATGTTCTCCTGTTTCAGTTCTAGAAACCTTACCTCCATCCTACTTTTCATACTTTTCGGGAAATAATTCTCGTCGAATATTTCCTTAAATTTTGTCCAGGGCACCACACCATCCCCAGCCCTATTCTGATTGGCTTCCCACCAGAAATTGGCTTCGCCCTTCATCATGTAGGTAGCAAAAACTGTCTTTTGCTCCTCAGCTACTCTTGCGATAACGAACGCCTTCTCTATCTCCTTTATCCAAGACTGGGCCTCTATCGGGTCCGACGTTCCCCTAAACTCTGGCGGTCCCACCGCTTTAAAATCTTTGAAATTTGCCAACTGAGTTGGTGGTGGTGGTGGTGGATTTGCTACAACAGGATGTCTGTGTTGCATTGCCTCAGCTAGCATGTCGACGAAGTTTTGCATAGGGTCTACATTGTGACCCCCCGCGTCGTTGTTAACTGACTCTTCTACCCCCTGGTTCCTTGGTGGTTGTCTACGTGGCGGCATTTTCTGTTATAAACAAAAATTTACATTATTATACTGGTTTCATCTTTTTCATTTCATTATTTTGTATCTTAGACAATGTTTAGCTAAAATACAAGTAATTATTTCAACACGCATATAAACATAAATTCAACTGCATTTATACTCATATGCTAAAACAGGAGTGCGTAGCACTTTACATCAAAAGCATACTGCTATAAATGCTTCTATCCCAGAGAAGCTACAAAAGATGGGATCTGACATATCCTACAACTTCCTAGAGTTGGGATTTAGTGACATATTAACCCTCTAATAAAACAAAAGTTGGGTTCTACTGCATCTATTTACATACGAAATTAGAAAACAACTACTACTACTACTGACTGCGCATCCCCCTACGGATCGCGTCGTCATACTCCTCATCCCCGATGGCCATCACCACACTCCTGCTGATGGTGTGCATAGACTGGCCCTCCTCAGCTGGGTAGTAGTGCACCCTGCTCTGAAGCCTACCATATGAAGATCGGTAGACGTAACTAAGTCTATCCGTCCTCACCCGCTTCTCGCGGACCTCCTCCTCTAGCTCAATTATCTGACCATAAGCGGCATCCCGCTGTCTCTCCATCTCTATACGGTCCTCTATCGCCTCCTGCCAGTGTGCACGGATGGCGGCCTTCTCTGCCTGAACCTGCTGAACCTTCAGCTCAGCCTCTGCCAACCTAGTCTCAACCACTGCTAATTTAGCCTGCAGCTCTACATCCTGCTCTACCAGCTGATGAGTTAGCACCGCAAAATGCTCCACTGAATCCTCGTACTCCTGTACCTGATCCTCCAGTCCTACAATCCTCTCCTTCAGCTCTGCGTTCTCGCCAGAGAACTGATAAGCCGTATCCCTATACTGATCCTCCATGTGCTGGTGGGTCAGATTCTGCTCCTCTAGATGCTGGACCCTTGCCTCCAGCCCCTCGTTCCTATCGGTCAGTCCCTCTATGATGTCAGCGGCAGTGGTGCCCATGCCATCAGCTGACTCCTCCTCCTCAGACTCCTCTGACTCTGCCTCATCCTCACTGTAAGGCCTCATGACTCCGCCCCAGACGGGTTCCACACGATCCCCCTCCTCAGGATCTGACTCTGGCTCCTCTACGGGTGCAGCCACCAGCGGCTGTGCAGTATCCATATGGATATCAATATAGTCCTCCTCAGCAGTGCGACTCGACTGTCCGATCTCTGCCATCCTATAACATAAAACAATAACACACGTTAGTACAGCAATAAAATATATTCATTGATGAAATGAAATGATATTTTATCATGTACATCTCGGCTCGATGGATTTTCTCAATCCATCTCCAAAAATACACAACATGATGAATCTCCCCGATTCATCCCCTAACGCACTCGATATGAGTTTAATACTAAGGTTATAACTTAGGTTTCGCAAATCCTAACGTTTCTAACCTACGGCTCTGATACCAACCTGTGACGACCCCAAATCCGGGTTCCATAACCTCGAGTTTGGTTCTCACTATTCAACACATTACTAACAATTAAATACATACATTGCATTTAAATATCGCGGAATAATACATATTGGTTCCCTTCAAAAGGTTACAATACCAGGGTCTATCAACCTTAACATAAAAACAGTTCCTATCATAAGGAATTACAAAAGGTTTAACAACCGTAAATACATAAATAAAGATCTAACTAGCATGCATAAGCTACTTAAGCTTTGGCCTTTCCTTTTCCCTTATCCTTCCTGGAGCAATCAGGATTATCTGAAAAATGGTTCATGATATAGCAAGAATGAGCAACTAGTTTGCTCAGCAAGTTTATAACAATCATATAGATTTAATATATCATGAATGAATGGGAAAGATCATCAATGGTTCAACAATAGATATAACAATTGTGAAAGAAACAGGATTCAAATTTTAATAAACAGAATATTTGAATCTTAAAATGCTGAGTGGTCACTAAGGACCCTGAACTAACTAGGGTATAATAGAGTTTCCTCTGACCCTTTGAGTTGTTTGGTTTTCAAGGGGATCAGCCTATTCAACCCGCTGTATATGCATTACATTTAGTCACTGGCGCCCAAAGTCGGTTTCCCGACACAAAATCCCCTAATTTAGGGTTGTTCAATTCTCAGACTTAATATAAGAAAATCCGCACCCAACAATGGTTTGGATAAGCTTTTAAAAGTATTCAAGTTATTGAATTTAGAAACGCAATGTCTAGCTGAACTATTAGCTTCAGACATTTTTAATACAGTTCATGAATCAAGAACTAACAAGCTTCAAATGCACTAAGTGCGATTTTATAAACAATATGGATGTGGAATAATTTTAAATAATTAAACCACTTCAAGCTTTAACAATAAATACAAGTATGGAAACTTGTTCAACGATAATAATTGAGTAGGGTTAGAGAACTTGCCTGTTTGCTCAGCTACAATAATTGTCTAGCTTTAACTAACTTGCTTTGAAAGACCTAACATTAATAAAGTCGGTCTAATAATTAGTACGACGTATTTGCATAATTATACGCTTAATAACGAACTTATTTACCACATAAGTACTAACACATAAATTACATTAGTCAAAACAATATTATTAACCTTATAGACACTTAATCATTTTAGGTTAATAATTTAATAAGTTAGAAAATATTTTTCTTAAGTGTTGGACACTTATTAAACCCTTAAACAACTTATTATAATTGTTTAGTTCAATTCAATTTATTTTATTAACTCAATCTCTTTTTAATTACTATTTAATATTGATTAAATAGAAATTAATTAATTAACTCTAGTTATTATAAATAATAACTAATTGTACTTACTTATTATTTAATTATAATTAAATAATAAATAATTATTAACTTAGTTTAAACCTTCTTTAATTTAATGTTAATCAACCAATAATTAACCAA
Organism: Hedera helix; assembly: GCA_947179155.2. Classification (NCBI taxonomy): domain Eukaryota; kingdom Viridiplantae; phylum Streptophyta; class Magnoliopsida; order Apiales; family Araliaceae; genus Hedera; species Hedera helix. Next base: position 38,759,890 of record OX359286.1, read on the forward strand.
GTAATTAACCTTACTTATTATTTAATTAAGGAAATTAAATAATAGTTTATTAATCTTAATCCTCTTTAATTATTATTTAATGTCAATTAAATAATAATTAATTATTTAATTAATTTTAATTATTATTTAAGGTTAAATAATAATCAAATCATTCTTATTTATTATTTAAATTAAATAATAAATTATTACTCTAATAACTTAATTTCCATTAATCGTTATTTAATGTTAATTAAATAATAATTAATTACTTAATTATCTTTATTTATTATTTAATAATATTTAAATAATAAATAATTAATTTATAAATTTTATCTCTCTTTAAATATTATTTAATAGGCATTAAATAATAATTGCTAATTTATCATCTTTATTTATTATTAACATTTAAAATAATAAATAATAAATTTATTTAACCTAACCATGGTTTAGCTAACTAGATTAATATTTAAAATATTTAAATATTAAACTTTATGAAAAATATCCTCCCCAATATTATTTTTGTATTATTATTATTTTTGTTATAATTTTAAATTAATTTTCAAATATTTAAATTAATTAAAATTAACCCGAATGGCATTTTCGTAAATAAGTTGAAAAACCGGACCGAGGGCAGAATGGTAATTCTGCCAAGAAAAACACGGAGGGGCAAAATGGTAATTTCGCCGAAAAGTTTCTTACCGCGCATTGCGCGCGTTTTGGTTTGTTACGGGTCAAAACGACGCCGTTTTTGAAAAGCCGGAAACGGCTTCCGCGCGTACGCGCGGAGTGAATTTTTCTACGGACGCCAAACGACGTCGTTTGGCACCGCGTCCTCGGTGAACAGTACCTCGCGCATTGCGCGGCCAGTGTTAAAATTTTTTTCTTACAAGCAGAATGTGAACAGTTCCGGCTATACACACTTTAATTAAAATTATACCTTCAATAAATCTTTAACTTCACAATAAAAATCCAAAAAAATTACCAATCACCTTATATCAATTTATAACATGAAAATTTAATTTTTCATGATTTAATATAAAAAAAAAATTTATAAAAATTTTTACATCACATAAACTACTATAAATCATAACTTTTTGTGTATAACTCCATTTTGAGTGATTCAAACTTTGTTTTTCTCATGATTTAATGTTCTATAATATTAGAACATCAAATCTAAGTTTTACAAAAATATTTTTGGTCATATATTTCAAGACTTGATTATACACTATTAAATACATATTTTAGCATATAAATATACCAAAATACAAATCAAACATATTAAACTCAAGCATGGCATAAATATTACAACTACACATTAATAACCATATTAACATATTTATACTAACATGATGATTTATTTAATTTAAAAACAAAACTTTATTTAAAATAACCATTACCTTGATTTAATGGCTATCTTCCTTTTTCTTCCAAAATAGGTGATTAAGGAAGATGACATGAACCAAGACTCCTCCTCTTCTCTTAGTATTTTTGCTCTCACTATTTTCTCACTCTCAAATGCTCTCTAGCTTGCAAAATGGAAGAAAAAGAAATGACCAATACAAACTCCTAAATTGTAAGTATACTTACAATTTGGAGAGATATAAAATCTATATCTATGAAAATTGCCATCATGAGATAACAATGAAACTTACACAAGGAAGCTAGCCCATACTAAGTTGGTGAGGATTTTGTGGGAAAAGACTTTCCCAAAAATCAAAACAAGCAACCTTTAATTAAATGAAAAATAAAAGAAAATAAAACAAAAATTCATTTTCTCTCTCCTTCAAGCATGCTTGGTCGGCTGATCCTCTTTTCCTTAGTCCCAATTTCATTGTCACATTTACCTTTTAAATAAATAATAGTTTAATTAAGTATTTTTCAAGTGGGCCAATCATTGGGCTTTAATTTAAAATACCAATTGGGCTTCTATTAAATTGTTTGGGCTACTAAATTGTCAAATTTTATTATTCTACATTTGGGCTACTAATTGACCCATGTTGGGCTAATTTAATAATTTAAACATTAATTATTCAATCCATGATTAAATAAATAATTAAATTGAATAAATAATTAAATATTCTAACCCATTAGTATTAAATTACTAAATGGACTAATAAATATTATTATTAATATTTCACATTATTTACATTAATTAATAATCATAGTAATTAATTTATTATATTTAATTCACTCATTATATTCAATTTAATTGAATATTTAATTAATAGGAAACTTATCAATTAATTTGATATTAAAACTTTAGGGTTTGTTCACTAATTTAATAACATATTAGTG
>OX359286.1:39364663-39680686 GCA_947179155.2 Hedera helix
GTTTTTTTTTTTATCTACGACTAATTTTGACCTCACTGAAAACGGTTGCTGGCTTCGTCAGTGGGTCTAACTATGTTAGTTTGGTTCAGATCTAGCTGTTTAAACCCAAATACGTTTACAAAAATAATTTGGACATATTTTCTGCCAAAAGTTGCAGAGTAACTGTTGACTCAAATTTGACGACCAAAGTAGCTTTTAAACAAATAATTACTCTCTATTTTTAAAAATCTTCTGCTTAGTAACTAGTAAGCTTTATATTAAAGTCACAATTCCAGAAAAATGTAGAATGGTTAAAAAAAAACACTGAAGAGTACTTCTATACAAAAAAGAATCCATGTTTTTTCTCCTTTTCCCATATATTGGTTGATTCAAATAACAAACAAACGGAAGGATTGTGAACCAACTTCAGTAATACACTGTCTTTTGCACAGACCATCCAACAATACCTACATGAAACTTTATTCTACTACTACTCTTGCAATATAAGCTCCGAAATTTTCAAATAATTCCATTTTCGCCATAACCACGCAGGTAAAATCGTTTAGCAAAATTCCATCTTCTTGATAGTAGATAAAGAAACATCTGCATACACCAGGAATCATAAATATGTCCGCTACCAATCGTAGGCTTCCAGAATCTTATGCTTTAATCCCATAATGAAATATAATATCTCGAGTTGCTCGAGATGCTAGAAAAGATGAGTTTGTTTCTCTCTCTCTAGTTCTCATGGATGGTCTAGCACTCACAAACAAATAGGAATGCTTCAAAGCGTGGTCTATCATTCAATCCTTGCAAATAGGATAGTTTCAAAGCATCATCTATCATTAGATAAAAAATGCTTAAACACATCATCTATCGTTCAGTCCTTGCGGATAAAAAAGTTTCAAAGCATCCTCTATCATTCTGTCCTTACAGATAAGAAAGTCTTAAAACATTGGCTATCATTCTATCCTTGCACTATATATAAAGATGTCATACAAGCTACCAAAATTTAAACTTTTGAAAGCTTTGATGAATTTTCCAGTTTCTTGCAAAATCAAGTTACCAAAATTTAAATTTTTGGACAACTTCGATAGATTTCCAGCTTCTTGCAATATTCGCAAACCAAAATACCGCCTAGGATCTATCATTTTGTCCTTTTTAAGATCAACCAACAAATGTCAATGGATTTCAAGTGATTAATCTTTGAATTAGTGACAAAATCAAATCTCATTGTCTGATATATTAAACAAAAAAAAATATTATGTTTTATCACATAAAAAAAACTTAAACACATCATCTATCATTCAGTCCTTGTGGATAAAAAAGCTTCAAAACATTCTCTATCATTCTGTCCTTACAGATAAGAAAGCCTTAAAACATTGTGTATCATTCTATCCTTGCACTTTCCACAAATATGTCGTTATGTCGTGCAAGCTACCATAATTTAAACTTTTGAATAGCTTTGATGGATTTTCCAGCTTCTTGCAATATCACAAGCTACCAAAATTTAAACTTTTGAACAGCTTCGATGGATTTCCAGCTTCTTGCAATATCTAAAAATCAAAATACCACATCTATCATCTATCATTTTGTCCTTGTTAAGACCACCAACAAACATTCTATAAAAGTAAAACGTTATGTTTTATCACATAGAATGAAGGGTCTATATGGTTGGGATAAGAGATAGTCTGAAAATCCAACATACCAAATTCTTTAAACAGAGAAATCACGGCCGAATAAATCTTAGTAACACCAAATAGTTGATTTGACTGAAAAATCCATCCAACTTCGCACGGGGATCGATTGATTGAATAAAACCAGATCATCGTGCAAATATCAATAAGTTTCTTTGAATGCAAATTGTGATCTAACAGATATGAGAACGACGAAAAATTATATTGATTCGATAGAGAATCATGGATGTACCTTTGGACAGGCTAACAATATGAATAGCAGATTCAGATCTTTTTGCTGGCATCACCATGGCATCTCTTACCTTCCAGAAAATGAAGAAGAGAGAAGAAAGTGAAGAAGAGAGAAGAAAGGTCTAGAGGCGGCTACAACAGGCAAGGTGACTATCTATCTATTTATAAGTACTAGATTTGGTTCACGCTCAACGCAGGGTTTTTGCCTCTCTTAGCAAACCCTGATTTTCATGTTATTTTGAATAGTATATTTATTAGTATTAGGTATATATTTTGTACTTCATTTTTTGTCACATTTTAATTTTTTTAAAGTAGGTTACGGTGATGGGAGCATAATAAAATTTATTTTACAAAATTATTTCCTTCATTAACTTTTTTTTGTTAAACAAAATAAGTTTTTTTTATTAATAATAATATAAATTAAAACAATTTTCTTAAATTTATCTTATCATAATTTTAGTGTCAAATTAATAATATAATATTTTTGGGATAATTATAGAATAAAACTACATACTTAATGTTTACAAATTTTATAAAATAAAGTTTTTTATGGGTTAGTGAGAGTTTATTACACATGTCACATGTGTGTTTTAATATAAAAAGAATAAAAAATTAAAAGATGATGAGAGAGTAAAAGAATAAGAGAGTGGGAGAGTAATAATCGTCTATTTAAAAGAATTAATTAATAAAAATAAAAGGATAAAAATATAAACCAAATATGTTTTAATTTTGGTGATAACATTAAACTTAAATGTTTAATTTTTTCTAGCTTTATAATATAAACAAATAAATAGATAGATAGATAGATAGATAATAAATTATTTACTGACAAAGTTATTAACTGACAACACACTACAACACTTTGCCGAGTCGTCCTATTTGAAAGAAAAAAGAGGACCTTGATTTCAAGATTAGATAGATATAATTTTATTTTTAAAAAATAGTTTTATAAGAAAAGTATAAGAAAAAATTCAATCAATGAATGATTCGAATTATATTAGTAATAAAGTTGATAATTTGTCAATTCTATTCAAAAATAAAATTCGTCACCAATTCTCAAGATTTAAATAAGTAAAAAAGCAAAAAGCCGTATCAAAGGAGTGAGTATCGAAGAACCACATTTCGCATCCAATTATGAGCAGACGTGTCCTTATAAACATAAATATATAAAGATATAGGTATATAAAAGAAATTTTCAAAAATAATATTTCAGTGAATGTATTTTTATATATTTTATTATGGTCGAATTATTTAGTCAAACTTTTTTATATATTTTGTTGTAGTTGAAGTCGTCATATATTTTGTTGTAGTCAAACTATTATATATATTTTAAGTTCCGAAAATGTATTTTTTTTAATACAGCTTGTACTTTTTATTTATTTATTTTTACTTTTTTTTGTAAAAATAATGTTTCGAAAAGGGTTTTGTTTTCATTTTTTGTCCTTGGCCACCAAAACCTAAGGAATGACCCTAATTAAATGAGCAAATCGAGCTCGAATATTATAACGTCGGGCTCGAGTGCAGTTCATGTAATAAATGATTTATTAATTTATTTATTTTTTATAGTGTAAATGTAAAACTTGTTGGACTTTAGCAATTGAGGTTTGACTAAGTTCAGCTTTTTAAAGTCTAACTTAAACTCGAACTCTATTTGTTTATGAACAAGTTGAGTTCGTATGTCAAGTTTTAAGTTTTTTTATAATTTGGCTTTATGCAACACTTCTAACTTTTAAATGAGCCCAAGCTCTATAAATCAAATTCGTCGGGATTCAATTGATTCATAGATCTAATTTCTTATGACAATAAGTTTTATAACTCGTGCCAAACAGAGGTTAGTTTATATATATATATATATATATATATCACTTTTTTTCATAAATATTTGATAATTTTTTATTGATATATTTATCATTTTGTCATTGACATATATAATGTTGACCGCAACTCATGCACACACACACACACACACACACACACATATATATATATATATATATATATATATATACACACACAAAAAGTTTATATATTGTATGAAAAAAGAGAGAATCTTGAATAATTAGCTCAGTATTAACTCGATAAACAACTCAGTAAAATTATAAAATTATTGGATAAGATTTTTTAATACCTTATTTTAATACCTTGTTATAATAGTTATTGATTGGTAAATAATAAAATTGACTTAAGTATAAATTGCACCCAAAGTTTACAAATTAGAGCAATGTCACACCCTAAACTTTAAAAGGTATATTTTTACATCCTCTAATTATAATTGACATGCTAAGTTGCATACTCCGAACTTTTATCCGATCAAAAATAACTAAAAGAGAGAGTTAAACCTGACTAACAATGCAAGTTCTACTATGCATCAATTCCATTGTTAACGATGTAACAAGAAATTCAGGCAAATACTATCAACAAAATATGAATATCGTAGTAACAATAAATTATATTATAATTTTAAGTATTCTATCAGTTTCAATTTTTTTTGAAAACTAAACCGAAATCGACCAGTTGAACTTTAATTTTTTATTTTTTAAACTTACGGTTCATTGGTTTATAAATTTTTGATTTGGTTTATTGTCGGTTCGGTTCGGTCGAGTAAATTTTTTAGTTATTTTTGGTTTATTATACACCCTGTCACCCACCACAAAATACAGAAGTCCAATGACCGGATGACTATTTATTGTCATGCTTGAATGTTTTTATTTGTTCTAGTTTCAATGTAAATTTCATAACTCAAGCTTCTTCTTTTTTATAAAGCAGAATTTAATATTCTTGCCTTTGATAATAATAGATTCCATTATTTCATGTACTTGAGTCTTATGAGTAATTGTGTGCAATATATATGTGTAATTACAAAAATAAATAAATATTTATATATGAATTGTAAAATATAAGAGATATTTAGAGGAGAAGAGTGGGAGAAAGTTAAAAAAATGACGCACCTTCAAGAAAATAATTATTTTTTCTTCCCTCATTTAATAAAATAATATGCCATGGCAGTTCCTTCCTACTTCTAGTCCTACCATTTGATAGACGTCATTAAATTTCACCATTTGATATATAAATTTTGCTGAGTGAGACAAAATATTCGTCAACTTGGATAATTGTTGATTGTGATAGTAATCATACATGCATTGTTAATAGTAAATAGGCCAAGTAGCTCGTTTAAACAAATAATTACTCTCTATTTTTAACCGAAAAAAGTTCACTTTTTAGTGACAGTAATATTACATAAGTGTAGTGAAGTAAAGTTTAGTCATCTAGTTTGTAAGTTGAGCGGTGGTTAAACTGGGATGGAATTCTAGCTACTAAATTCATCTCTAAATTAAGCTGTAACATCTATGCTGTATTTGAAATGAATGAATAGAATATAGGGAAGAATGAAATAATTTTAAGATATTTTAAATATATATTTAGTTATTAATAGTGGTATAATATAATAATAAAATTATCACATAAATTTATTTTATTAGAATAAATTTTATTTTACCACTTTTTACGTGGATTAAAAATTAAGAAGATAAAATAAATTTTTATTTCACTAGAATGATTTATCCTAAAAAATATCATTAAATACGCTGTTTTTTTATATATTCTATTATCTCAATTCAAATATAACACTAGTCATAGTGTTTTGAATTATTGGTATTTTATGATAATGAGAAAAAAAAATGAACTTCTTTTTATTAAAAACAATATTGTTGACAGACTTTAATCGATCTTTAAATCATATATTCCATCCATTATTTTTTATATATATATTTTTTAAAAAAAATTTTTATTCCTTTTTATTAATCGTTTGTAGATTTCAAGAGAAAGGAATGATTTAGTATTCTATATCCTCCCTCCATATACATTAAATATTATTCCCTTAATTTGTTTTAATTTACGTTTTAAGAACAAACACAAAAATTAAGAAAAATAATTAATATTTTAATTAATTAATTAAATTAAATATAAAATCTCAATATTATCCTTTTAAAATACAGAAACAAATTATTCCCTCCGTTCTAGGAAAGCAGTAATGGTTCCAAAAATATACTCCAAGTAGCATAAATGTCTACCACTTTTTCACACAAATAAAATAAACAAATAGCGGAATAATTTTTACAGAAATTAATTTATGTTATGGACAAGTCTAGATAAACAACCACCAAATATTACATTAAATACTATATACATTTATACCATTAAAAAATAAAAAATAATACAAATGTCAATGTCATATCTTACTTTTTAATAGTACAAATAAATATAATATTTAACATAATATTTAATTATTGTGTGTTTATACTTATTCTTATATTATTGGTATTAGAGAGGGTGTTTGGTCCATAGTGTATTTCTTTTAACTTTATAAATAAAGAATATCACACAAACAAAAAATGAAACAGAAATACGATCCAGTTCTTATTTTTATTTTATTCTTTTTGGGTTATATTTAGAACTCAAAAGTGACATCGACTGTATAAACTAGGAGCGAACAAAATATCAAAATTGACCCCGAAACTATATAAAAAATTGACTAAACCACACTAACGGTTATAATGTATATGATAATTTTAGAAAGGTTAAAAACCCTCATTTACAATTTGATTTCGATTTATGCGATTCACCGTATTGCACCACTGGTGGTCAAATAGACATCATTTTATTTTTTGTTTTTTAATTTTTTTTACATATAATTCCTTTGTTTCTTGCATTGCTAGGAAATTAACCAAACATAAACATTGAATGCAGGATACAACAAAGTTTCAAAGTAATTCTTTTGTTGCTTCCAAATGACTGATGCTCATTAACGTAGCATATGAGTCTTCAAAATTTTAGCATATAAGTAAATACTTAATAAGTATTAAGTTGTAGTACAGTGGTCATTTTGTTCTCTAGAGGCAATCTCCCAAGACAAGGCATGCTGCAGAACAATCATCCAAACACCACTGAAAACATCTAATCAACTAGTGACAACTTTTCTTACTTTTAAAAACAAGGTCAGGTTATTTAACCATACCGAATTCTTAGTTGAATAGGCTAACCTAATTTAATAAAAGCATACAATAAATTAAGCAAATCTGGCACTTTATTATCTTTATTTCCATTTTCTTTGCAAAGTTAATGCACCTAAAGTGAGTAAAAACTGCTTAAAAAAGACAAGAAGCATATCTAAGTCGGTATTTTTGGCATATTACATAAACATTGGAAACAAGGAAAATTTCCTTCACATAAAATTTAGTTGTTTCAATTGGTTTTATGCAAAAAAACGCATTCCCACTTCCATATTAGTGAAATTTGAAAATTCTAATCACAGGGAACATCAGAAAAATAATCTGCTTAGTTACTAGTAAGCTTTATATTAAAGTCAGAATTATAGAAAAATGTAGAGTGGGAAACAAAAACACTGAAAAGAGTATATATTTTAAATCTTCAAAAATTCTATATATCAACCTAAAAGAAAAGAATAACTTCTTCTTTCCCCAGAAAAATAGCTTCAAATCCTCTGTAACAAAATTTCTCTGTATCTCTGTTACGAGGCCTATAGCGACGGTTTTTAGGATATATAGAGACAATTTGTCCCGTCGCCATAAAATAAGGCTACAGCAATAGGACAAACCGTCGCCATAGGCCCTAAAAAATGTCGTGATAAGTCTCGTAATAGAAATACATGAAATTTTTGTTACAGAGGATTTGGTCCCCAAAAAAATTGGTAACACTTCATTCCTAATTTTAATTTAAAAAGAAGTCACACATCCAAAAAGAAAAAACCTAAATGAAATAGGGCTAAACACTATGATTTATTTGCAAAAACAAAATTATAAAAAAAAAAAGACATTATATAACAGTCCTGCAACAAATCCATGTTTTTTCTCCTTTTCACATATATTGGTTCAAAGAACAAACGGAAGGATTGTTAACCTATCATTATATAGCTATGAAACAACTTCAGTAATACACGTTTTTTGCACAGACCATCTAACATTACATACATGAAACTTTATTCTACTACTCTTGCAATATAGGCTCCGAAATTTTCACATAATTTCATGTCCCCTATAACCACGCAGGTAAAACCGTTTAGCAAAATTCCATCTTCTTGATAGTAGATAAAGAAACATCTGTAAACACCAGGAATCATAAATATGTCCGCTACCAATCGTAGGCTTTTGATCCAGAATCTTATGCTTTAATCCCATAATGAAATATAATATCTCGAGTTGCTCGAGATACTAGAAAAGAAGAGTGTGTTTCTCTCTTTTTCTAGTTCTCATGGATGGTCTAGCACTCACAAATACAAATGCTTCAAAGCATTGTCCATCATTCTATCCTTGCAAATAGGATTGTTATAAAGCATCATCTATCATTAGATAAAAAAGCTTAAACGCATCATCTATCATTCTGTCCTCGCGGATAAAAAAGCTTCAAAACAACCTTTGTGTCAGTGTGTGTATTTGTGTGTTACAATCTGTAGTCACCTTTTAGCAAGGAATAATAGAAGTAAAAAGAAACATGCGCTTGTAACAACTTGTATGCATAACTACTTGCTCTAATGTTTCATCCGATCTGTTATCCGATCTCTTTGTCTGATGTCTCATTCGATCTCTTATTAGATCTTTGTCTGATGTCTCATTCTGTCCTTACAGATAAGAAAGCTTTAAAACATTGTCTATCATTCTATCCTTGCACTATCCACAAAGATGTCATACAAACTACCAAAATTTAAACTTTTGAACAGCTTTGATGAATTTTTCAGCTTCTTGCGATATCACAAGCTACCAAAATTTAAACTTTTGGACAGCTTCATTGATTTTCAGATTCTTGCAATATCCACAAACCAAAATACCACTTATATCGTCTATCATTTTGTCTTTGTTAAGACCACCAACAAACATTCTATACAATTAAAACGTTATGTTTTATCACATAGAATGAAGGGTCTACATGGTTGGGATAAGACATAATCTGAAAATCCAACATACCAAATTCTTTAAACAGAGAAATCACGGCCGAATAAATCTTAGTAACACCAAATAGTTGATTTGACTGAAAAATCCATCCAACCTCGCATTCGGATCGATTGATTGATTGAATAAAACCAGATCATCATGCAAATATCAATAAGTTTCTTTGAATACAAATTGTGATCTAACAGATCCCTTAAAACAGCAGTACTATAAGAACGATGCAAATTATATTGATTCGAAAGAGAATCATGGATGTACCTTTGAACAGGCCAACAATATGAATAGCTGATTCAGATCTTTTTCCTGGCATCACCATGGCATCTCTTGTCTTCCAGAAAATAGGAGTATGCAGAGATGACGAAGAGAAAAGAAAGTTCTATACTCTAGAGGCGGCTACAGCAGGGAGGGTGACTCTCTATCTATCTATAAGTACTAGATTTGGTTCACGCTCGATGCAGGGTTTTTGCCTTTCTTAGCAAACCCTGATTTTCATGTTATTTTGAATAGAATATCAACATTAAGCATATACTTCCTCCGCCTCTTAATATAATATCAATTATTTATATTATTTTTATATTAAAATAAGAGAATATTATTTATTAAATAAAAAAAATTAAAATTATATTTAATATTTAGAATAATATTAAAAATTAAATAATTAATACTTACTTAAAATTCTCAAATGACAAATATTAAAAAATAAAAATACTTTTCTAAAACGACATTTAAAAAAGGACGAAAGGAATATTTTATACTTCATTCGTCGTCATATTTTATTTTATTTTTTTAAAGTCGATTACTATTATTAGGATATATCAGGAGTCTCAAATTTATTTTATTAAATAAAAAAGTTTTTTTTCTTTTTATTAATATTAATATAAATTGGCACAATTTTTTCAAATTTATCTTATCATAATTTTAGTGTCACTATTTTATAGTGTTAAATTAATAGTTTAATATTTTTGGGATTAAATATAGAACAAAACTACAAACTTAATTCTTACAAATTTTATAAAATAAAGTTCTTTGATTCTTTCTATGGTTTATATGGAGTTTATAGATACTAGTTTTTTACACAGCTTATATGAGAGTAAAAGAATGAGAGGGTGAGAGGGTAAAAGTGGGAATGAAAAAATAACCGTTTATTTAAGAGCATTAATTAATATAAATAAAAGGGCAAAAATATTAATCAAATATGTTTTATTTTTTTTGTTAACACTAAAATTAAATATCTAATTTTCTTTTACTTTATAATATAAACCGATAAATTGATAAATAGATAGATAGATGAGAATAAATTATTTACCACCGGTAAAATTATTAACTGACAACACCCTAAAACAAAATGCCGACTCGTACTATTTGAAGAAAAAAGAGGAACTTAATTTCAAAATTAGTTAGATATAATTATATTTTTTTAATAATAAAATTATAAGAAAAGTATAACGAAAAATTCAATCAATGAATGATTCGAAGTATATTTATAATAAAGCTGATAATTTATATATTCTATTTAAAAATAAATTTGGTCACCAATTTTCAAGATTTAAATAAGTAAAAAAGCAAAAAGCTATTATCTGATGAGTCTATTACTCTACAGATGACATAAAAGTGATTTAAAAAAGAGAGTTAAATAGATCTTTAAATAATATTATTTTTTAATTAAAATACATTTATTAAATATTTTTTAATATTTTTAAAATATAATAATATTTTAATATGTACAATGTGTACTTTAGTTTAATTTATTCTCTTAATATAAAAGTAACTGAGTACTGGGGAAAATGGATTTAAGTCATCTCACACGGTCAAATTTTGAACGTGTTTGTCTGTTTGATCAGAAACTCAATTCCACCTCTCAAAACGTAGACCTCACTTCACCCTACGAGAGAACCATAAATTACATTACATTCAATTCCATTACAGAATCTCTCACAAAATTCCGGCAGCCATGGATATCTGGCAGCGAGCTCGAACATTCGCTGAGGACGCGGCGAAACGATCACAGGAACTCACCAAAGAAGCAGCGAAGCGATCACAGGAGTTCTCCGTTGGATCCTCCAAGCTATCCGACATCGTTTCCGAGGCCTCCAAGCGGTCCAAAGAGATCGCCGCTGAAGCCTCCAAGCGAGCCGATTTCATCAAGGTCGAGGCGCTGAAACGAGCGGTTCAGATCAAGTCTCAGTTTCCGCCTGCTGCTGCTGCGCTCTCGCATTTCGTTGACTCCTCCGCGTCGGCTCCAGCTCCGGCCACCGCGGTGCAACTGGAGGATCTGGAGAAGTTTGGAGTTACGGATGAGCTAAGAGAGTTTGTCAAGGATATTACGCTTAATACATTTCAGGATTTTCCTCTTCAAGGTACTTGATCTGGTTTTTATCTGTTCTGAATTTCATTGAATGCACTTATTTACAGAGAAATTGAAGTTTAAATTTTGAAGTTAATGTGAACTGTGTTGCCGTCTGTTTAGTTGTATATTGGTGTTTGATTTTAAGTGATTCCAAAACTACATTTTGCTGCTGCAAACTTGTTGGCAAGACATGAGTAGGTTTTAGGATTCCATATTTTCCACGGTCAGGACCCATGATATTAGAAAACTTTGATTTATTTGCTTATAAAGCAATTAACTTGTGTAGTTTAGGTGTGGTATGGCTCGTTTCTATTGAAATGGAAAATGTTATTAATTCTGTGTATATAGATGCTCTATTTAATAGCCCTCTGTTTTGTGAGGAAATGTGGGCAGATGATAGTATAAAATTTCGGCAATATGAACCAAAGTTATTTGTTCAACGGCTGTTGTATGGCTGTAGTTCTTTGCTGTTTGTGAAATCAAGTAGTAGAACATTTGTTTGTTTGTTTTCTTAGAATATTAGTTTTGTTTGGTTGCTAAGGAAAGCGTTTGTCATGCAATCATTTCCTCACCGTCATTTCTCAGCTTCTTTTAGATTTATAATGTAAGTAATTGGCTATAAGTTCAATTATTCTTTTACGATTCTGTCAATAATAGAACTTCACTGAGCTTCTAGTTCTATTGTCATTGAGTACAGGTTGACTGGTGAGCAGTTAACTAATGTAACTTTCTAACTGATAAAGTATCAAATATGCAATTTTGAAAAGCATGCTTGCATTCTCATATTCTGATGGAAAATATCCAGACTCTTTTTCTTTCTTTTAGCCCCTTGAAAAGCAGTTTTTTACTCGTACAATCCTCTTTGATCTTGTGGTTACAACTTTTAGCATTCACTCGAACATACTTTTCTTTGAGGAGATTCTGTTAGACTTTTATTGATCCTACGGAAATATTTTTTTTATAATGTACCTTATGTACTATGTGGAAGTGAAAATTTCTCTCAGGGAATGTAATGAGGTAAAATATCCCTTACTTACCAGAAATTTATTGGTTTTTATGTATCTACACTTGTCATTTGAATGCCCTAGCTTTGGTTTATATCAACTTTTAGTTTGCTAAATCAGAAGCCTTTTACTTCAACAAAATACAAAGGAGAGAGAGCGATAATTAAAGTGTTCTAAAAATATAAAAGCTTAAAGAGGAGGCATCATATTCAGTTACTTTTCCTTAGCCTTCTATTCTTTTGGCTTTACGAGGCATGGCATAGTTACTATTTGTTTGAGGTGACAGTTTACACACTAGTAAATCCTTGTTAAATGTATTTGATGATCAGGCATGTTAGTTACGTCTTTCATTAACCAGATGACAACCATTTGCAGCTCGACCTTAAAACTGTTAGAAGTTTGGCCTTCATAGTCTAGGCATCTAGTTCTAATCACGGCGGGCATTTCATGGCGCAAAGGCTGCAGGTTTGCTGCACCCACTTGTCTCTAGCCTTCCAATCAGCGTGCCTCTCGTTGTCCAGAAGTAAAAATTCTCTCCTTAGTCCTTACCATCACAACCATTTTCCTTACTTGCTTACCTAGCTGTTTATAGTGCTTGTTCATGTGATGTTTCCTTCTATCGTTAGTTTCTTTTTCTTTTTATTCTTTCTGGTATATATGTGTTTATTGTTTCATTGTGGGCTGTAAGTTCTCTAGTCTTCCATTTGTTCACCTAATCACCTTGTGTAATTGGATGAACTTATTTTAGACTAGTGTTGCTCATTTGCAGATGATTCAGAAATATCTGATATCCCCACAGTCTCCAATGTTCGTCAAGATCTTACTAAATGGCAAGAAGTGCATGCCAAACTTGTTCTCTCTACAGTACAGGTACCACCTTACCCCAAAAAAAAAGAAAAAGAAAGTAAACATATGAATGTGGCTTTATCAGCAAGCTATAAATTACTTGTTACTGACTATTACCTTCTACATTGAAACCTTTATTTCTTTATGGTGATTTGAAGCTCATTCTTGATACCATATCTTTCACAAGTTTTAACTATGATAGAATAACAAGATATTGTGGACTCTGTAGCAAGATTCACTTACTGTTTAAAAATATAAACTACCAAAATACTGTTTTTTGTTGTTGTTGCTGTTCTTGTGTGTGGGGGCGGGGCGGGGGTGTTTAGATTAGTAAGATATCTTAAAGTTTGGAGTTCCAATGGACTGCCTGTTTCTTGATTCTTGTAAAAACTGGACAATTTTTTTTTTAATCTTTCGTATTCTGTTCCTTATTCTTGTGGATAAGAGTAGCAGTTGAGGTTGTCTAACTCAAAGGATGTTGGTTGTCATTGTTTAGATTCTTTATAAACACATCCACTGAAAAGTTGATGTGTTCTTGTCAAGCATGTATCAGATAACATCAGTGCTGGATACTTGTTCCACATTATTCAGCCAATAAACATTGAGTGTTATTTTGAGCTTTTATTTTTGTTTTTTAAACATTATAATCTATAGAAGAAACATTTGTTATTATGAATCAATTAAATTTGGGTCTCTATTATGTTCAAATGCCTCTTATATACCCAAATATCTACTTGTTCATGTATAAATACATTCTTTGCTATGTTTTCCTAATACTCTTATGTTACGTTTGGATTGAAGGAATTGAATGTGAAAGGAATTGAATACTTTTTTAGCATCTCAAATGCATGTTTGATTGTTGGTGGTGGTGGTTGGTGTGATAAGATGACATAATTGTCATATTAATACATTCCATTGGGATGGATTCCATTCCACTACCTCCCCCATACAATGAAAATTAAGGGAATGAAATGAATTTTAATATTCCATCGGAATGGTTTATCGGCTGGAATGAGTAATCAAATACAGTCTTTTCATTTCATTCCGACCTTGATTCCTTCAATCCTAATACATCATTATAGACATGGGTGATTGTGTATTTTTACAATTTATAAGTGAAATTGTAATTTTTTACTGTGTATTAGATTTATTTATCATAAAAATGTGTGTTATGGAAACACTGAATAAGTTGTAGGAGTGGAATAATATTATTCTTAGTTGCATACACACTAGATTTAGTTCAGCATAGCTTATTATATTATGCATAATTTTCATTTGTTATGGCATGAATTTGTGTTATCCTCATCGAGTAATGCTTGAAAGATGAGCAATATTTTATGTCATTATATGCAGGATATCTCAAAGTTAAGATACAAGTTATGCCTACGTGTAATGAAAGAAAGGAAGTTTTGGAGGATATATTTTATTCTAGTCAACAGTCATGTGGCTCCGTGAGTAACTTGTCCTTCTGAGTCGATGCTTATATTTATTGCTGAGAGATAGATCAAGAGAACCAGGTGAATTAGCCTAGATACTTTGCCACATTGTTCAAAATCACACGCAACTCTGAGTGGTCATTATTTTGTTGGTTGGGTAATAACTTTGTTTTGTAAATGAAATTCATTTTTGTTCAGTGCTCTACATAGGCATGTGGTGCCCCCCCCCCCCCCCCCCCCTTCTTTCTTTGCTAATCCTCCAAATTACCATTAAATTTCACGCCGCAAAAATCTTCCGGAAGAAGCGTTCATATAAAGGGGTATTTAAATGACGTTTGATTCAGCAGTTATAGCCACTTCCATTCTCCATCTTCAAATTGACACATCTTGAGCTAGATCTTCTGAGTCATCTCTTCAATAAAGTTTGTAGCATGGGATCAAGAGTCCAGTACCAGGTCTCCAACTGTTCATCTTATTGTTAGTCATGGAACTAGTGCTTTTTGGTAGTTTAATGCTATTGCTGGATGAAATCAAAAAAATACCTCATGAATTTTGGAAATAACAACTCACCAATTTATATTTTCATCTCGTGCGTGTGTTTGCTGCTAGGCATTTGAAGTATTTCTGATATATTCACCGGATTGGTTTAGGTATGAAACGCGCTATTATATGGAAGATGCAAAGCAGAAGTCTGCAGAAGAAGTGAAAGATGATGTGAAGGAGAATTCAACAGTTGGAACAGTATCTAACATAGAAGCAGGGGGAGTAAGCCAGAAAAGCAAGAGTGTATCCTCATCAGCGACCGAGCACGACTTGGATGTATTTCTTTTGGGAGATCTTGGTGACAGTGATGATGGCCCAGGTATACTTTTGTGTATTACTGATTTTTATATTATGTGGTTGCTATCATTCAACCAAATAAATCTTAGGATTTTTATTTTCCCTTTGATACATATTTACGTACTTCAATATCCTATATCTTGTTGGCTAGAAACCACTTTAGTCTTTGAGAATTAGCTACAGGTATCACTCTTTGTAACATTAGTTGACACCTTGACGGGCTCTCTCTTTGTTTTCACTGCCATAATAGTTCCATGATTAGGTCTCACTCTAATTCCCCCTGTATACATGGGGTGTCACTCCCATTTTGGTGGCCTGAGTTTATATATTTTTATTACTTATAAAAAATAAAAGTTTCTAGAGTTTAGTTACTGGTCAGTACTCTTATTTAAAGATTTCCTTCTACTGATTTTGTAATTGTAACCCAAGTCCGGGTCTCCTTATCCTCTAATTCGGTGCTCATGATTATCAATACAGTGAACTGAGCGGAAGAACAATTCTCATGCCCATACAAAGGTTTGCGCAACTCTCAGCTACCAACACGAGTCCTCGATTGAAAACCAACAGCTTCCTAATTTTGTTTATACCCTGCTCAATATAATTTTCTCAAATCCTCATTTCATCGTTTATAACTCCACCTGAGTTTATTCTGTACTTTTCATAGTACAACAGCTCTTTATAGCGTCAAGCTATAATTTCTCTGTTAAGCGTTTTATATTACGATTCCATCTGATCATCTCGTCCAACGATCTCTTCCTCATTCTCTTAAATCATGTTATATTATGATTGTATATACACTCTTCAACTTATGCTCATTAGTCATTTATCATCTCTATTGTTTGAGTCAAGTGTCCCTTGATTATCTTCCTATAGCTCAGTCAGATTCTCCTTTGAATCTTTTCATTTATATTATA
Organism: Hedera helix; assembly: GCA_947179155.2. Lineage (NCBI taxonomy): Eukaryota > Viridiplantae > Streptophyta > Magnoliopsida > Apiales > Araliaceae > Hedera > Hedera helix. Next base: position 39,380,920 of record OX359286.1, read on the forward strand.
ACTTATTGATTTATCATCATTTAAACTTCATTCGAGGTTATTTTTATCATATTTATTATTTTCATTACAGTGATAGCATAAGATATGCTTACTTAAGGTTTCTAACCTACAATTGATAATCTTTCTTTTTCTTTCAGATGATGCTGACGAGGGATTTGATGATGATATTGACAAGCTATAGCACGTTGAGCACAAACAATTTTTTTACTCTGGCATCCATCCTTCAAACCAATGTTCCATTTGATGCAGCTCCTGAAGCGAAGTCGTAAATGAAAATGCTCACTTTTTATGTGATCAACTTCGGTTGCATTGAATACGTATGATCTGAATCGGATATCTGTAACCGAGGTATGCTTCTGCCTGCACCATTCTGTTGATCGGATTTCTAGGATTTTAAAACAGCTGGATTACATTTCTTATGAGCCAAATTTTTACATGTAATAGCTTCGGGTTGGATATATTAGCATTACACTAAATATCAAGTATAATATGAAGTTTGATTTTTTAAAGTCAAAAATTAAAATATTTTTAAATTTATAATTAAGCATCGTATTTGTACTTCAAATGCTTTTTGTGAATTAAATAAATTATATTTAAAATAAATAATAACTAAACAACTAATTTTTTTTTTAAATTCATTTATGTTGTGTTTGGATTAAAGGAATGAAATGGAGGAAGGACTAAAATAATTTTAAGATATTTTAAATATATGTTTAATTATTGGTGAGAGTGAATGGTGTAATACAATAATAAAATTATCATACATATTTATTCTATTGGAATGGATTTTATTTTACTACTTCTCACATAGAATAAAAATTAAAGAGATATAATAAATTTTCATTCTACTAAAATAATTTATCATTTAAAATAATTATTTAATATATTATTTTTAATTATATATTATTTTATTTTATTTTTTTAATTTAAACGTAATATTAGACTTTTAAACGTTTCAGATATTACCACAGCACAGATGATAACCGACTGAACTCATTGTAGATTTGAAATGCCATAAAGAATGGACTTGGAAATTTACAACAGAAAAATATCTAATGATAATGCAATACATAGGTATGTTAAGAATCGTCAGCGGACCTATACGCTTGAAGGGCCGGTGGCTCGACTTACCTAGACAGTTTAATTTATTTATCGATCTATTGTATAAATATTAGATCAAACAACTTAACAGATTACTATAAATTTTAAAAACTAAACCCTAAAAATTAATTAAACTCTAAAAATTAAAAATTAAAAATTAAACTTTAGAAACTAAATTTTAAAATAAATCATATCTATAACTAAACTTTAGAAACTAAAACCTAACATAAATCATATTTTACTGTTAGTAGGTCTCTTAGTAGTCATCCGTTGAATTTTTTGATTTAATAATTAAGATTCAATTTTTTGATCGATGTTTGTTACTATTAATAATAAATATTTTTAAAAAAGATTATACGTGCGCTGTTAATAATAACTGACTCGTGGTGTTTGTCTATTTTTAATCTATAATAAATACTTATTATAGATTATTCACTTTTATATATATATATATATATATATAAAATTGTGATTGACTTTTTCCCAAAAAAAATAAATTTAGCACATAGAGGAAGTAGTGTGAATGAGATTATTGGTGACGTTATTTGGGAAAAAGATATATATAATAATATTTTATAATAATTTATAAAAAGATTTTTATAAAAAATAATGAGACTTATTATGTAACTGGTATATTTTATTACTTTTTATAAAATTAAATCTGTAAATTATTGACCAAATTAATATACATAGCAAAGCTCCATGATTTGGCATCCAAAAAGAATCTGACAACTGAAAGAATGGGGTCTCACAGTACTACTAGTCTATGTCTATGTATATAGCTAACACACCGTTCTGACATCCACAACGTTCGTTCGTCAGCGTCAGTCATCATAGCCGACAAACTTCCAACTTAGCTTACGCCCACACACTCATCATAATAACAAGCCCTCCCTCATGGCTCATTCCTCATCCCGCAAATATTTCTCTTCGTTAAAAAAATAAGAGAAGGTAAATAAAAGAATATATTTATGCATACATCCAATACTATATACATAAAAACTAAAATGAGAAAAGAAAGCATTACAAAAAGAGTTGAGAGAAATATTACTATTACCAGTTATACGAATGTTTTGATGTGACACTGTGTAACGACCCTTCCTTATATATATATATTTTTTTTAACTCGGCTCGCTCTCGTTCGCCGTTCTCCCCGGCTCCTCAATCGATTTATTAATAGCTTGTGATATCGTTCGTGCCTCCTACCTAGGAGTCACTTCACTACAAGATTGTCTATTCACAAAATAGCATAAGTGACTACTGAGACTTATTAGCAAGATCTGTCAGCCTTATTAACTGATGGAATCTGAGGTACCGGAAACTTCATCGCGTGTTAAGGATTCGAGAAGGCTGCTAGGCCTGGGGTAGGTTCGACCTACTTGTTTCTTAGCGATTAACTCTGATGTATTTCTGCTATAAGACAAGAAGACAGTGGTTGTCCCAAGAAGCGGAAGCGTCAGCTAAGTACAGACATGGGGCGTGAGGAGTCCTTGGACGGGGGGTGGTGCCCCCTACCAAGCCAAGTACGCTATTCACTGCAATACTAAACTTGACGGTGGCTCCATACAGCATGATTGGGGAATTTGTTTCATTGAATTTTCTTTGGTTTTAGCTCATTCTGCCTTTTCCAAAGATTTTCAATGGCTTCATTTCCCAATGTTGGTGGTGAATCAGAGAGGAAGGTTGCCCTCGTAGGGCGGAACTGCATACCCTAAATAAGGGAAGCATTATGCTAATGCTTCCTATCCTATAAGTAGTCTCTGAAAGAGCTACAGAAGGCCTATAATGAGCCTATCTCGAGTTCTATAGAGAAGTGTAGTCTATCCTATATGATATGCTATTAAGACCTTGTTTAAGACCCTATGGTGTAGTCAAGTATTCTTAGCAACACTAATTAAGTAAAGAAGTCAAGCTACATCAACTCAATAGCTACAAGAAAGGACCGTTTCCCTCTCTTCGCTACGCTCGTCTCCCCTCGGGGGAGGCCTCCCACACTTAAATACCTGACGTCCTCGTCAGGCCGAACACATAGTCACATAAGATCCAGAAATTTTGTCTCTCTAGCCATTGTGGGATAATACCAGTCGTCTTCATGTCCCCACCTCCGACAATCGAGAGTCGGCTCTGATACCATATGTAACGACCCGGGTCAAATCCCGAGTCCGAATCAAATCACAGCAAAATAAGGCCCAATGAGTTGTCTCAATAATATCTTCTTGAGTCATCTTAGCCCACCACAGGCTCACCCAAAAGGTCATCTTGGGTCATCTTAGCCCACCACAGACTCATCCAAAAGGTCATGACTGAATGTATTAATGATAGCAATTTGGGTCCTTATAAACACATCCAAATATCACACATTAACTGATGTGGGACTGGAGTATTACACACTGATTTACACATAAATATATAATAAAAAAATATTATTCTTTCACCTCTTTTTTAAGTGACGTTTTAAATATTATTGAGTATATCAAATCCTTTTTTAAATTAACGAAAATTTCCTATTGACCAAAACATACAAACATACATCCACTCAAAGGTTAGTTAAAAATCTAACCTAATTTGATTTTCTCAAACAGAATCCACAAATTTATGGACTAATTTATTTCGTAGAAATATTCAAATGTCAACAATTCCCAAACATAAAGAAAAGTCATATGTATTGATTTGCACTTTTGTTTTTTTAAGCCAAATTGCGTTAATATGAAATAATTTATAGATTGTTTAATAAAATTGAATGACATAATTTTAAATGTTTAAATAATTTGAATAAACTTAATAAAATAGAATTTTAAATACCAAATAAAAATCCAATAAAAAGTAAGGCGCAGGGGAAATTAATTTGGTTGCATTACATAATGTCACGTGAATAATCTATCAATATTACAAATGAAAGCATCACCATGAAGTCACTACTCAAATTTGATATTGGCACTACACATTTTATTAAAATAACAGCAATATTATATTTTTATTAGTTAAATCAAAATTTCCTTGAAATAGCAAGTAAATGTAGAAAGATTTTTTTGGTCAAAATATGAAGTGACATTGCCACAATAGAAGAAAGGTAATTTCCACTTGTGAAACTTCATAAAAATCTACGAATGAAGTTCATAGCAAATCCACAACACAGACTTGATAGGAAATCTACAAATAAATAAACTTCTCTGTTTAGCTTTGCATAAACGAAAAAAATATACATGTTTGTCGTTATAAAAATTTATATAATAAGATAAAATAAATTAAAATATAATTATTTTTAATTTTTAATATTACAGCATCGTAATTATAATTTTGCTGATTTCTTTTTTAAATAAATGAAAAAGTAGTAAATTTTAGACCCAATGATAGTTATGTCACACAGCAGACAATGGCTATTTTTCTCCAACTGGACCAAAGTTAAATAAGCGCTGAAAGAGTTGTTGAACATACGACTTCTCGCCTTTATTGGGCATATAAACGACTCGGTGTTGTCACTGTTGTGTTCTTATCTCTCGCTATCCATCTTTGCCTGTCGCCGACGTAATCAGATCCCGGCGATCGCAGAACGGCAGACCGTACTTGATTTCTTACCTTTCAATTATGGGTTTGTTGATCGCTGCTGCAGTTTTGTAGCTTTTTGGGTCGAATCATTTTGCATTGCGAGAGAAAGTTACAGTTTTTGTGTGATATTTGGGGAAGGAATCTGTTAGCTATTCAGTAAAGGCAGGAAATAATTTTTTTTTTAAAATTCTTTAATGAGTTGAATTCACTTGTGTTTGTGTTGCATTTCTGTTGCTGATATTTAGGGAGTGTTGAATATCAGTTGAGCTCTAGTTTGATTTGCTTCTTTATTTAGCAATTTCGGATCTTGAAGAGTCTTGTTGTTACAAGATCATCATAATTGTCACTTTTGGCATATTTTTGATCAATTTTAGGGATTTATTTGGGGTTATTGAGTGAAATTTGGAAGCTGAATTTGGTGTAATAAGGTGATTTTGGATTTGGGTGTTTTGATGTTTTCTGTATTGTAGATGTATGGGGGAAGGGGAGAGACAGGGTAGATATTATGTGCAAAATAGAGGAGATAGAAACAAGTGAGGAGGAGAGAGAAAAGAAGAGGAGAAAGGAGGTGGGGGATAAAGTAATGGGGTTGAAGACATTCAAAGGAGAGAGTAGAAAAGGAATTGAGAAGCTGAAGACTTCAGTGGCTTCTAGGTCTAGAATGAAGCTGTGGATGATTAGGGCCACTACTTCAGTGCTGTTGTGGACTTGTTTGGTTCAATTAACAGCTTTGGGAGAGATGTGGGGGCCTAGGGTTCTAAAAGGTTGGCCTTCTTGCTTTTCTCAGGATTCTGCAATGGATGTTAAGTTGCCTCCAGCCCTTCCGGCTAGAGTTCTTCCTCCCAAGAGTGAGTTTCTCTACTTGTAAAATGGATACATTTCAAATTGCGTTTTCATTCGATTATAGGCTTGTAGCAGTCCATTAAACTGTTTCTTTCCTTTTCGACTTTTCGTGGTGTGCTTCCTAATTCTGGCATTTGTTTTTGGGTGAGAATGCAGGTTTCTTTTGGTCACTTTTTCTCTCACAGGAGTGAAATTGTGATATAATAACTCTAGATATTGTGGTATTGCCAATTTTTTCTAAGTCTGTCGTTGTTTCTATGGAAGTTGGCTCAGATAATGAGATTATGTTGGCATGACAATTTGCAACAAATTATAGCTTTTGTATATTTTTGTTATGTGTTGACTGATGAAACTAGCCATTTCTTGTAAATATGTATAGCTTTTCCCTTTTCAGTTGCTCCTGTTATTTAGTGTTATCCCTTTTTTGTATTTTATTGTAGTTAAACAATTTTGCATGTCTTATTCCGTTGTCGTAGTCATATACCTTGAAGTTTTAGGATTTTATTGATATGCAAATCTCAATTGTTTTTCTTTCAATGATTGAAGAATTCTACATAGTATTGTGCCTTTCATAGGTTGATCCCCACTTCCCAGTCTTGAGCTTTTGTTCTGAATTCTCTGTGTTGCCATTATTTAGGGGTTTATAAGAACAATGGTTACCTGATGGTTTCATGCAATGGAGGGCTTAATCAAATGCGGGCAGCGGTGAGTTGATCAGGCATAGGCTATATCATTTCTTTCTGGTTTATTAGACCACTGAATTTCTTATAAGCTAGTCAGTTTCTTATAGGCTATACCATGTTTGTAATACAGATTTGTGACATGGTTGCTATTGCAAGATATTTAAATGTGACACTTATAGTTCCTGAGTTGGATAAAACTTCTTTCTGGGCTGATCCAAGGTATGCCATCTAAAACCTTGGAAGTTCTCTTCCTGCAGAAAGTCATTGCTGTACACAGACTTGCTGACTTTTTTCAATATTACAATTAATTTTTCTTACTTTGGTATCCCAGCAAGTTTGAAGACATTTTTGATGTTGATCATTTCATCTCATCCTTGAGAGACGAGGTTCGGATACTGAAAGAGCTGCCTCCTAGGATCAAGAGGAGAGTGCAACTAGGAATATTCTACACCATGCCACCCATCAGTTGGTCTGACATTTCTTATTATCAAAATCAGGTCTGTTGTTGACTTCTGTTTGCTTTGATTTCTTCTCTTCTTCTTCTTCTTCATCATGAGACTCCTTATTGAAGGTGTTTCTGCTGTTGCATGCAGATTCTTCCTCTGATAAAGAAATATAAGGTTGTGCATTTAAACAGAACAGATGCTCGGCTTGCCAACAATGGTCAACCTGTTGAAATTCAGAAGCTCCGTTGCCGAGTAAACTTCAGCGCTCTGAGATTCACTACTCAGATAGAGGAGTTGGGTAGGAGGGTTATCAAGCTTCTAAGGCAAAATGGCCCTTTCCTAGTACTTCATCTCAGATATGAGATGGACATGTTAGCATTTTCTGGGTGTACCCAGGGATGCAGCAATGAAGAGGTGGAAGAGTTGACAAGAATGAGGTGAGCTCAAATCCCTGTCAGCCACAAGGCAGCATAAACTTGAATTTCCGTTGTGTTTCTCTATGTTAATTATCCTGTTTCGATAGATACGCTTACCCATGGTGGAAAGAGAAGATCATAGATTCTGACATGAAAAGAAAGGATGGTCTATGTCCGTTGACTCCTGAGGAAACTGCTCTTACACTAAGGGCACTGGACATTGATCGTGACATCCAGATTTACATTGCTGCAGGAGAAATATATGGTGGAGAGAGGAGAATGACTAGTATTGCTGCTGCTTACTCAAAACTGGTCAGTAGAATATTCTAAGTCAAATTCAAAAGTTTGGAACTTCTTGCTTTTACAGTTCACTGATGAATATGGATGTCCTATGTCCTGTGTCAGGTTCGGAAGGAGACTCTTTTGGGTCCATCTGACCTTAATTATTTTCAGAACCACTCTTCCCAGATGGCAGCATTGGATTATCTTGTTTCTCTGGAGAGTGATTTTTTTGTTCCTACATATGATGGAAACATGGCCAAAGTTGTTGAAGGCCATCGCAGGTATTCCTTAATTGATTTCAGTCGTTGCCTACGTACTAAATGATATATTGTGATTGTTATAGTGGCTTTATTACATCAAAATGGTTTGGCAATCCATTCCTTTGGTAGCATTTATTTGGTGGTCTTTGAAGGATTTTGAATTTTTATTGTGAATGTTATTAGTTATAGTGGCTATATTTCGTCAAAATGCTTTGGCAGAAAATCATATAATTTTAGCAGTCTTCAGAGGATTTTAACTTTGTTGGTCTTTAGAGGATTGTAACTTTGTTGGTCTGTGGCCGAAACAAAGAATTATTACTATTACCATAATTGACGAGGAACAAGTAGAATTCTTTTCTATCCAAGTAGTTTTTAATTATAAACTTAAGGTTCTGTGTCATTTGGCAGGGAGTTTGTCGTGTGAACTTAGGAATATCTAAATTCTATTTTGTTAGAAATTGCACAGGGTCCAGTTTTAGGGTCCTGGTTATGGTGGTTTCAGATACATAGTCTCATATAGTTATTGATCATTTAGAGTGGTTTCAGATAGTTGTTATTCTCCTTTGCTGTTTTAGATTCCTTGGATTCAAGAAGACAATACTACTGGACAGAAGGCTACTGATTGATTTGATAGACCAATATAATCATGGATCACTGAATTGGGACAAGTTCTCTACTGCTGTTAAGGAAGCTCACGGCGATCGCATGGGGACCTCTACCAAAAGGTTGGTGATTCTGGACCGACCTAAAGAAGAGGACTATTTCTATGCTAACCCAGAGGAATGCTTGCAATCATCCGATCCATCAGAAGAACTATCAAGTGATTTCTGAATTCTAGCAGAGGTGGTCACTGTTTTGACCACAATGGCCTACAGTGCAGATCTGCCATATTTGGGGATCAAAATTTGCTCGTCACCATGTGCCTTAACATCAGTGACGAAGGATTTTTTTGAGGAGACAATTTTGAAGATCACATGGGGAAGGTGGTTTGCACCTTGAAGAGGATCTTCGGAGCCAGCTGGAGTTCTTATTGTAATCCTTATAATATATCCTAATAATTCAATTCATGTACAGAAGTTACCCTGCCATTACAGGGTTATATCAAACTCAACTACCGTGTATACAGAGGGATTTCTGAAAATATAAATTTTGATTTACCCTGCATCCTAGTAGGTCATTTAGTGTTATTTTCCATCATATACTCGTACATGGAATAAAATTTAAATGGTTGGAAAATTTGCCTTGGTGTTAGTATTTGCTGAATCTGTTGAGCTTCATCAGGGTTGGAGTTTTGTACAGAACTACTGTTCTTTGTGGTCGTTAATGGTTGGTGAAGACGGGAAACTGAATTATTCCCTCCATTTTTCTACTTGGATTTGTCAAATTTCATCATTGAAAGGGGAGAAGAGCTCTGCCATAATAGCCAGCCAGTATTAAGAATCACCAGGCATGGGTCCTTTAAATTTTTCTTTATAACTATTAATGAATAACTATTGAATAATTTTTTTTATATCAAAGGGCATATTATCTTAAATTTGTAGTCTTATTTTTTTCTTTCTAAAATTCTATTTATTTATTTATATTATATTGATTGGTTGGCTTGTTAGTAGTCGGGATTTGGGACCAAAAGGTATAATTGGTCACACGCACGCCTGAAGAAGCTAGCACAGGTTGGTCCATATGCGCGCATTAATACCATGTCATGCACCGATAGTGTAAGCCAGAGCCTAACGGCGTGATTACATACTCATCAGTGACAGCCTTGCCTAATGGGACGTCTTTGGACATTCCTCCCTCGTCTTCAATCAATATTTGACCTTCCTCTATTTATATAAATAGGAGAATAATATTTTTAGCTCTAAAAATGATAATTCAGAACCAACATATATAGTGCATGCATCAAAACTAAGCTGTACTTTACGCTGGATTATCACTTTAATGCTGGAAATATTGCAATTCCCTTTTAATACAGACAAGAAAAGCTCTTATTTAATATTGTAGTGAATATAAAGAGTTGAATATAATAAAATAAAATACTTCAATTTTTTTAATTGAAATTGTTCGTATGAATATTTTTTGGAAAGTAAATCATAAGTTCTTTTCGATCTATAGAAATTAACAAAAGGCCTTTTTTCTCATTAAGAAACTTGACAAATAGAGAAAATATAACAAAGGTATATATATATATATATATATATATATATATATATATATATATATATATATATATAGAAAGAATCTCAAACTTTATGATATCAAAGTAACACTAGAGAATAATATGACCGACTACCTAGGTAGGTTGGAAGTAGGTGTCTACTTAAGGGTGGGTGCGTAAGAGAAGCTGGATGGCTAGAAAGAAGAAAGTGGAGTGCGAATGATTACAATGGATGTATGTGGAGGTCGTCGGTGATTGAATTTGTCTAGCTAGCTAGAAAAGCGAATATTGGTGGTGCCACATTATAATTGACTTGGGCAGGCTTGCATGCCACTCTGAGAATTATTTTATTATTATTTTATTAATTCAATAATTCTATATATATTCCCGACTATTCTCGTGGCGGCCCCTCTATTCTATATATATGTGCATGCATTTGTGTGAAAGTGCGTTGACTTTTTGGTTATAATAATACTACCCAATTAATATTTACTTTGTGGCAAGAACAAATTAAGCATGGTTACAAACAAATTCCTTTAGTTTGCAGTATAGAGAGAGAGAGAGAGAGAGAGAGAGAGAGAGAGAGAGGCTCTAATCCATATTTTTTCAACTGTAATTAGCTATCCAATTGCAAGTCGTCATGTCTTCTGATCCCCTTTTTTTTTGTTTTGTTTTTAATTTTATTGATGCCAAGTTTAGTGATCCAAGATTTAGATGCCAAACTGCTTGAGAAAAGAGTCCAATAAGTATTTTACAGATATTAACCACATGCTTTATCAGACGTTAACCTCAATTAATAAGATTTCTTAAGCTAGAAATAAAAGTTTAATCAGTAAGGCAGTTAAACTTGTTTATAATCAATTTTAAGAAATAAAAAATATTTGGTAAACTGATTTCAAAACTACTTATAATCACTTTTTATGGAGATAATCAGAAGCTCCGATTATTTATTAAATTTAATAATCAGGTTTGACCAAGTATATTATTAATCTATCGCTATTTATTTTAGTAATTTCAATCATTACCCATATTTATTTCTCAAAATATTTTTTTTAGTAATTTACACTTGAAATAAATGATTAACAACTTTTTTTTATACCAAACGATTTTCACCTCTTACACTTTGTTTCTGAATTTTAAAATGGACAGAAAAGCTTTCTATCCAATTCTTGTGTGTTTTGAGTTTTTAACAAATGGAAAAGAAAAAAAATGGATAGAAAACTTTGTCAATTTTTTTGCCAAAGTTTTTTATCCAAAATTGACAAGATTTGGACGGAAAAAAAAAATAGGATAAGTAGTATTTTTATAATTCCCATATTATCTTCAACTTTTAGTATAATAAATTTTAAATTATAATCCATATTCTTAATTTCTTTTAATTACGTATCTACTAAACCTAAATTGAGCATCCGTGGAGGGTTCTCTGAGCAACGGCCCACTGCCCACTGCGCCTCTCTTTGTTTGTTTCATCCGCTACTTGGAATAATTATATGGAGCATTATTACTGTTTTGAGAAATGAACTAAAATGATTTCTTCATTTTGTGTTTTAAAAGGGTTTTCGATTTGGTGAATTATACCGGTTATAACCTTCATGTGGCACGCTCCCATTTTCATTAAAAGTCATATAGTCTCCATGTCTCGAGTAAGGTGACATGCAGCCAAATTGACTAAGGTCATCATCAAGTTCAACACTCTTTGTAAATTTTGAGTACGATGAACTATAAGAGATTTCAAGCTGATCATATGGCTTTCATGTAGTTATTGAATTTGAAAATTGGTTTTGTGGGAAGTATCTAGATCGGCCTTCTTGTCCTTGTGGGTATTCCTGAATCATTCGATAATAAACTAAATTGAGAAATTATTTTGAAAATCCATTAGAAAAATAAAAATAAGAAAATGAATCAGTTTGAAGTTTAGTTTTTGATTCATAGGTCAATGGTTATAATTATAATTGGTATATCACATTCAACAGAAAGGTAAATTTGTAAAAGTTATATTTTTCTTTTCTTTTTATTGGAACTCAGAAACGTAAGAAAAGAAATTTTTAAAATTTTCTATTCTTTTCTATTAAAAATTCAGAAACAACATAAAGGAAAACTATAGGTTTTCTATTTTTTTCTTTTATATTTTAATTTAAATTTTCTATTATATTATTTTTCGTCCAAAACTCAGAAACAGAGCGCTACTACTTTAAATATTTTTTATTTATCAAACACAAACTACTTTGCTAAAACTAATTATAATCAATAATCAATAATCACATTTTTTGAACAATCCCAAACATACTATGCCATTTATGTTTTTGAATTCCTTGGACCAGAGCTCATGAGCTTGTGAATTTCAGCCAATTTTGAGGTAAAGCTCCATTTAGGCTTTGTTTATGTGTAAGTAAGTTTAGTTTCAAATTTTTTTTCCTTCAGATTATTTGTTAAATGAACGCGCTTAAGTAAATGCAACTTTAGTGAGAGAAGCCCCAAGTAAATCATGTCAAGGCCGAATTAGTTTATGACACACAAGGAGCTCTGACTTGAATAAAAAAGTCTTATTTATAGAAAAATTGAAAATATTAAAAAATATATTTTATTATATATTTATTCAAATAATAATTCGAATAATATCGCTTATAACTAGAGGGAGAATACAATATGTACATAATTATAATCTTTGTTATTGTATTGATTAAAATTAAATAAATATATATATTTTTTAGTATGAACCTGTTTCAAATGAATTTAAAAAAAATAATAATGATAATATATTTTGAAGGCTGAAGTCATTTTAAATAATAAAAAATATGCACACACTAATACTGTTGTATGATTCTTTCTCCTCCAGTTTGATTCAAATCTTTCTTAATTAGAGATGATGAGAGTATTTAAATTTAATACATTGTTTTTAATGTGAAGTTGGACTTTGGAGATTAATGGTTCCCCTTTGCTATCTCCAAGGCATAAGTTGAGGAAATGTCCATTGCATTTGGGAACATACTTTCGAAAAGGTAAATGTATTAAATTGGTCTCATGTAAAAAAGTCCATAGAATGCAAAAAGGCCCTTTGTACCAGTAAAGCCCGTCATGGCCCATATGGAAACACCACTGGCCTTCTATGGAACACCGAGATCCTAACCCTCACAATGTTCCAAAAAACGAATAGCAGGCCTGGTCCATTTCTCTAAATATTCTGAGAAGAACAGTTTTCTCAAAACAAAACAAGAATGCAATAAATCTTACAATAACATCAATTCAATTACATGCCCAAACAAGAAAGATTTTGTTGTTGGGAAAGGTAACAAATGCATTTCAAATAAATGAGTGGGCGGAAAAAAATAAGCTAAACTTTAAAATCGCAAAAGATGTTTCGTCTAAACCTCATCCATCAGTCTCGAATAAAAGTTAAAGGGTTTGAAGTTCTTGATGATGATGGAGATAGAGGGATGGATTACGCAATTTAAGGCTAAAATCAACTTCAAAATTATGTACAAAAATTTAAAAAAACAAAAACTTGGAAGTTTCATGCACAACATTATAAAAATACAAGAGCATCTTGTATTCTACATAAACATGTCAAAAATTACGATACTAGAAAAAAAGATGATATTGCGACAGAAATATCTGTCGCAAATGATCTTGTTTCGTCACTGATGATATCGCAACAACAAACATATACGTCGCAACGACCGTTGCATTAGGTCCCATCGCAACTGAAATTTGTTTCATACCATCTAAAAGAGTCATTTGCGACGGAGCCATTACGACGGACTGTCACGTGGAGGCAATTTCTGTCGCTATATGATATCCCAAAATTGGATATAGTTACTTGCAAGGGATTAGTCGGTCCGTCACTAATGTAGTTTTCTTTTCAATGTTTTTTTTCTAAAAATTCAATAATATCACTATATTTTTTTTTTTTTTGCATTTATAAACCTGTTTATTTAGCTAATGTAATAGTTAATTAATATAGTAGGTTCCCAACACAAGTATTAGTAGACCGCAATTGAAATATGAAGCCCTACTCAAGTATATCCATATATTAATTGAATGCACCTCAAGACCATTAATAGATTTGCCAAGAAAAGCCAACTAGAAATTATGCAAACATCACAATCAAGTAACAAAGATCCAATATGTGAAAATAAGTTGGGACACGGCCTCCTTTTGCTAGGCTTTAGCAAGCTGATGAGGAGACTGATCAAGATGGTAACATTTTTGCATCGACATATATACCAAAAGTAGTGAACCCTGTTCCTCCACCAACATCTACCACTATCATGTTACTATCACTTAAGTCAGCTGGCTGTAGTGCCTCATCTCTCATACACTCATTCCAGTGTCCAGGATTTATAACATGATCATGCACAATTGACAAGAACCTATAGAACTAAAATGCCTCTTTCTTATGGTGTATGAACCTTGAGTAGACTTAAATTTCAAATCCAGATAAATTTACATTCTAGCATATCACAATAACACTTGTATCAAATCCAAAATGAGTCACGACCAGTAATTAAAAAGAGATCCATAAGTTTGCACTTTGTACTGTCACTGCAAATCAAAAAATCATACTCAATGCAACTTCTACTTCAATATTGAAACATACCCCCTAACTTTGATAAATACAAACTACATATATTCCTATGCATACACTTACTCTAGCCTTTTGAGTAGCTTTTGATAACAGACATTAGCGCTTGCATCACATGAAATTTCAGCCTCATATATATTAAATGATTAATTGGGAAGATGAGCAAAATCTTGATATTTCAGCAATACGTACTCATGACTTTAGACTCCCAATTGAATACAAACTCTCGGTGGCTATTTCACAAACAACAAAAAGTGAGGGGTAAATCAACTTTCTAAAATGCTGCCTATTTCACAGTCGGAGTACTTGCTGAAAGGCTAAAATCTGAGTATCAAGACAGTTTTCAGGCAGAAGATATTCAGTGCAACAGAAGACGGTGAACGCTAATGCATGCTACATGCCATCTAAAATTCATCAAAATGTTCACTTTCTATCTCATGCTTCAAGAGAATTTATGAACAGCTATATACATTAATTTGCAAAAGGACATGCAACTTTTGGGATGAAATGTAAACGACAAAGATAAGGAAGTCATAGCTAGGCTACAAATAAGTTGCTTAAAAGCTAGTGCAGTCCAGAAAGAGATTATAAAAAATTTGTTAATATGGAGATAGAAAGTACACGACGAAAGAAGTTTAAATCCAAAATCTGGGGTGAAATCAGTAAGAATTTTGACATGAGTTTTCAATAAGCAAATCTCTGGTCCAACTTGCATGAATATTTAATACAACCTCAGTAGAAAATTCAGAATAAAATTAAGCCATCCCCTGAGAACTAGTTACATATGGTCAAAAAGGTATTGAAATAGAAACAAGGCTTAATTTGCTTGCTAATAATACATTCCATAAATTTTAAAAGGTATATCCAAATCCAAAGGACTTTAACGGAACAACCTCAAATGCCAGTCCACACAACTTAGCTCAAAAGTGTGCATTTCCTACTGCTTCAAGGAAAAAAGGAAACATACTTATAGCATGAGAAAACATAGAGATTATACAAAAAAAATTAAAAGTAATCAAAGCACCAAAAGATGGCGGCGGTTGTGTTAGAATATGTATATAATAATGCCTATAAACCCCATCAAAATCTCGTTAGCATGCCCCACTTACAGCCTTTGCAGTAGTGTTATGTGAATGCATGGCCCAATCTTATGCAGTATATTGATATTTGCATCCAAATTTTATTACATGGTCTATATAGATCTATAACCTTTAAAGATATGTTTTTACCTCTGATTAAAGAGATCTATATCCAGGATAGTGTAAAATAGTTATGACAACAAGGTTTAAATTAAGATATGTGTTTTTACCTCTTATTAAAGAGATCTAGATTATATAGGGCCGAATAGAAATACATCGGAAGCAAATAAACCTTCTTCTCTTCGGCCAAGGTATGACAACAAAGTTTACATTCTACTGAACACTGATAGAGCCAAGATTTTGAAAGAGATTAAAGATAAACCCTTTTTTGAGCCGACGCCAGTAGAGAGTCATCGATTCAGGAGAAATAAGAAGTTATTTTGTCTTTATCATCAAACAGTTGGGCATTTAACCGAAGCTTGTTTAAGGTTGAAGGATTTGACAGAGAAGAAATGTCCAGAATGGCGGTGCAATATCAACACCAACACTGACAAGACTATTTGCATTGATAGCAGCATCAGTGTTGACGTTAACAATGCTAACCAGCCGGAGGCTTGCCCCATTTTTTAGATGAGATGGGCAGAAACATGGGGAGATCCAGTATAGGTCGGAAGAGTTGCTATCCTGAAAATTTGATTTAGCTAGCGTCTATTGAATATATATAGTTGTGTGTTCTCTTTTTAATATATTATTACTTTATTTTTTAATTGCTAAGAGGCTCCTCTATAGTCCCTAAGGTGATCAAAAATTTGAAATTCTTAGAATCTGGTCATCAATTCTTATTTAATGGCTGAGATTAATTTTCTTACCTAATTAATTGGAAGATTGTCAAACTACGTAGTTTTCACAATATAAGATTTAATGCGCCACCCTAAATGGAGCTAATGCCAACCAATCAAAATAATAATAATAATAATAACCTTATGTAATTAACATTATTTAGAAATATAGTATTGATCGCATGATAATATTATCTAAAAATATCATAAATAAAAATGATAGATTAAATAACTGTTTCTTCTATTTTTTAAGTTTTATAGCATTAACTTTTATTCTATAAATGTACAATTTATTTTTTTATTTTGTATATGATGTAATTTGTATTCAAGTTTGGGGGCATTCTAGGTATATTTTAAGGAGAGAAAAATAGATACTTTTAGACACATTCACATATTTTAGGGAGTGATGGGTAGACATAGTTAATTTGGATAGAAAAACTAATAACTCTCTTCATTCTTTTTTAATTAACATTTTAAGAGAAAATATAAAGATTATGAAATATAATTAATTTTTTATTTAATTGATCAAAATAGGTATACAATCTCAAAAGTAATCTGCCTATATTTATTAGAAAAGATAAATAAAAAAAATTAATATTTACAGAGAAAATACGAAAAATTAAATTATTAATATTTACAAACAACAGATAAAAAAATAAATTTCAATCTCTAGAAGACGGATAATTAGTAATGGAGGGATTATTTCATTTAAACTCAAAACATTAGGCGCTTCATAAAAGTCCTTACAAGTAAAGTCGTCATTTGAAATTCTGGGCAAACTTCATGCATTTAAATGCATTTTACTCAATTTTAAAGGAAAATATCTAGCAACTCAACCAAACGGCGCCTTCTTCTTCCTCAGTCTCTTCTGCACTGGCCGACCCCTTTCTGAATATACCTCGGACCAACCTGGCAACTTCTCCCTCCCCTTTTATTCATATCCCGATGGCAGTTTCCGGTATCAGAGATCTTTCTATTTTCATTAGCGACATTCCTAATTACCAGTACAAAGAACAGGAAAGCCTGCTTATTGATAAAGAAATCGTAAATTTTCCTACTCGCTACAAAAATGAAAAGGTTAGGGTCTCTTTCTCCCTCCATATCTGTATGTGTGTGTGTATATTTATTTATATACATGTGTTTATATATATGTAAATAGCGAATTTTGCATTTGATGTCTTGTGTATCATTACGATATGATTGAAATAGATCACATGTTAACTGCAGCTAAAGATTACTGAAATGTCCCAATTGGATTCATTCTCTATAGAACTGAAATGTCAATTTGGAAATTAAGGCATATGTGGTATTAAAACTAATTTTGGTGAGCTGAGTTGGTGAAAAACCTCAAAAGGCACAAATTTTGTATCAGTCTGTTGATAGGTTAAGTGAAGAATTTTGTTGATCAAGGGTCTTTGCTAGCATGCTTTAGACTTTAAGTCAGATTTTTGTCATATGAATGCAGAATATAACTCAGTGATGGGGATTGCCAACATTATCATTAGTTCTTAGTCATTGCTAGTGGCTAGATAAATTTTGAAGCAACTGATTTTACCGAGTTGTGCAACCCAATTTTAGTGCACAAATTTTGGTGAAGAACCTCAAAAGTCTCAATTTTTGTTTCAATGTGTTGATTGGCAAAGGGAAGAAGGATCTGTGCTAGCAGTGTTCGGTCAGATTTTTATGTCGTTTAAATTGTAATAAAGAGACATGATGTCACATTATTGTATCTATATTGAGATGTCTGTAGGTACTAAATTGATTATTATTTTTTCTTTCTAATAATTGCTTAAGACATTAAAGTTAATTCCCTTCTCTCTCTCTCTCTCTCTCTCTCTCTCTCTCTCTCTCTATATATATATATATATATATATATATATATATATATATATATATATATATATATATATATATATATATATAACCCATTAGAAATGGTATACATTATATTCAAGTTTATGACTTTAAGAAAAAATTTAATCATTTTGAATTTACCTTTAGAGTATGAATTTAGAGGTGACTGCAACTCGACTTATATTGACAGAGTATCCTGTATATATACACCCAATTCCCAATAGGCAGTTGTGTTTGTCGGTTCTGAAGCAGTCTGGAGCTCCAGTCCATGGTTAATTTGCTCTATTTTACAAGAATGATTTTAATCAGATTACCAGTTTCGGTATCACTAATTTTATATATTTTTCATGTGTTCTTCTATTGTCTATACTTCTATATGTTACTTTGCACTAGTCGTAACATGTGAATATCTATTTTGATATATGGTCAGGTCTTGGGGTGTAGGAGGAATCCTATATGTGCAAAGGTAAATTCATCAAAGTTTGTGACTTTGTATCATTCGATTGGCCCTAAGCAAGTTATTAGGGTCAACTGCTCAGATTTTAAGTCTGAAACAAACACGATCGGTGGTTGGGAGGCTGATTATGTGCCAAAAACCAAGGACGGAAGTGGTGGAGATGGGAATAATGGGAGGTTTCCGGCAGGAGGAGGTGGTGGAGGTGGCACCGGCAGTAGTGGTGGTGGGGGAGATGGTGATGGTGAAGAGGATGATTATGACGAAAAGGAATTTGGGCCAATAATGACGTTTGAGGAGGTGATCAAGCAGGCAGAAATGCGAGAGGCTACCCTTCCTTCAGATATGTTAGAGGCTGCAAAGAGTACAGGACTTCGCAGACTAATTCTTACTAGATACTTGGATTTGCAGGTGATATGTAATTTTGTATTTTGGGCATAACTTGACTTTATTGTTGTATAGAAATTTGTATAACTTATGTGGGTTTGGTGCTGCAGGGGTCAGTTTGGCCATTAAGTTTCTTGATGAAATACTGTACGATGCTTCGAAACAGAATGCTTGCTGATCCTTCATTTTTGTTTAAAGTTGGAACTGAGGTTTGATACTTCTTGTGTTTGTCAATGGTACAAGTATATTGTTCTTGAATTTACCAATATCTTATTAAGTGTTATTTTACTGTTATAGATAGATTCTTGTTCTGACTAATTCCTTGTGCCAATAACCTAAAAAGGCTAACAAATGTTTTTTTTTATAATTTCCATGTGTACCCTATTCATGAACTAAAATTACTTTGGCTTAATTGTAAATTGCTCGTACTTAATCATTAACAAACATTTTCTAGAGCCCTACTGATGCTAACACATACTTAATGCTAATCAGATTAACATAAAGTTATTTCTTTCTCTCTAAATAAAGTTCCCTACTTGTTTTTAAAAAGAATTAACTTTAGTTATTTATGTCCCACTGAATCACTTACAGACAATTTTCTAGAGCCTGTTGATGCTAATACATACTTAATGCCAATCACATTGACTTTAACTTAAGGGTATTCAAACTTAGGTTATTCATGTCCCACTGAATCACTTGTAATAGAGTATAAGAAATACAACATATTCACTACTTTCAAGTGCAACAGACATGTAGTAAAGAAAAGTATTCACATTCACAAGTATTATTTGCTTGCTGTGTTGTTTTTTGTTGAGTTTCTGGAAAAATTGATAGCTTGGTGGAAATCTTTACAATTTTCAAGTAGTTTTCTTTTTATTATTTGTAGCATAAGACTTCCAGGTTAAAGCTTCCAACATAGGTGGAATATTTAATTTCACAAGTGTGAACTAGTCGTAGAAGTTTTCATTATGACAATGATGTAATGCAGGTGGTAATCGATTCTTGTTGTGCAACATTTGCTGAAGTTCAAAAGAGAGGAAAGGATTTCTGGGCAGAATTTGAGTTGTACGCTGCAGATCTTTTGGTTGGTGTAGTTGTTGATATTGCTTTGGTTGGGATGTTGGCACCCTACGCTCGAATTGGAAAGCGATCTATTTCAAGCGGCTTCTTTGGACGGATACAACATGTTGTTGGTGCTCTTCCTAGCAGGTTGATGATTAATGCTTGTTGGGATATGGAAACATGGAACCCTGCACCTTACTCATTATGCTTTTGTGCTTTGAATTTTCTTTTATTCCTATGCTTTTTCATCCTTGGCATTTTCTTTTAATTGTGTATGTTTACTGTAATTATATACTTGTTCCTTCTACAAAAGAGTCTCTTGCTTTTTTTTTTTGTTGACTTTTATTAAGGCTTGCATATGACACATTAATAGATAATTTTTAACTAAAATTTAGAGCAAAAAAAGAATCATTCGTCTTGTATTTTGTGCATACATGGTTTTACAAAATAAAAGAGTACTATTGTGTATGCACGAAATTCAACCTGCAAGAAGTATTGCTAACAAATTTTTTTTTGGTCAGGGACTTGTGAGCTCCCGTGGATCCAAATTTATTATTGGGGCAGACTTATTGAAAAAAATATGTCTAAATGTATCCAATACAAACCTTAATATTTGTAAAAAAAGTTGGACTCTCTTTTCTGGATGGAACTAGTATTCTTTTAGGAATAGAATGTCATAATTGGATAGTCAGATATTAAAATAGCTTCTACCTGAAAGAATAATGAATATAGGTGGCTGAGGATTGCATTTATGTAACTAATTGACAAAGTCAAATTCAAAGTTGGAAGGTTAAAGTTGATATTGAAGTTCAATAATTTGTCTTTGTTAAGTTTTCTTTTTCTTTTTAAATTTTTTAATTTAAATACTTTGGTGGTCCTACGCTTTTAATTTGTGAGAAGGAAACCTGTTAGGTTCTTGAACATGGTAACGAAATTCATGAACAACAGATCTCTTGTATTCTGATTTTTTTTTTCAAACCTCGATCGATTAGCCTATTATTTTTGTATAAGCTAATTATGAAATTCCTCTGGTTGTGTTTTGACTGTGCAGTGTTTTCGAAGCTGAGCGGCCAGGATGTAAGTTCTCACTGCAGCAGCGAATTGCTACATACTTTTACAAGGTACCGCATATTATTAGACTCATTTATGGACAATCTTAGAGTTTCCTGGCCTTCAGTACTAGCAAATGTTTGAGGTTACCTGCTATTCTTCTTTGGAATTGTAATTTCCAATTGAATCTTTTCTCCCCGAACTGGTTTTAGCAATGCCCATAGTTTTTCTTTTATGCATAATTTTTTTTTCATTGTCGCATGGTTATATTCTACTGTTTAGTATTTAATTTGGTCATTGTTGATCCAGGGTGTCTTATATGGCTCCGTTGGATTTGGTTGTGGTCTTATTGGCCAAGGAATTGCAAATATGATCATGACTGCAAAGCGGTATAGTTCTTAATTTTTTTTTCTCACTAAATTGACTTTTCATAATTTATATTTGCAATTTATTATAATTATGACTCCTAATGTACATGGGTGCTGACTCTCTTACTAAACACACTATTTAAGAATATATGCCTAGAAACTGGAAAGCTAAAGCAGAATGGATCTTCTTTCCCAAGTGTTCTAGTCAGTTCAACTAAACTTGTTGGCTTGATACCAAAAATTACGTTCTGTCTCCCTGCCGCAAACTATTGAAACATACTTGCTACTGATTATTTTTTTTAGCTTCATGAGATAATTACTGTAGTAAATTAGATTTTGGAGACATGATATATATGCGCATAAGAAGAATTGTAAAGTTTTCTCCAAGATGTAATATTCAAGATTTTATGAGATAAACTAGGGGAGAGTGCGGTGCGGATACGAGGAGTATGCGCATCCACATCCACATTTGTGCGGATATTATATTTAAAAACCGTACCGCGTAACCGTACCGCACTACACTGCGCATGCAGATGCAGTGCGGATGAGGATATAAGAACTTTTATAATTTCAAAAATAAAAATACAACGACATGATTGCAATTGTTATTAAAGGAGGTCAACAACAAATAAGTTTGATAATTCATCACCAATACCATATATAATAAAATATTACTCAACTTTAGTCAACTAGTAAAATCCTCATAAAAAATGTGAAGGAAAAGTTTAGACAAAAGCAACAGTGATGAAAAAGTTTCAACAAAACTATTTAGGTTATTGAAATTCAAATCACATATACACATTACAAAGACATGATTTTCTAATAGTTTATTTGATAATTAATCAATTAATTAATGTACAAATCATAAAACCAATGCAAACAATGCCTAACTTGGTAGTAGACAGGAGTGTTCATATTGTATATTATTCTAATTCATGCGAGGTAGCTAGCACCTTAATCTACATTTTAGGTATCTAAAACAATTTTGCTCCCATCTGCACTTTAGTTTGGAGGAGCCTGCACAACTAAAATGGGGATTCAAAATTGACTATTTTCCCCTCAATGATCTGTACTACTAAAGTGTGGATGGTGACTTCAATATAAATATATCAGCTGATAGTCCCTTATACTTTGTTTCAAATTCTACGAAAAATTGAAACAAACACTTCAGAGACACATACACAATTGAGAGTTTCCAACACAAATTTACAATTGAAAAACACAATCAATTATAGAATTAATCTCTCTCTCTCTTAAATTTGTATTTCCAACACACTTTTAGTAGTAAAACAAATATTTATTAAGTGAATTTTTAGAGGTAAAACTCTAAAAAGATGTAATTTTTTAAAATTAGATAAAATTGTAAGATAAAACAAAGAGAGATTGAAAGACCTTACAAAAAAAATAACATCTACAGTTTTATAGCACAAAATTGAAAAAGTTTGAACAATCAAAGAAAAAATAAACAAGGGTTTTAAGAGGAGAGAGAGAGAGGGAAAGAGAAATTACTAACAATGGAAAAAATGGTCGAGACCACCATGGCCATCATAAACTCTTACATAAGTAGCAAAGGGAAAAGTGTAGACTAGAGATTGGTATTCAAGGAATTGGCTTGAACGACGACAATAGAGAAGTCGCCGGAGGTGTGAGGATTCAAGTCAGTCTGCCACAACAAGCTATCGTCAGTCCGTCTACCAAAACACCTCTCCAAACATGATCGCAACATCTTCTCTCTCTAGATTTCTCCATATATAGATGTATATATTCTTTATCTATATCTGTAAGTGTATATTTTCTAGAGAAAGAAAGTATAACTATAGAAGAAGAATATGTGTGCTGGGAGTGTGACGGGAATTGAATAGAAGAAGAAAGAGAAAAAGAAAAGATATATAATAGGAGGATGGGATTGGATAACGGATTACCGCATGATGAAGAAGAAGGCGAAGAGTGAAGTCACCGTCCGCACTTTAGTTGTGTAGATCCCTAAGGGAAAAATGGTAAATTTTGAATCCGCACTTTAGTTGTGCAAACTCCCCCAAACTAAAGTGCGGATGGGTGATAATTTTATCCGTTAGATCTGCAATTGGACGGTTACGATTTGTTGTAAAGATAATTAGATAAATTTAAATTTACAACTGTGGTTATAGATAAGCCCTCATGTGTATATATATATGTGTGTGTGTGTGTGTTAAGGCAAACAACGTCGTTTTACATTATATTGTATTATATAATTGTTTTTGGGTGTAACTATATATATATAATAAATTATATATGTGCGGATACATGTGATGTGGTGTGATGCGGATATTCCTTGTATCCGCAACTGCATTCACATATGTGCGGATACTAATTTTAAAAATCGCACCGCGTAACAACACTGCACTTTACCGTGTGGATTTTGCTAATGCAGTGCGGATGCGGTTACAAATACAAATTATTGCTCTCCCCTAAGATAAACTGTGTATAGATATGCTAGAGGTGGACATAATATGGAAGTATATGAATAAAGCACCTTTCAATCTACCAGCTAAATCTCTTACTGCATGTCTTCTTTTGGAAAACGTTATCCTGTTAAGAAACTCTTGATTCAATTATTTTATCATTATGCTCACCTTGAAAAAATACAAAGTTCTTTTTCTTTTAAATTTACAAAGTTCTTTTCTGTTTTTGCTTTCTTATTTCATTATGTTCTTAGTCTCCCATCTTCTCTTCATTTCTCTTTTTTAGTTTCTTTTGTGGGAAAATTGGGCGGATATGGTGTGCCATCCTGATGGATCCTTCATTCTGCTATCTGCTATCTACTTTTTTCTTTTTCCTTTTTGTTGGAAAGATATAACTAAGTTTTCTTCCATCTCTCTATATGACAGGAGCGTGAAGAAATCGGAAGAGGACATACCTGTGCCACCTCTTTTGAAAAGTGCAGCGCTCTGGGGTATGAGTAATTATATTGCATGGAGTCATTATTTGTTTGAGTGGATAATAATAAAGTAGTAATATAAATGTTTCGTTGCCCAAACAGTCTTAACTTTTTTATATTTTATAAATTATCATTTTTGTTTCAGTTGTACCTGATTAGCAATCTACTTATCAAGTGCTTACTTGATGAGTTATATGGCTTTCCTTTTCTTTTTTTAAATTCTTTTTTCATTCTTCTCTGCATCATTTGTGCTATGTTTGCTTCATATCTATATTATTTCAGTTGAAGAGACGGTCCAGAAAAAGGGTTGGTTTCTTTAAAATATGTTCTTGCTTTGATGTGCGCAATATTTGGATATGCATACACATACACATACTGAATAGCTTCTAAAATGATACCCATTATAATTTGAGATCTCGTGATGGAGTAGGTTTTCCAAGTTATGACAATCATTATTAATTTCTTTTGGTATGATCTCTCAGTTGTTGAAACATTAAATATCATCTCGATGTTCTCTAATCTGTATAACATGTTTTTCTCTTTTTATCTACCTCTTAATCAGGTGTTTTTCTTGCGGTGTCTTCCAATACACGTTATCAAATAATAAATGGATTGGAAAGCGTAGTAGAAGTATCACCTTTGGCGAAGCGAGTCCCACCAGTAGCAATGGCTTTTACAGTGGGTGTAAGATTTGCTAACAATATTTATGGCGGAATGCAGTTTATAGATTGGGCTCGATGGAGTGGAGTTCAGTAGCAGAGTTTCTTATCCACCATAGATTATGTTCTTCAGTTATTATATGGAAGAATGGTCGAGGTAGTTTATTTTCTC
The DNA here is from genome assembly GCA_947179155.2 of Hedera helix. NCBI lineage: Eukaryota > Viridiplantae > Streptophyta > Magnoliopsida > Apiales > Araliaceae > Hedera > Hedera helix. The sequence goes on from OX359286.1 coordinate 39,406,075, forward strand.
TTTGCAGCGTTGTTTAGTTTGGAATTTTGCTATGAAGAAGCCTTCAAATGTAATTCTGCTTTCTAACCTTAAGCACAAAATTTTGTTTGTGAAGTTATAATTGGCTTTCATATAACATTTGAATTTCTAATTCAAAGCACAAAATTTGAGAAAATTAGCTATAGATAAAGTTGTTCACTTGCCTTGATGTATATGAGTTCGATGCACAATGGAACTACTATCTCTAGTCTTACTCACCTCCATGCCCTTCAAACACTCCTAAAGCTACTGATCTTGCATCTCTCTTCTACAAGCCCTTGTCTCTCTTTTTCCAAAGGACAAGGAAAAACAATGAGCTCGGCCAACTTCTTAGCATAAACCCAGTGTCTTTCTTCAAAGCCCTCGTAAAAACAATGAGCTCGGCCAACTTCTTAGCATAAACCCAGTGTCTTTCTTCAAAGCCCTCGTATGTTAAAGAACAATACCTTGTTTGGCCTTTCCAGACTATTTCCAGTCCTTTTATGGTCCCAAAACGCTCCCCATGCTTTCAAACCCAGGCATGTTACTAGTATCCTTGGGATTTCAACAATGGTGAGAATAAGGATGACTACATTCTGAACAGCTTCAGTACTCACAAGGTATATAATGGCATAGTGAGAGATCGAGATGGAAAGTCATGTAACGTTTGAGTCCTTCATTTTCCCTTTATACTTCTTTTCATATCTTAATTTAAATTCTTCATTCTTTCTTCTTTCTTTTTTTAGCGTATCATATGTCATGTTATTTTGTGTACAATTATTTATTTATGATTTGTGTTTATAGTATTACTCAAGTTTAATTCTCAAACTGAGAAAAACTCTTTGATCCTTGCACTTAACCTATCCAAACGACACAAACTTGCATAATAAATACAACTTCATAGGTAAAACCAAGGGTTTAGAATTTTCTATCTCAAGATATGTTATAATTACATTTAATTTATTTTTTTTAGAAGTAATATTTTTACAATTCAATTATAATAATATATTTTTTGGAAGAGGCAAATTACAATTTGAAAAAAAATATTAACTACCCTATTACTCTATTAAGCTATTCATCTCCCTATTTTTTCTCAATTTCTTTTCATGTTTTCTCTCCCTTAAGTTTATAATAATAATATAGATGCAAAACTTTCTTCAATTGTCACCCAACAATTCACATCTTATATCTCTTTTTGTTAATTTTTTTTATAATTTATGATATTATTAAATATAAATAAACTCTTCATATTTTTTAATGCAACAAAATTAATAACACACATCGACATTGCTTGCAAGACTAGTTTAATTCAATGCCACAAATTAGAAATTAATAATGAGGGGAGAAAATGAAATTCAAAGCGTTACTCTGAGTCGTTAGGGAAAAGAAAAAAATTGATTTTATTTTTCTCTCTCCTCAATCTCTCTGACTTTCTCTCTCTATTTTACCTGCCTACCTACCTACCTCCATATACGAAAGCACAAATTTTTTAGAGAAAAGAAAAAGGCTGATTCTCAATTTTCGCCCCTTTAATGGCGGAAGTTTCAGACGTTCACCTCCATGAGGAAGACGATGACGGCGACCACCACCAAGACAACGTCGTTGTAACCCTCGACTCAACTCACTTGTGGTTGGCTCATAATTTCGAGGGCTTGGACACTTCAGATCTCGAATTCCCACCATCAGAGTTTCGAATCTCCGCCGTAGATCATCAGCACCAAAACCACCGTTCCCGCCGCTCTCAGATCTTAGCGGACGGAACGTCGGACGCTGATTCTTCTGTCGTTAATATCGATTTCTTCGATCGGGAAAATCAGGTAAATTTCGTCGTAGATTTGTTTCATGAATGTGTTGAACAATCGGATCCTAATCCCAATTTGGATTTGAATTTGGATCTGAATTTCGGAGTAACTGAAGGGAATGACGAAATGGGTTTAAATCATTTGGAGCTGGATCTAGGTTTAGGGTTAGGTGGTTATACTGGTGATGATAATAATTCTGGGTTTATTGTTGCTGATTGCGGTGATGAGTTCTTTTTGTCGAGGAGGGAATCTGGTACTGTGTCTGAATCGGGTGAGTCCTCTAATTCGGGTGGGCCTGATTATTTTATGGGTGGTTTGAGGGTTGTTGGTATCAACTCCGATTTGGAGGACAGAGGAAATGGAGGGGTGGATGATTTTGAATTGGGTGATGATAATGGAAATAATGATGAGGATTCGAGCCTTCCAATTTGTTGGGATTCGCTTCAGTTGGAAGATAATAGAGATGAGAATAATGATGATTTTGAGTGGCAGGAAGTTGAAGGTGGAATTGACGAGCGAGAAGTTTTGAGCATGGAGGATGCTGAGGCTGATGATGATGCATCAGTTGTGGCCGTGAGAGAACCAGAAGTAGTCCGTGGAGGGAGAAATCAAACATTTGCAAATTTGGGCTGGGAAGTGTTGTTGAATGTACATAATTTGGAGGCTATTGACGGATTGGGACCTGATGACGGAGGTGGTTATTTTGAACACGATGAGTACACCATTGCGGAGTATGAAATGTTGTTCGGACAGTTCTCAGACAATGAAAATGTGTCAATAGGGAGGCCTCCAGCTTCTAAATCTGTTGTTGAGAATCTTCATTCAGTGGTTTTGACCAAAGAAGACATTGAGAATAATAATGCACTTTGTGCTGTTTGTAAAGATGAGATCAATGTTGGGGAAAGGGCAAAACAGCTACCTTGTTCCCACCGCTACCACGGTGACTGCATTGTGCCATGGCTGGGAATTCGAAATACCTGTCCCGTTTGTCGGTATGAATTGCCAACAGATGATCCTCATTACGAGCATAGAAGGAGCCAAAGAGCTGCTCGTGCACATTGATGGCTTCTATCTTTGTCTCCTGTCCAAGAGAAAAATAGAAGCGGATTTGATTTTGAAGTTACCTTTGAGCTAGGATGTGTAGATAATGTTGTTGGAAAATTTAAATTCCCATATGATTTTGCATGTAATTTGTTGGAATTGTATGAACGCTTTGTTGCTAGGTGATTGTGGAATTGTGTGTATAAGTAACTTATCAGTATGATCTACGAGCTGAATATTCTTTCTGGGATTAGGGACCTGTGTATTCTTGGATTAATTGTAGAATCAGGAGGTAAAGGTATGCTGAGTAGTGAAATAGTATGAATGATCAACAATTGAAACTGCATGTTGTTACAAAGAATATCTGGTACACAACTCTTGACAGATGAAGGCCACGGCATTTGGATCCCAAATAGGCCATTGATTTTAAACTATTCTATGATAATAATTTATTGATATAACGTGTTAAAGAGGGTAAATACAATGCATGTTAGCATTGGCGAAATTCCAACAGGAAAATGGAGGAATGGTGGTGAGGAGGCTTACCTTGTTTTCCATTTATATGCAGATTCTAAGATATATATATATATATATCATACAAATAGTGTTTTTGTATTATATTTATAGTTATATCTTAAAAATGTCAACTGGCTAAAATGTAACTCATTAAATGAGAAAATATAGTTTAGTAATTATAAATATAATTTTTTAAATTATAAAAAGTGTTTTGTTATAAATCTAAATTACTTCATATCGTTACCATATATAAATTAATATATCAAATTTTATATTTTAAAAATATATTAATATTAGATAAAATGATTTTTATAAGAAAATTGTTTCATTTTAAAAGTATATTATCAAAGAAATAACATAATCTTACTTATGATACTTGTATTTTAATTATTGCAATAGATTAAAATAGGTCAAATGAAAATTGTTTGACTCTGAAATTATATTACTAGCATTAATATTTAACTTGATTGAACCAACGAAAATTGTTAAATTACTAAGAGGGATTCGATTCTCACCTTTTAATGAGGTAAATTTTCTCATTGTATCAATATTTTTCATCTTATGCTAGACTAATAGTTTATTCCGTAAAAAAAAATCCATTTTTTAATGCTAATAAGTATAAAATGACGTAATATTCTTAATTTAAAATTTTATTATACACTACATTACTAAATCGACAATATATTACTTTTAGGACTACATACATAGAACAAAATTATGTCATTAACATTTGTATAGTATGTAAATGGGACTATTTTTGCAGAATTGAGGAAGTATTATATTTACCCTCTCGAGAAAAAGAAGTCCCATCATCGAAAGATCAATTCTTTGCTTTATGGTATAGAAACCTTCTGATTAGCAGCTAAAGCCAATCAAATGCTTCCAGCGGGCATGAATCTCCTGTAGTCTTAGTATATATCATTAACTTATTGACAGCCATTTTGCTGAGTTACTTCAACCACATTCCTAATCTTTTCCAGGCATAGTAAAGAGCATTCAAGCTAACCATAGCTGTAAAATATAAAAATACTCGCCAAATCCGTGATAATAACATTATTTACAGATAAAACATAGCAGAAAAGTTCTGGTTCAGTTTGTCTAGTCGCGCTAGTTAATACTTAACAGAATGTATTAATTGTCTTCTACATTAGCCACTTTTCTTTGTTGATTGCTTCCCATTAGAAGTTGGAGAATCTGCGTCTGAAGCTGAACTGCAGCTACCTTTCAGCTCTAGATATTTCACAGGGTCAGCATACGACTCAGTGCCAAGCCACCTACGCAAAGCACACAAAATAGTTTAGACACCAACACGATATACGAAGCTTCACTTAAGAACAACTGCTTCAATTTTATCATACCTGCTTGCTTTTACAGTTTCACCATCAACAACGGTTTTGTCCTCAATTATGTCATCTGCAAGAATCGCAGATCAACTCACAAATAATTGTAATTAAGAATATTGTTGCCATTTAGATTGATTCAAGGAGTTCTATGATATTTACTTGATATAGAATTCAACAATTAAATATGATGGGAAAAGCTGTAGAAAATTGAAATTAATTTTCTCGAATACTGAGATGTCCAGGGAAGCTTTCCGGTGGGAGAGTTCAACATAGATTTGAGATACAAATTAATCCTACAAGGTTATACTTCTACTACCATTGAAAAGTTGAAACAAATTAAACCAAACAAGAAGTAAATTCAATTTCCAATGGGCACCTGAATCCGCAAATTTCGTTATATCTACTGTGTTATGACTTACGAGGATTCAGGATTAATCTTTACTCCTATTAGCTAATATATATATTTTAGATTTTTCTAATCAGGAAAAGGTTGAAGTGCCCTCGTATACTCAATATCATACATTAAGAAAACCCTTCTATGCAATAATATTCATTATGTATTAATTGGGAGGGTATATTTACTGATAGAAACTGTTCAATGTTGAATGACACGGCTACAAAACTAGAGAATATGTGTGTGAGAGAAAGAGAGATCTGTTTATAATATGAGCAGACAACTGACAAAGCAATTATGCTTCACTAAAATCACATATTTACATTTGATTTTACGACAGCTCACAGGAGATATTGTTCTTTCTGAAATAAATAAAACTACAGAATCACTCGTCAAAATATATTCCCTAAATCCTAATATATCTAAAAGTGTCTGCACTAAAATCGCTAAATGCAAAAATATTAATAGTAGCAGAAAAAACTATAACCCACAATTAAGTAAAATTATTTGTAAACAAACAAAGGCTAAGTTTGTGAAAAAATAGAAGCTTGCATGATGCACTCCATTCAATATGCTGAGTTAAAAATACAACTAGGACCTAATAATGGATCATCTTGAATTGAATGTTTACCTCCAAAAATATCCTTATTAGATAAGTATTTCGCCATCAACTCCCGAGTGAATTCAACTTCGTACCGCTTAAATCATTCACTTTCCTCCTTCCTAGATGCTTCCCTATACCAAACAAGAAGATAGTGTCATCTAGCCTCTGAATCAAAGGCTATAAATAAAGTCAAATGACCTTCCTATGTGCTTCCCTATACCAAACAAGAAGATAGTGTCATCTAGCCCCTATCAAAGGCTATAAATAAAGTCAAATGATAAACGATAATTCTAGATGATAGAAGTTTAGTAACATTTAGTTTATTTAAAAGTTGCATCAAGCAAAAAGTGAGTTGGATTCTTTAAGTACTACACATTAGCAGGTTAGAAGAAGCTGATGAACCAGTTATACGCAGAAAGGAAGAGAACTTATTCACTTTATTCAGGGTGTGCAGGAAGTAGATGATGAGAGAGAGGATGAGACTTGGAACTAAACCACCTTCGTACTCTATCTCTCTCTCTCTCTAATTCTAATTGCTGGATAGTTGGACAATATGTTAGGAATCCTAGGACATAGTTGAAAATAAATTCTATTTAGTTAAATTTTAAGGGCAAAGTTAATTTTATTAAAATATTACTAAATCAAGTTTTCTCTTCTCTCCCAACCTTTCTAATTTTGAGAAGAAATATTTTGGAAGAAAGGAAGAAATTTTTTCTTCAAAACTTTCCTTTATTTTCTCTCATAAAAAAGTTCCAATACACCCATTTAATTTTATTTTTCCCATCTTTCTTTTTTTCTCTCTCTTATTTTAAACTCCAAAACGGTGTGTATAGCTCAATCAAACACAGTCTGATATCTTGTGCGTGTACATGTATACTTTGGTATTTATAGGCTAATATGAACAACTTTGCAATTTTCCAGTGGAATTTTCAAATTATGAGTAAGAGAAATTGAAAACTCTTAAGGAATTGTGACCAAATGCATCCAATATTTAAGAGAGAACTTAGGTGGGGCTTGGTACGCGATTAGAAATTTGATGTAAAGCAATAGTTTACGATTCTATTGTAATGTAATAAAGTTGTAATGTAATAGTAATAGGCTATTACGGCATATTTGTTGGGTTAGTTTTTAGTATTTGTATATTAATTATAATGTTATTACATTATGTTCAACATTGTGTTTGGTTCACTAAATTATATAATTGTATGTAATGAATAAAGTAAATTGTAAGTCAAAATGTCAAAAAGCAGTTGTAATCATAATTATTTTGTCTTTTATGACCTATTGCGGGGTAATACATCAATTAGAGGATTTAATGAAAAGTTTAAAAATTGATGTGATAATATATTGCATTACAAAGTTATTAAATTGATTAAACGCCATGGATGGATATAAATCATAAATGTATTGTACTAAAAGAATCTTGAAATACCAAATATTAAATTTCAAACATCCAAAGTGGGGAAACCAAGGTCACAAAGGAGCTTAAAATATGCACTTCCTCAAAATATTTAATTTGGGTACTTTGTGCCCCCAAATTGACATAAACTAATATCAAAAATAGCAAATCAATCAACCAGTTTTTTGGTTTGAAAGTAGACTTATAGAGCTTTCTAATGGTATAAGGCTCAACTACTGAATCTTGAATCCTTGTATATATGTGAACAAGTACCTTCAATGCTGACATCAATTTGCTTAATGAGGTTTGTTACCTAATTAGTTGAGACATCCTCTCTCTCTCTCTCTCTCTCTCTCTCTCTCTCTCTCTCTCTCTCTCTCTCTCTAGATAGATAGATAGATATGCAATCAATTGTGCCTTGCTTTATTTGTTGTTGAAAAATTGGAAAACAAATTAAAATGTGTTACAAAAGCAGAGAAACATGAAGAACAAAACATCAGTCTTAAATCTCCTAACCTACTATTACAGCTTATAGTTATGAAGAGAGATTTATACACAAACTCAGCTTACAATGAAAGCTAGTATCTAATTACATAGAATTCCCCTAAAACTTAATTAACTATCTAAATAACTACTAATAGACAAACACCTGTTCGTGAATGACATATTGTAAAACGACTTAAAAGTTTAAATTTACAAATGACTTGTAAATAAAAGTGTTTGGGTCAAGCATTTATTAGCATAATTACCCATCTGTCCACATTTATGACATTTTATACTTTTAATATCCTTCTTTTTCCCTTATTTAAAAGTTTTGAAGGGTTTCTTATTATTATTATTATCTTTTTTCTCCGAATATTCTCTTTCTTCTTCCTCTAAATTTCCTTTATTATGTTAATAGAAAGTACCCATAACTTAACTGTACCGTCAATTAAAAATGAATACAAAAAGGAAAATTCTAGGAGCTTAAATATACTCCATGAAGGTTAATCTGCCTCACGTTCAATCCAATTTCTAAAATTCTCCACTTCCTTGAATTTGATTTTTCCTTGAACCCTTTTATGGTATTTATCACAATTCAACCTTAAATTAACCCACACATGCAATTTATACAAGCACCTTGTCAATTGTCATACATTCCAATCTTTATTAATCACTTAGTTTTTGGATTTATTGTAACAATCTGAAACGTTAAGCTTTATATTGTATCAATTATTGATTATTTGTTAAAGTTCCTTGCCAGTCATTTTACTTTTATTTGATACTCTTTTTATCTCCTGCAATACAAAGACAAGTGATTTTATATATTGGAATGGAGGTAGTCCTATGTTTTCTACGTTCAAAATTGATGTGATATCGGGTATAGGTAGTGATATTTGTATTGGGCTATGGGTAACAAAACGCCAAATATTTCTTAAAAGAATTGAAAAGAATACTAAAAAATAAGAATAGGTTAAATAATGAATTAAATATACAATGTTTTCATTTAATACATATAACATTATGTCATATGCTAAATATCTGTTGGACGGTTAACATTTTTTAGTACAAAATTGTAAAATTTTCTATATCTTGCATATACCAATATGGGATGATACCTTTAATGATGGCTAATGTTTTTCAAATGACCCCCTTTGGTAATGGTCTAAAAGAATACTCTAACTCCTTTGCCATTACTCTTGTTGTGCTCAGTATCGCAGCAGGATATCAAAGAACAAGTAATCCCTCTATCCAATTCAACTATTACATAGCATACAATTGTTTAGTGCCATTTATGCCGAGGTACACTGATGCAGAGTTACTAAATACTTTCATTAATCCAGCAAATTGCGTATTGGTACATGTGTACCCAAACATGGTACTTAAGAGTACCAATACTCTAAATTTAGCGTATCAAAAATTCCTTTGTTATTTTGCATATAATTGCACAAATATCAATATTCTAACTTAGGATTGGATGCTCAAATAGTACATTTGTACTACATTATTTATAAACCAATCAACTTACTGATTCAACTTAAGAACTTCTATAAAACTTAGGTATATTACATTTGGATTCTAATAGAATTCTTAACTATAAGAACTTCTATAAATATAACCTAGCGTACCGCGTACTTTTACTAATACTGCGTATCAAACAAACAATGTTTCAAGTAACACTATGTTGAAGTCAGCAAAAACTGCTTTCTTGGGCATGATTACAATTTTAAAGGTTTGGTCCAACACGATTGTGCTTTGGTATCATGTGCACAAGTAGGGTTTAATAGAAAAGAAGAAGAAAATGAAGAAGTGCGTAAGAGAGAAAATGCGTGATGTCTTATAAACTTAACCAACTTGAGATAGAATTCATACTTGAAAGGAAAATTAATAACTTGACATTTCTTTTGGCATAAAACTCTCATAAGAGCTTTGGTGACGCATAATTATAACTTTGCTCGTAGGGCTCAAAAGACTTGAGCAATTTCTTACAATTTATTAATGAATTTCAAACAATTGATGAAATATTAATTGATCTTTCCCTAAAATGAATCCCACTTTTCTTAAGGGGATCCACCTATGAAAGCCTGTCTATTAGGCCTATTGGCACCCGTTAGCTATAACAACTTTCAACTCTCTCTCTCTCTCTCTCTCTCTCTCTCTCTCTCTCTCTCTCTCTCACACACACACACACTTGCTCCTTACTCTGCAATAAAGTTCTCTAGGCTCGTTTGTGTGTGTGTGTGTGCGTGTGTGTTAATCAGATTTATGTGCTTTCTTTCTCTGTCCATTGACTCAACTCTGTCGTAAGTTTTCAGGATGTGCAAACAACATGGCTAAAAGATTACACTGACTTTTAGCATGTGTTTTTCATTGGTGACAGTGCAGGTGCCAAACATAGCACATAATTTGGCCATCCGGGTTGGGTCGGAAGAGTTGGGTGAGTTGCATCTTGAATTGGTTGTTTCGGTGCATTCATTTTTTTGGGGGGAAAGCAGCAGTGCGCGAGGTGTTGACATAACTAGTAGGAGGTTTGCTGAAAAGCTGTGGCTTTTTGCGAGCCCGAATACTTGCGAATCATCTGATCCGTTGATGAATCCGGGTCTGGATCTGAGCTTTCTAGCCTCGAGTGCAAGAGGGTGTTGCTTTTTGTGGCTGAAAAGGATGGTTTGAGGAAAAGTGGTTGGTATTACAAAGATGTGTTGGGGAAATGTTGGTGGGGAGGCGAAGTGGAGGTTTTGGAGACTAAAAGGGAAGACCATGTGTTTCATTTGATTAACACCACAAGTGAAAATGTTGTGGCTTTGGTTAAATCAATGACTTCTTTCATCAATGAGGGCCGCAACACATTGTAATTCTTCTATTAATGATGTGGTGGGAATCCTATTAGAAAGTGGATTAGGTATTCGGATGCGTTTGAGTCGGTAGAACTTTAAAATGACATAACTCTCAATTCAAGAAGAATTACGGGATCCTTAATATATCAAATCGAAACTTGTGACGAACTCTACAAGACTCATTGCCTTCGGCCATGACGTGTACTATTTTAAGTCCGAAAAACATGTTTTAAATAGTTTAGTAGTAGTTAGTCAAATTTAGATTTATTTTTTTTAATTTTCGTATTCTTAATTAATGTTGGGAAGTTGTTTAAGACAATTAATACGCTTATTATAATGGAAAAAGGAATGAATTGATTTTAAGGTATTTCAAGTATATGTTTGGTTGTCGATGGTGTCCATTCCATCGAAATGAATTTTATTCCACCACCTCTCACATGAAATAAAAATCAAAGAGATGGAATGAATTTTCATTCCATATGAATGGTTTATCTTCCAAAATGATAATTAAATACACCATTTTACAATACATTCTTCCTTTCCTCCAAATGTAGCATAAGGTATATATTTTCGCATTTTAATCATTTTCACCGCCGGACGCCGGTTTCTTTTCCCTCCCGTTTCATTTCTTTCTTTTTGGGGTCTGAAAGAAATGGAAAAAAACTCGTAATTTTTTTCCCAGAAAACCCCGATTTAGATTCCGTGAAAGAATCTTAAAACCCTAACATTTCAAATTTTGTCCTAGTGGGCCCAACCTCTTTGTCTTGATCACAATATATATAGCTAGCGAGAAGACCACACTTCTCTGCTTTTTCATGCTCTACCGCACTGAACTGTGAAGGAATCCAAATTTTTCTCTCCAATTTCAATGGCTTCTTCCCAATCCCTTTCAGCATCTTGCTCAAGCTCAGACTCTCAACATTCAACTAACAATATCAAACCAACGGTCGACACTAAACCACCCAAGGTACTCTTTTCACAGGCTTAAATTTTTTCAATTTTGTTTTTTTGTCTTCTCTGTATGATAAATTGAGCTCTAGGGTTTTTCTTTTACCCCTTTTTCTTTTACAAGTTGATGTGAAAAAATAGTGCTTTTGATGAAGAACGTGCCAAATTAGTTGCATCTTGCGATGCATATGCGTAACTGTTTAAATGCTACTCAAATTCTGATCTTTCTTTATAAACCATAATTTTTTTTATGTAAATTGACTTTCTACTCTTAATTTTGGTATGTTTACTACTAATCTTTCCCCAATTTAATGTTAAAAGTTTACTTTAAATGTATATGCATAATGTGAATAACATTGAAGGGATCATAAGGGCTTTTGATGGAGTACAATTAAATTGAAGAGAAGATTATTGATTTCCATGGAGTAGTGTTGATTGTATAAGAAAAGATAATTATATTTTGTTGCATAAGGGACTTTTTTCACAAAGATGAGACAATTATTTGGGGAAGGACAATTATTGAACTCTAACCCATGTACATATAAAAGTATTTCTTACAATTATTGAACTCTAACATGGGTGTGACCATTGAGGTGGATAATAAAAGGGAATACCTGTCTTACAGGTATTGTGTAAATGGTCGGAATTACCTCGAAAGAAATGTTGTCGTCGATGTGGTTCTGATAGTTGGACTTTTTTTATCCATGTTATATTCTTGTTGTAATCTTGACTACTTGCAACCCGAGTCTTGGTTTTATTGACCTACCTTTTTGTGCCTAAAACTATTACAAATGATAATCATGATAGCTTCATGCCTGCTCAAGGATTTTACTTGTTTTGTTTCTAACTGTTCTTTCAAATGATAGTAGTTTATGCCCTGCTTAATTGTACTAGGGTTTTAATTAGAAACCTGCTTAAAATTGAACCTTTTTAATGTTTTTTTAATTTATACGTGGAATCTAAGCTCCCTTTCTCTCTCTCACTTCCATAGAACATTGTGCCTAATTTAGTGAAGGGATAAAAGAGGGTGAAAGAATGAGAAAATAGGAGAAGAAGGATGCGACAAGGCCGCAATGGCACATAAACTTAACTCGAAATCTAACATATAAATCTTATTGACTTTGGATGACGGATTACATAACAACCACTAACTGTAATCCACTATAACCAAATTTAATTCTTAGCTAAAATAATCTACCATACTATTTTAATACGTAAACTCTCTTTACAGAGAGCGTGTGTGATGTGCAACAATAAGTGCGTGCATGTTCTCTAACATGCCAACAATAAGTGTGTGCATGGAAGTAAGCATTCAAAATCAAATCAGATGGATGCAAAGCATTATGCAAGCAAATGATAAAAAAATACAAGTCTTTTATATACAATTATAAATGGATGACCTCAAATGTAAATGGGACTCTGCACAACTTTCAAACTTATACGGGGAGAAAATATTAAAGAATTATATTTCTTAACTTTCACATCTACTTCCTGCACACCCTGAATAAAGTGAATAAATTCTCTTCCTTTCTGCATATAATTGGTTCATCAGCTTCTTCTAGCCTGCTGGAAAGCACGCTTGGATTATATTTCAGTGTTTTGATAATGTGTAGTACTTAAAGAATACAACTTGCTTTTTCCTTGATGTAGGTTTTAAATAAAGTAAATGTTACTGAACTTCTATTATGTAGAATTATCATATATTCATTTGACTTTATTTATAGCTTGTTATTCAGAGGCACACTATCTTCTTGTTTGGTACAGCAAAGCATATAAGGAGGAAAGGTTCAAATTTAACCGGTACGAAGCTGAATTCACTCGAGAATTAATGGCGAAATACGTCTCTAATAAGGATATTTTTTGAGGTAAACATACAATTCAAGATGATCCATTACTAGGTCCTAGTTGTATTTGTAACTCAACACATTGAATGGAGTGCATCATGTGCAAGCTTCTTTTTTTCCACAAACTTAGCCTTTGTTTGTTTAAAAATAATTTTACTTAATTGTGAGTTATAGTTTTTTCTGCTGCTATTAATATTTTTGCATTTAGAGATTTTATTGCACACTTTTGGATATATTAGAATTTAGGAAATATATTTTAACAAGTGATTCTGTAATTTTATTTTATTTGTTTTAGAAAGAACAATATCTCCTGTGAGCTGTCATAAAATCAAATTTAAATATGTGATTTTACTTCAACATAGTTGCTTTGTCAGTTGTTAACTCATATTATAAACATCTCTCTGTCATACACAAACACATACTCCAGTTCTTTAGTCGTGTCATTCTACATTGAACAATTTCTATTAGTAAATATACCCTTCCAATTAATACAAAATGAATATTACTGCATAGAAGGGTTTTCATAACGTATGATTTTGAGTATACGAGGGCACTTAAACCTTTTCCTAATTAGAAAAATCTAAAATATATATTTTAGCTAATAGAAGGAGATTAATCCTGAATCCTAAAAAGTCGTAACAAAGTAGAAATAACAAAATTTGCAGATTCTGGTGCCCAAAGGAAACTGAATTTACTTCTTGTGCGGCTTGATTGGTTTCAACTTTTTAATGGTAGTAGAAGTATAACCTTGTAGGACTAATTTGTGTCCCAAATCTACGTTGAACTCTCCCACTGGAAAACTTCCCTGAATGGAAAGACGCAAACACAATTAAGACCTTGTTATGGCATCTTGTATTGAGTGTTTACCTCCAAAAATATCCTTATTCGAAAAGTATTTTGCCATCAACTCTTGGGTGAATTCAGCTTCATACATCTTGAATCTTTCTCTTTCCTCCTTCCTATACTCTTCCCTGTACCAAATAAGAAGATACTGTTATCTAGCCTCTGAATCAGAAGGAGTAACGGACAGTATATATAAAGTTAAATATATCTAATCACTTAATATAGAATTATAATCTACAGAAGGTCAAAAGTATTACAAGTTGAATTGTGTAATTCAAAAGGTTGAAAAAACTGATAGCTTCATTGGAAAAACCCTACATATGCTTTAAGGATGTACACATAACTAAATAACCAAATCATGAATTAGGAAATTCATGAAAAAGAAAATAGAAAAGCACCATTAACCAGCTAAGAACATCTCCAACCATCTGAGAAGCTAACTTGTTCTTTCACAGTAAATTGACAAACATAGACCCTAATTTATTACAGCCCAAATGTCTGTACAAGTTCAATATCAAGAAAACATATCCATTTGCTTTACTTCATGAAATAAACTTCCCAAGTCACTCTCAAATTCTAATATGAAAAATCCCCCTATGCCCGTCAATGGAACTTATTTACATTCCTCAAGAAATCAGCAAAATATAACCTAATTAATTAGTCCATCTTCCCCTCACTCTTTCGATGATTCAAACAAAGCTATACACACATAAACATTTTTCATATACAATCAATGCTGCATTTGGGAGCATGGGTTTCACAATCGGTACAGAATAATTAAGCTAAAATTTCAACAACTCAGCCCGAATTCTAATTCCACCGCATGGATTCAATGTAATGAATCATATCCTAAGATCACTTCGGTAAGCATAACAATTCTACTAAGATTCGAAAGAAGGAAAATGAAATTGTAGATAAAGAAAGATTAGAATTTGAGTCAGTATTTGATCTTAATTACGCATAAGCTTCGCAAGATTTAGCTAATTTCTCCCGCTCCTCACATGTAGCACTCTTGCTTGCAGTATCCTGTAAAATAAAAGGAGGGAAATTAAAAACCCTAGAGCTGAATTACCACATTGAATACAAAAGCTTAACGTATGAAGATTGTAGAGATATCGAACCTCGTGCGTCGGAGTGACTTTCCCGGCGTTCAGGCTGCCGGAGGCGGAATCGGACTGAGATAAGAAACGGGTATTCGAAGAAGCCATTGGACGAAATTGGGGCGATACTTTCGTTGTTGTTTGAAGGGGGTCCAATAAAAGCGTTGAAAAATTATTCTATTACTGTTATGGGACATGGTCACGTACTATACTAAGATCACTCACGTGTCACGTGCTATTATTTTAATATTTATAATAAAATGAGTTATTATACGTATTAAAATAACTGTATCTTAATAATTTAAAGGCATTATTACTTAGTGTTCTATGACCACCGAATAACTTTTATTCTATCTATATATGAATAGGAAAAAAATGGATAAGTCTCTATACACATTATCTAACTACAAAATTAATCATTAAATTCATCTTAATATGACACAAATTTTAACGTAAAATCACATTTTTTAATAATTAAGGTTAATTTTGTAATTGATGTTTGTGTATTTTTACTTATATACTCCATTTCTTCATAATTTTATAAATTACTTTCAACGTTTGAATTTGATTGATATTTTATTGATAAATGGGTGATTAATATTTTTATAATTTTTTTTTAATTTATGTGTAAAAATATTTCTTTTCCTTTGATATTCTTTTTACAAAAAATAAGGTTCACCTTGTATAAGAATCCATAGCTATATATAAAATTTCGACCAATAATTTTAAATTGAGTCAATTATTAATTAATTGTCAATTAAAATGAGTTAACTAGAACAATCATGAATTAGAATTAAATCATACGGTAATTATTATGTTTAATATTTAATAGATAACTAATAATTGTAATTATTTTTTCTTAAATCATTATGAAGAATATGGAACGTTTCTTCTTAAAAAACTAAAAAATATATGTAATTTTAATTGAATAAATATAATTAATTTCCCTTAAATTTTAGATACAGAAATATGGAAACTTTATTCTTGACAATTAATTTATAATTTTCAATCACTAAGTAATAAAGTAATTTAATTCCTTTTAATTGTGGTAAGTAATAATTGCAATTATTTTTTATTTTTTATTTTTGAATTGTGGAGTAAAAATATAGAAAGTTTTTTGTTAAAATACTAAAATCAATGCCTATATATAAAAATCCAACCAACGATCCTAAATTAAGTCGACCATTGTCAAGTAGAATGAGTTAACTCGAACAAACATTATTATATTTAATATTCAGTCTATAACCAATAATGACAATTAATTTTTCCTGAATCATGGTGTTTCTTCTTCAAATTAAATACTAAAAAATATATGTAATTTTAATTGAATATATATAATTAATTTCCCTCAAATTATGAATGCAAAAATATAAAAACTTCCTTCTTGAGAATTAATTTGATTGTACTAATTATTGAGATTACCTCGTCATGTTCTTCGTCTTCCGCTAGCGTGCTGCTGTCGTCACTGTATCTGTTAAGTCACGAGGACTCAAAACCTTCAAATGAGCTAGCAGTGTACGAAGAAGGGCAGGGCTCAAACACAATCAATAACAGTATGCAGCGTTAACTGGTATGATGATTACGTCGACTGCCTGCCAGAACCATTAATACTCGGCCATCGTTGCTACCCTTGGCCTTTAACAATTTTTTTCCTCACAACCGACGCTCTATCCCACAACTCATAATCTATCATAAAGCATAGACTGTGAAGGGGATAATGCTCAATCATTAATCAATTATAAGTGTCCTAGCTAAAAATTTAATAGTTAAAAATGTTAGGATATAACTGCAGAGCCCGTAGATCACGTGCAAGTATACAAGACACTAACATATATGTTTGAAACCTAACTTGACCCAAAAGCTTAAACCATCAGGTCTTAGGTCCATTTATGTATTTCAATTCTTCATTCTTTCATTATTTATCCGATGTGAGACTCCAACTCAATTATGATATCTTAACAATCTCCCTTTCACAAGTGAGTTCATCAAATCAAGAGTTTCCCCTCACTTGAACACCTTCTCTTCAGTCATCATAATACCAATTCTTACCTAACCATTCTTGATTTTTTCATCAAGAATCAACTTCCATCAAGAATTAAATATCATCTCTTTAATCATTGAGGATCATCAATTATCGGAACCAATTCTTAACTAAATTAATTAAGAATTCAACATCACCCATCGAGAGTACCTTAAGAAAAACATCAACCCTTCATCGAAAATTCAACACCATCGTTTGTTTTCTGAAGAGGCTGTCCGAAATTAATTTTTGAGCCATCATCGTGTATCTTTTGAAGAGGTTCACCAGCCCGAGATCAATTTTTCGTAACTCTGATACCAATTGTTGGGGTAGAACTAAGGTGCGCATTAACATACATGTTTGAAACCCAGCTTGACCAAAAAGCTTAAATCATTAGGTCTTAAGTCTATTCATGTATATTAATCCTTCCGTTGTTAAGATTTGTCTAGTTGTGCGCACCTTCATCAATTTGCTTAGGATATTGTAATTAAGGCCATCGTCGAGAGTACGGATATCTCTCTAGAGCAGTTATCCACGATACGCGACGAGGTGATATAGATGGTGGCTACCAACTTACAGAAGCTTTTAGGCTGATGCTAAGTCAGCCCCTGACTATTTAGATATTTTATTAATTTTAAGTTATATAATCTGCATGTTACTTAAACGATATTTAGTTTGTTTTTTTTTTTTTTTTTTGTAATTCTCAATTACAGACTTAGATTGTACATATTTTTAATTATATCAATAGGTTGGCGGTGTCGGGCGGGGTGATGTTGACGAGCTTGCTGATGCTGATGCTGATGATTTTCAAACACCGAAGCAGCAACGTCGACTACCTAGAATTATTTATATTGTTAATTATAGTTAGGCTTACTTGTAAGACCCCAATTTTTATTGAATACAATTTAATTTTTTCTTTATAATTATTGTTTTGCATAGTAAGGTATTATATTGATAAAAAGTTAAAAGTTAAGAATGTTATGTGCATTATATTATGTCGGACAATATTCGATTTGTCGGGGAAGATTCGTTCTATCGCGGAATATTTGATCCGTACAATGGCACCGTAATAACCAATTATTGGTGGATCCTACATCAAAATATTTATCGGATATAGAAAATGATTGCATTAACCTTTTTAAATAAAAATGAACATGATATTCTATAGACTATAGTAGCACATAGTATTGTACAACGTCTCATATTATTGATCTAATAAAGTGGTTATCGCACAGTATTCTTCAATAATTATTGTTACACAGTATTTTTGCATTATTGAACCAATAATTGTCATTACACTGTAATTTATATTATTGAATCAATAATTGCTATTGCACTGTAGTTTATTAAACCAATAATTATCACTGTAAGCTCATGCACTTTATTAAATTAATAATAATTACAGTAACATGTTTTTACATTATTTTGAAATATTGTTATCACAGTTGTGGCATTACTTTAATTGTTACATTTATATAATAGTTGATATTTTGGATATAATATAACAATAATTGGTGAATAATTATGAATAGTTGTTGAAAGATTGCATATTTTGCTTATTTATTAATTTCTTCCACGAAACCCACAATTTTATTAATTTCTTCTGTGGGACCCACTTGTGTATAAATTGTCAAATATATTTTCCTGGAATTTGATTTTATTATAAAGGAAACACCTATTTTATAAAACCACAAAGGTTTTCAATTGTGGTGTGCGTTAGCCACCCACCTCGCACACTTATTTTTCTTTTGTTTTGTCAAACCAAATGTGCTCCTCCAGTACACTCTGTCAAAATTTGTGAGCGCCCCTTCCCCTATAAATAGGTTACTTGGTTGAACAATAAAGAATACATCAATAACACAAATTCTTCTACTATAATATTGTGGGTGTTTTCTTTGAGTATAATAAGGTTACTCTAAGTGTTGGTAAAGCAAAAAAAAGTACAAGAATTTTTCAAGTGAATCTTTTCTTTAGGTAATATTTGCACAAATATTTACTTTACACGGTATTTATAAATCTTCTTTTAGAAGACTCTTTCTTCAGAAGATTTATTTTGAAAAACTTTTCTTGAAAGATTTTAGTTTGAAATATTATTTCAAAAACAATTTTGGAGGTATTATATTTTATTTTGTACACTATAAAGATTTATATTATATAAATACTTTTGATAATTTCATAATATACGAGTTATTGTACACTATGAAATTTATATGTGATAGTTACTAATTATATTATAAATATATAAGTTGACCCACTACATTTAAAGCAGTTTCTTTTCACGTAATAAGGTAATGTATATCATTCTCTCTCATACTCTTCATTTAATATCATATGTTCTTGAAATGATTATATGTTCCTTAATAGTTTGCACTTCATTTAATATCATTTCACGTGAACCTTCCTATTTATATGATATTTTCTATTAAACTTTAACTGTTATTTTTGAACTATGAATCTTGAATATCATTCTCGAATTTGACTCGATATTCTAAATATTATATTGACAATTTGGATATTATTTGAATCTGCACAAAGTAAAATTATAAACTTTCAATATATATTGTTTATCCTATTATTCTCTTTCTTTTGTTCATCATTTATATCACTACTATTTGTTCTAATAATCATAATCATGTTGTTATTCTTGGGCACAGATGATAGGATAAATGCGATATAATTGTTGTGTGTCTTTTAGGTAAGACTGCAAACGAGTCGAATCGATCCAAATTTTAAACTGTTCGGATTTGACTCGTAAGATTAAATTTGTACTCAGATTCGACTCAGATTTGAACTATATTTGAAAAACTTTACTCAGATTCAGCTCGATTCGAATTTTCGTTACTCGAATTCGATTTGACTCGGATCGAATTATATTCAAACTACTCACGAACTTTAAATTCAAGCTCGAATTCGAGTTTTCACATAGTAACTAGTTTTATAATACATATAATTATTAATTGAACTTATTATTTTACTTAAAAATAAAAAATTATAATTATAATTACACTTTAAATATATAAAATTATAAATAAAAAATAATAATAACTAATTATTTAAATTTTGTTTAATTGTGTATATATTATAAGAAAATGTATCGAGTATCTATTCGAATATGTAGCAATCGATAATGTATCGGATCATGATTAAAAATTTGAGTAGTTTGAATCTTAAACGAGTCGAGTATAACCTTATTCAGATTCTACTTGTATTTTTATTCGAACTATTTTTTGTGCTCAGATTTGAATCATATTATTAACGAATTCGAGTCTCACTCACATTTTTTTGAGTCGAGTCCGAATCGAGCCCGAACTATTTGGTTCGATTTGCAGCCTTACTTTTAGGGTACGTGGTAAATGTTCTCTTTGGCCTAAGTCAAAGAAGAATTGTTGGCATGATCATGACCAGTGGTATTTCAGATGATAAAGGTTGATGATGATTTTTCTGAAAAAAGAGAAGCTAGTAGACATCATGATTTACATGATTCTCCTAATGATTGTTATTTTGCTGCAGTTGTTGATCTAAACTTTATTCAAGAACTTAACTGCAGTTGTTAATTTAAAATTTGTTGTTTATTTATTTTTATCAAGAACTCATTACTATTGAAGACTATTGATAATTTATTCATTATTATCTTAATCGTGATATTCTTTACTAGGCTATTTGAGCTCATCATTTCATTTTTACTCCATTAATCTTCAACAGGAGATGAGAGAGTAGTTGAGTCTAGCCGGGAGATGGAATGAAGGTCCGAGTGATAACTGTAATAGTCTTTATACGTTGTAAAATAATGTGATAATAATAATGAAAACTTAGTTGTGTATTATTTGAGTATTGTATTATTGTATGTTATACTGTATTATAATAGTTGTTGTGTATTTTGACGACTCAAGTTTGGGCTGTGTGGGCCAGAATTTAGGGGCATCATATTACTTACATTGTAAATTATTGTAATCGTTTAACTTCTATTTGTTATACAACATTTGTACATGTGTGAGATAGTTTATATTTATATTGTATATTATTTGTTATATATCATAAGTTAGTTTATATGCTATTTGGAGGATTAGTCATGTATGCGGTGAAAAGTTAGTTACATTTATATGTTTGTCTTATTGTTGAGAAAATTGATTGAAAATAGGTACAAGTATAAATTATGGTTTAGAACCCTGAAAACTGGAAAAAAAATATTAAAAACAATAATAATTTTGGCGGAATAACATTAAGTCCGACAGAATATCCGTCAAAAATAATATTTTCAGAACCATTTTCTAATAAACACGTGGCATTTAAAATCTGTCAAAAATGTGGTATCTTTGACGGACATTCCGTCGATCGTAACTAATCCTGACAGAATTTTAACGGTCTTATTTTCGACTGCTTTAAATCCGACGGAATTTTTCGTCAAAATTATCCTTATTACGATAGAATAAAGCTATTTCAGATGAAAATTTTCATTGAAAATAAGCCTTTCTCTTGTAGTGATCGGTTGGTATAATGCATGATTCCTATCCAAATATGTCGTCACCCTCATTATCTCGGCCAAACTTCTATCATATTCAAGTATGCGACGTCCCATTAATGTCAACGACTTAAACACATGCATATATTGTTCAAAAGAAATTTTAGCCGCATCTCTCATTGGTCTCAAAGTACACAAAATAGACTATAATTTATATAGGCTAAGTATGCACCCGAAGAATAAAAGAAGAGAAACAAACCAATATTTCTTTAAAACAAATAGATACATGTGCTTAAGATATTGACACCAGCCTAAATGAGAGCGAAATATACAAGAATAGTCTCAAAACGGGAATTATTCAAAATTTATTCCTAATGAGTGAATCGTGAATGAGTTTCTAAGCGGGACATATTATATTATATTTTAAAAAAATTATGTTTAATTTTTTCATTTTTATTTTTCGTTATATTATATTATAGAATATAATATAATATGATATTTTAAATTAAATTATTTTATTTTTAATTATATTGCTTTATTTTATTTTGTTCTATTATAGTACATTACTTTTTATTTTATTTTATTTAGGCATAAAAAACTAAGTAAATGCTACTTAGTTGATTTTATTTTATTTAAAATTTATTATATACAATTATAAATATTTATTATGTTATACCTAAACCACAACACAAATTTATTAAGTTTTAATAACTTTTTATTATGTTAGCAAACTCATCAAGCAATTAGTAATATATAACTAGGGCTAAATTACCAAATCACAATACAAATTTATATACCCAATATCCACACATAGTTAATAATCAATTTCATATGAACATAATGATTATTTGCTAAAATACATGGCTGTAAACAATGCCCCCAAATTAGAGCAATCCAACAAATTCCCCAATTTCCTTAATTTTTCCAAATTTCCCAAATCAACAAACCCTAACATCTCATTCCCACAATTAATTATTAAATGTATACACTCCCAAATAATACATTCATACAATCACAACTATACATTTATGTTTCATTTAGAGAATCATAGAAAACTTACAAGTTTGCGCGAAAGTGTGGTGGCGACGATGATGGATGGCAGCGATGAGTGGCGTTCGGTGGTGGTTGGTGCGTGGGCGACATCCTTCTTTCTTTATTTCTTCTCCCTTTCTTCTTCCTTTTTTTCTTATTCGCGACTAAGCTTATGTCGATTTATTTTTAATAAATCAACAATTACATGTCGGTCGCTAATACCTCTTGATGTGGCTTTATTAGCTATCGATCCGCGATCGCTGATAGGTTTTGGTCGCAAACTATTTTGTGCCAATATATATCTGAGCCAAAAATTGGACGGAAAAATTGCATTAGCGACCGACCAATGACCAAAAATTGGCCGCTAATATTAATAGCGACTAATTTGAATTGTGGTCGCTAATGGCGGCCAGCGACCGATGGTGGTGGTCATTGATATGTTGGGTCGTTGATAGTAATTTTTCTTGTAGTGAAGTGACTGAAAAGAAATTAAGCATTCGATGGATGTCCCCTAGCTAGCTTATAAGAGTTATTTGAGGTTGTTATTTTTTGGATAAATCTATATACACCACATCTAAATACAAAATAAATATTACATCTATTCTAACCATTAAAAAGTAAGAATGACACAAATTTTAATGTCATGCTCTATTTTTTAATGATTAAAATGAATGTAGTATTTGAATATTGTGTAGTTATACTTAATCCTATTATTTTGAGCAACCCACCCTTGTATCCAATCAGTGCATACACATACGAAGGAAATTATGAATTCTTTCTTGACCTTCTTGTATCATCTATAATATTACCATGCTACTCATGCAAATGCTGCAACGTTTGGGGAAATGTGAGAATATAAAGTTCTATATCGATGGATCAAGTTAAAACCTTCGATCAGACTTGACACAAAGTTCGATATTCTACATAGAGCAAGTTAAAACTCACCCAAAGTCCGACGAGAAACCCTAGCCAGCGACAGACTGACGTATGACAAAACTAAGACAATAATGCAGCTATAGTTGAAGCAAAAGTAACATAGTACGAATTTCATTCCGACTATACTCGAGCACATTATGATGATATAATAATACCATAATTAATACGTATGTTTTTGTGCGGCATCTGTATGTAGCGACCCTCAGGCAATACCATAATTAATACGTATGTTTTTGTGCGGCATCTGTATGTAGCGACCCTCAGGCGTGTGCCCTTATCTTGGTGGAAAAAGTTAATTTGTTGCACTCATCAATTTGGCCAATCGACCGTGGAATCTACGTCGTAACTTATATAATTAAGCTGATTCCTTGTTGTAAAGTGTATAAAGTTCACGCGGGTCTCGCAATTTGCTGATTAATTTATTTATGGGAATTGCTGCTGTCAAAAAGAATGGCATTAATTTTCTTATCCGATCCCGAAGTAAACTACTCGTTCCCAACTTTTTTTTTTTTTTTTTTTTGCTAATTACTCGATCCAACTTTGTGAATTGATTTTATCAATGGTTGCAGATCTCTCTACATATATAAATCCGACGGTTGTGGAACATCTCTGGTTGTCATTGTGAAAAGGTTGCTCTCTTTGTAGCATTATTATATACTCCCTCATCTCCATTATATATGTAGTTTAAAATATAATAACACATATTAAAAATATATATATATTAATGTTAGATAATTAATGTTAATTTAAAATTTTATTATTACTCATACACTAATTAATTAATCTTCTTCCACTCTCTCTCAATTACTCCATCCGTAAAGGTAAAGTAATAAATGATTAGATTTTTTCTCCTAGATATATATAAAACATCTTATATTTTAAAAAGAAAAAAAAACTTCTAAAACAACCTATATAATAAAAATGAGAGAGAATTTTATTATAGGATTATATATATACTAATATTACTCCTTATGTTCCACACAATAAGGTTCATTTGTCAAATTTTTTGTTTCTCAAAAAGATATATACATCTTTTACAAATAGATAATCGTAGTATTAAACTTCATTTATAATTCATTATCACGTTATTACTAGTAAAATAATAACTAGTTACTATTTTTAAGGGCACCTTGACAGCGAAAGAGGATACAAATTAAAAAAATATCATTAATATTTATAAAGTTTACAAATAAGATCATTTTTATTAATAAAAAAACGGATGGATCACATAATTTGGTCATGGTTTGATGACGAAAAATTAAAGTTGCTGTGAATTTTTCTCCACTAATAAATTAAGAAAGTGGAGCATGATTAGAACATATATGACCTACATATATATGGAAGATGAATTCTCACAAGGTGTTGGTGGATTTTCCTTCAACACTAGCTAGTGTTGCCCCGAGGTTATTGTTCTTTTATTATTTTCTACGCTTCCTTGTTTTCAATCACTATAAGTGATGGACAGTTATCTAAGGACTTGCAGTAAATACTACCTATGTAAGGACTTTGCTGCTGTTAAGATAGTATAACAGTTGTGACATATCGTGTTAAATCTTAGGTTAGGTAATATGGAAGTAACATGCATGATGCAGGGGATAAGAGTGATAATTGACTTCCAGCTGCAAGAGCTAGCTTAGCTAGCTAGGAATATTTTGCTGCATCAAGAGCTGTAAATTTGTGTAGATATATATTGCAGTAAGTTATGATTTGCTAGTATGATCGAAATTATATAATATGATGGACCTATCACTAAGAACCGCAACGTGCAAATTCTGACTATTAATTGTAAATATCAGTTAATTAAGGGCTTTGTGTTGTCTATGAAAATATTATTTCTCAAATAAGTGAATAGTATATTCTTCTCTCTCACATATCTGCGGACCTTATCACAGGCGAGCCCCCCACATATATGTGAAAAGAAAGAGTATATTGTTTATTTGTCCTAAAAATATAAAATAATCTCTCTATTAGTCCAATTGGTAACACTAAATTTAATAATGCAAAGCGCGACTATAGAATACTATCTTGAAGCATGGTGAAAATGGTGTAGGTCTTGGAGACCTTACTTCAAAGTAAATGATTCACTAGTCAGTGAAGAGAAAAGCACTCTGACGTATGTCCCCTTATGCACTAGAAGAGTCTGTCCCCTTATGCACTAGAAGAGTCTTTTGAGGCTGCTATTACATTTTTTTGTTGTTAAATTGCTATTAAATATTTTGAGCAACCCTAGCCTTTTATTCAATCACTACATGCATATACGAAGGAAAATATCAATCCTTTTTTCTTGTATCATATATATTACCATGCTAGTTAGCTAGTACCGCAAGTGCTGCAATTTTTTGAAAACTTATCTGAGAATTTAAAGTTCTACATATCGATCAAGTACTATATAAACCTTTTTTTGAATATATAAAGTTGATTTAATATTATTAACTTGTGTTGATATATGAATTGGTAAATTCATGATACATGTATGTACATAAATAATCAAGAAGTATTTTAAAATATGTATGACTAGATTCATATATATGTATTTGGTCAAACTAAAATTAATAGAATATCTCTACAAATGTCCTAAGAATCTTATAAATAGTTTTGTATATGAGTCAACAGAAAGTGATATAAGTGAATAGAATTAAGTGTTCTTTATATATCTCCACTTCTTTAATTTATACTCTTCCATATTGTTCCAACAACCTTAATATACAAAGTTCAATCTAAATGGAGCAATTAGTTAAACCTTCATACTTAATATACAAAGGTATGTTGTGTTGGCTCAGCTTATATAAATATGCTTTTGTTAGTTAAACCTTCATACTTAATATACAAAGTTATGTTGTGTTGGTTCAGCTTGTATAAATATGATTTTGCACGTCGTCCGTATGTAGCGACCTCAGACGCAGGGCCTTGTCTTGGGTGGAAATATTAATTTGTGTTGATAATTATATGCAGGGGTCAATTTAACTGAGAATATGATGTATACATATATCATATATTATTATTATTAGTTATTATACTATTATTTTAATATAATATATATTTTACATATATGTGATCTAAAAGTGCAGGAGTATAAAAAAAAAATTGGTAGGGGGCGCTACTTTGAACCTCAGTTAAATAATTTATAACTTAATAATAATTTTGACCTTGTTGAAAAATGATTCTGGTTTCATCACTAAGCCTCTAGCGGTAGCAATTTTCACAGTCAAATTAGCCCTACGTCAGCAACTTTCACAACTAAATTGATCCTTCCATATGATTGCTGAAATAGTATCATGAGTGGATATCACATATATATATATATATATATATATATATATATATATATATATATATATATGTGATCACCTTGTGGAATCTACATTGTAATTACCGCAGGCTTATATAAACCGTTTCCTTGATGTAAAGTGGTTAATTAACTATGGATGTCAATAAGTAAAAAGCACCCACTGAAAGATTAATGGCAATAAAATATCAACCCAAATTAAACTAATTCCCGATCCTAACTTTGTGACGTATTTTTAAGAATGGTCGCGGATAAACAAATGTAAACCCAAGGGTTAGTGGAAAAACTCTCGGTGTCATTGTAAAAAGGTTGCTCTCCTAATTTGTCGCATTACTTTATTATTTGATTACTTTATTATAGGATTATCAAGTAATACTATTTATGTTCCACACTACCAGTTGCATTCGACATCTTTTTTCAATAGCAGTATAAAATGATATTTATAATTTCATTATTATGTCTTATCCTTCTTATTCTTATTTTATTAATAAGATGAACGAGTAGATTTTTTTTTGTATATATCAAATAATACTGTAATTGTTATGAATATTTTATATTAAATATTGAAATATTTAATGGATTATATTTCGTTTTCACAAAAACCAAAAGTCTGTTGTCAATGAACTTTGTCACAATCGAATATCACTAATAAAGTAATAATTAACTTATTATTTTAAAGAGTAAACATGGATTAATAAAGGGAATTGATAAATTCATAACAGATTTTGATATTTTTACAATAAAAATATCGTTATAGATATATAACGACAGTTAAACCGTCGCTATATGCTCTACATGTGAGTCCTACGAGTGAAAATATTAAAATTTATTATGAAAATATCAATTTCCTTAATAAAATATCATTAGTATTTACAAATTTTATAAAAATGAGATTTTTCTTTCCATTTTTTGGTTAAGAGCTGATGACGAGTACTGAAGTTGCTCTAAATTTTTCTCCTCTAATAAATTAAGAAAGTGGAGCATGACTATAACATTTATGACCCAGTGGCGAAGGCAGAAAAAAAAGTCAGTCGAGTCAAAATTATTACGCGGCCTGAGACAATTTTTTTAAATAATTTTATATTTTTAGGTTTCATATATAAAATATATTTTTGATTATAATGCTACTATAATAATTGTTAACTTTATATATATATATATATATATATATATATACACTCTATTGACCCATAATAGATTTTTTTAAAGACAAATTATTTATAAATAATTACTTCTTCAAAAAATAATATAAAATACATTATTATTAATTAGTTTAAGAATATTATATAAATATAATTATATAGAGGAAGTAGGAATGATATGTAATTGAAACTTAAGTGAGAAAAATATAAAATTTTAATTTGACCTCGTATATTAAAAATTTTACAAAATTTCAATAAGGTCAATTTGTATATAACATTTAATTTTTTAAAATTTATTATAAAAAAAATAAAAAATCAGTAGGACCAATTGACCGCCACAACCTTATACGTGATCTCGCCACTTATATGACCTACATATATATATATATATATATATATATATATATATATATATATATATATATAAGATGAATTCTCACAAGTTGTTACTGGATTTTCCTTGAACACTTGCTAGCTAGTGTTACTCCGTGGTTCTTGTTCTTTTAATATTTTCTACTCTTCCGCTTGTTTTCAATCATTATATATCTAATTAAGTAATGGAGATAATCAGAAATTATCTCAAGGCCTTATTCCATCATATTATCATGCTGCTCATACAATTGCCAAGAATTTTGCGCAAATTCAACCCCCAATTTTCACCAGACTCTATAATCTTTTCAGATACTGACCCCCAAATCACTGTTGTAGAGCAGCTACCTCGACCACCACCTCCTCCTCCTGTTATCGTTCAACAAAATAATCTCGAATGGACTAAGCTAATTATCGCCTTTTGCTTTGCTTCTGCCATTGAAATAGCAAATCAATCTCAAAATTCTCCGGTTTTTCGTACCCTTCCTCTTGCTATATCACTAGCCTTCGCTTCTCTCTTTGTGGCAAAATTCATTGACGCAAAGTATGCAGGTACAGCCCGAGTGCTGGAGCAAGCTTCCATCTTCTTTGCTGCCACAGCATTCTTCCTAGCGGTTTCAATTCCATTTCCTCTGTATATTAAGTGCACCACCTGGGCTGTTTATGCTGTCTCTTTGCTAGCCATTTTCATATGCCAGCTCTACTAAGTAGTAATATATATACTAATTACGTACTATGTGCAAGATATCATTTTCATTAGCATGCACTTACGTTATCTAGGTTTCATGGTTTGTTAATATGGAAATGGAAGTACTTAATTTGATTGTTACAAACTCGCCCCTTTAAGATAACATCATAAAAATGGATTAAATGCATGAACGGATCTATGTATCAATGCTTGTGTGACGTGCGCGCTTCCTTTTCTATCTCCAACGCATTGTTGTGAATGTGTAAATCATGGTTTTAGCTTTAAATTACTATTTCACCCTTCTATAAATCTTGTTGTGGGTTTGTTAATAGAGCTTTATACTATGATTATATAAAAGATTCACTTGAATCGGTATCTTTTCTTAGTCCAAATTTGTCAATTTTTCGGGGATAAAACCTTGGATAGAAAAGTCAAGTATTTTGCCATTTTATTTTATTTTCTCTCTCACAATCAAAAAATATGATGAATTCATATTATAACTCAAATTTTAAAATATATCAACTTAACTTAAGAAGTCAAAATATAAAATATATGCCACATATACCCAATAAAAAAAGTCATAATCAAGAACGTCTGCACCTCATACCTCAACTATCTTTAATTTTATTCGACTAGACACATTTTAATTCGCGTGAATTAAGTTTTTAGTTGTTCGGATTCAAATCATACACAACAATATATCATTATCAATAAATTCAAATCACAATCTTACAATACCAATGTCCCAATATGCATATAAACTTAGACAGGCAGGAATGATCAGGATGTTCTTGTATGGCTTGGTCAAGTCTTTCTCAAATGGAAGCATGATTTTGTCACTCATGGGGGAATCCGACAATTCATGTCCCCCCGTTATTGTTATTGATGCATAACATATATAGGTGATAAATGAAAGAGGAGAGAAGGAAAAATATGAAGGAGTGATCATGTTCACATATATTTTAATTAAATTATATGCATTGTCATATATATCCAATTATTGTTGGTTGGAAGCCAAAACCCTAACACACACGAGTGTTGCAGTTTCTAGCTGCTCTTCTTCTTTTTTCATTTTCTTCCAAAACCAAAATACGTGCAGGGCAGATACTCCTTGATTACGAGATTTTAATATCTTGAGTGCTCGTGTCACGCATACAAAGGAAAAACAAAAAGAATAAAAAAATCAAACATTATATTCCAATTATTTAAATTTAGTTGTTACATCTTTAGTATGAGTTCGACTTTTCAAAATGAGACTCTTAACAATTTTTTGACGGTTACTGATTTAATTTTTTTAATGTCTAATTTGTTACATGCATTTCACCAATCACTGTTTTAGTACGACACGTTACTAACTATTTTGATACTAATGTTACTACTTAGATACATTCAATTTGTAATAAGTTAAAAGTTATCATTATAAGACCTTTAATTTGAGACTTATTAGAATATATTATTATTATTATTATTATTATTATTATTATTATATGTAATAGATCTTGGTCGCCAAACAAACTTGGTGACGGTGCACTTATAATAAATAGTCTATAAAACGGCTCTTATCCCATTTGTATGTACGAACCAACCAACTTGATGCAATTGTATTACAACTATTAACAACATATATCCCATACATCTATTTTCGCAGGGGATAAAAAGTTCAAATTCGTGAAATTGGTGCATCAATTTTAAATTTTCTGTGGGTAAGTTAATCGGCTAAAGTTTTGTTTGATTACATCTTAATAGCTCACCTCTTAATAAATCTTAATGTTTGAAATTGGAATAAAAAAAAATTCTCTGAATATCTCTAAATCATTAAGATACAAAATTAAATCTGAACTATTCAGATGACTTATTTTAAATGCATTAAAATACATTAAGAGTTAAATTGTTAAGATATATTCAGATATAATCAAGCCTAGAACTAAGATAAGGTGAATGCCCCATTTCCTTGTTCCAATTCGTAACCATACGGTTAAGGCCGCGCTATAATGATTAGCTCAATAACAAGAACCATGCAAGGTTTCCTCTTGTTCTTGGCAACCTAATGTGAACCATGCAAGGTTTCCTCTTGTTCTTGGCAACTTAATGTGATGAAGAAAATTATTTTACGAATGATGAACATCCAAACTTAGCTTTCTAAATAAATGACTTCGAATTTACAAATACGCAACTCATAATATTTTTTGAAGAACACTGTCCCTTGAGATCAAACTCACATAATTTCATCCCACGTGCATGTAGTGCATCTAAAATATCCTGTCCACAACTTTGAAACATTTAATCTCTGTGTTCTTAGCTGGCTTTCCTACCATGTGCTTCTACTTGTATATATATATATATATATATATATATATATATATATATATATATATAGTTTGGCAATACAACTAACCTGTAAAGAAGATGCACACCATTACCAATAATAGTTTCTTTGTAGTAGCTACATAAATATATCAATTTCCAAGTACCCTTACATTAGATTAATTTATCAAGCATGATATAACATGGACAAAAAATTCCAAGATTTCCTCTGCCTCCTGCCTCAAGTCTACAAAAATTAACAAAGAAAAGAAAATGAAAAAATAAAATAAATAATAAAAATAAAAATAAAATTCATCACTTTTTCTTCCCTAACCAATTCCTCCTTACCTTGTTACCACTTTGAGCAGGAACAAAATTAGTACTAGTTTCCCCCTTCTTTTCTTTCCTTTCTTCACGTCCATTCTTCTTTTCCACTGCATTTTTCTTCCCTTTTCTGCTTGAACTTTTCCTCTGATCATCATTTTCCTTTCCCTCCTTATGATTCTTGCTATTAGCAGCCATGCCAGAAGAAGCATCAGACACCATTGAATCGTCACTATCATCATTAGCAGCAGCACCTCCACCATTAATGGGGAATTCTTCAACATGTTCATCTTCTTCATCATCATCATCATCATCATCAACGGGGGATCCAATATACATAGTCCACCCAGATTCACTGCTGTGACATTCTTCTTCTGCAGACCCTTCAATGATTTGGGAAGAAGAATCCATTACATAAAATTTTTTGAAGAAAAAGAAGAAAGAAAATGAAACAGAGACAAAACAGAGCACTTCTAAATGCAAAGAACAGACATACCCATATTATACTTTTGAAAGCTACACAAAACCCACAATTTATTATTATTATTATTTTATTTTATTCTACATATTCTCTTTGATAGCTGGATTAAATTCTTCTACCACCTGGATTTCTAAATAGCTACCATTATTTCTCTGACTTTACATCAACAGAGACAGCTAGAAGCTGTCAAAGAAAATTAGGAGACGCAAAATATAGAAATTAACATGAGTAACAAAGGGCATATAAAAAATAAAATAAAAATTGAAGAAAACACCCAATTTAGTTTTCTTGAATTTGAAAGGACAGAAATTTAAGAAGAAATTATCATCAAATTTATTTACTTCCATGCATTTAATTTCTCATTTATAAAAAGGGCAGGGGTGAGCTTTGAATGCAAATACAGATGAAGTTATTAACACATACAGCACAGTCAGTCTATGAGTGTAGACTATATGATACTAGTGATGAGAAGATAGAGAATATGTGACCCATGTTCATAAATACTAGTAGTAGTGTTTATATATATATATATATATATATATATTAGAAATGGACCTGTCTGTTTTTTCTTCTGTTCTTAATTAACACATACAGCACAGTTTTAAGTGACTTTTGAGTACTGCAATGAATTGAACCCAATGCGATACAATTCCTTTGGGCGGCAATGCAATATTTATGTGTGTGATCATTTTACAAAACATATTGCTACCCCATTCAGCAAAGAGAGTCCATTTTAGTTGTCTATTTTAAGACTATATTTTTTATTTATCACTAAATTATTTAATGTGTTTTAAAAAAATTAGTTTTTGTATTAATAATACTAAAATTAATTATCCTTGTCTTCTTCTCATCTTTATTCATAGCCGGCCATACTATGACTCATGTCAGTTTCTAAAATCTTTAAAGTATTTATACCCATGAACAAATCATCAATACTTCTAAACAATACATTACATATTGTCAAATAAAATAATTAGATAAAAGGGTAATAGATTATTTTAGGCAATTAGCTAATGATGTTTAATAAGTTAGTATTAAACTATATAAGAGACAAAACTTGTAGAATCATGCAAGATTTATAATTTACAAGTCAATCCTCGTTTTGAAAACAGAGAAAACTTGTTTTGAAACTTTGCACTATATCGACAGTACATCAAAGTTATACTAGTAGTTTATTATTACTTTTATGTTACTTTTGGTTTAAATTGACGGAGGAATGGAATTGCAGAGAAAATAAAATGAAGAGTAAAATAATTTATTTATTTAAAGATTAGAATTAGTCATTTTATATTATTGTTTAAAAAATAAAATTCATAAATTTGACAGGAATAAAAATAATTTATTCCCTTTAAATGAAACAATCAAACACATTTTTTTTTTATTCCATAAAAATAAGTCATTTCATTACTATCTTAATTCCTACTATCCAAACATAACATTACGGCTACTACTACTATTCACATATTGGGATGTTAATCACTAGCTAGTCAAAAATTTGTATTTTCTTAATATGTGAAAGAATTACATATTTCAAATGTGAAATTGACTTGTGATATGCATTAAATTGTTTATAAAATCTTAACTAAATTTATTGTTTTTATAAAAGTTGCGAAAGTTTTTAGGTGAATCATAATTGTATCGTGTGTGTATACACAAGTAGATAACAATTAAGAATAATCTCATTTTAATTTATTTTATTTTTATCGTCTAAACTTATATGTTTGTTGTAATCTAATTTTGTCACATATTTTTCAACGTGTATAACATTTTTCTTCTCATAATATATTATTACTTTTAAAATCAAAATAACCCAAAATATTCTTAAAATACTAATAAGTTTGGCCTTAATCCGAGTTCAGAACCACGTCTTTACAAGTAGTTGCATAGAATGCAGTTTTAGCTATAGAGGAAAGGTACAAGTTGAGTTTAATGTCACAACTTGAAGCAAGTAAAGTAGAAATAAATACAATAGCAAATCACATGGGTGACTCCAAATCTTCTATAACAAAAGTCTCATGTATCTCTGTTTCGAGATTAATAGTGATGATTTTTAGGATCTACGACGACAGTTTGTACGGACTATGGCGACAGGACAAACTGTCGTTATAGACCCTAAAAACTGTCGTTATAGATCTCGCAATAGAGTTACAGAAAAATATTTTGTTACAGATGATTTGGTCCCCATGGGGGGTAAAGGTTGAATAAATTTAATGTCATCTTTTTTGTTTTTATTGTTATAAAGGCGGGGAAAGCCTAATATTTGGCTGCTTGCTTCAATTTAGTCGTTTCCCACTTTAAAGTCTTCCCTTCCATGATTTAATTATTTTTATCTTTATTTCAGACATGTTAGGTCCCTTCAATTATTCTAGCTGCTTGTCATGTTTGGGAATTAATCCTCATCTTAATTTAAAAAATAATAAATTTTCTCTTCTTATTATTGTATTTGGGCTCCACGTGAAGTTGAACACTGTGTCTTCTGCTAATTCTATTTTTGATGAAGAGGATAACATACCCAGAGCTGGAGAGGTCTGTCTTATTCACCACCCAGCCTCCCTTTTGGGGTCTGCATTAAAATTGTGCCTTTGAATTGGGACAAATATTACTGTCGTGTGTTCAATTTGTTGGCATGCAAACATTACAAGATGTGGCACATACATAGTACTATTATTGAATATTTTGGTCAAACCCACTCTCCTTTTTCTTTTTCCTGAACCTCAACTACTTCCCTAACTAAAAATATTATGTTAATAATAGAGATCGCCAATCAAGTCGATAACATTTTATAGACAGACTGGACAACAATAGACAGGATAATGTTTTGGTTGAGAGCTGCTACGGAGTTGGAAAATGTTTTTAGTGTCAACAAAAATTGGACTATTTCTATTTCATCATCTCCGCCATGTGAGTTCAAAGCATGAATTGTTTAGATGCTACGTATGTGACTGTCAGTAGGCTAGGCTCATATAAATGTTAAGAGAATTGATTTTTTTATTAAAAAAATTAATATTTTTATAAAATCTCACTCATATGATGTGGTCCCTATTTACTATTTATATAAGAAGAACTTTATAAAAATATCAATTTCTCTTGGAAAAAAACTCGAGTAATTTTTCTTGTTTTGATTTTTTAATATTCAACTCGGGCTATAAATATTAGTTTTTCATATATATATATATATATATATATATATATATATATATATATATATATAAACCATAAATCCTATAAAAAAAGTAAAATATATAGGTTCTAAGTTTGACTCAATGAATGAGGTTTGAATTCATCATCGTTTAAATGGAAAAAATGGCGTTCAAGTAGGATCGAGTTAAAATGCTTAAAAGAAATTGAGGAAGAAGTAGCTTTTTGTCAAAATGCAAGATCCAAAGGAAGAAAGGCATTCATTCAACTAACAAATTCCTAGCTTTGACCTACGTACCTCACTTGATAATTGCGTACGTACTACTTCCCTCCCTGCACATATTATATTATTCCATTCCTCCTACCCACCAGCTCAGCTATATACATATACACACGATTCTCCGCTCGCCCTTGGGTGGTACCAGATCTTCTGTTACTAAAAATTTTTATTTTTTATTTTTAATTGTTGTAGAGTTATTGGATTATATTTTACAATTTTAAATTTTTAAAAATTAACATATATATAAGAGTTGAGAATACAAAAAAAAAGAGAAATAAGAATTTTCAGAACACAAGATTTGAGTCCCGTTGGGACCAACCTTTGGATTGCATTGTAGGCAAGGATTGAGCAGTCATGTGACGTGAATAATATAATTAACTTACAACAACTCTCACTTGTCTATGGAAGCATTAAGAACATTATTATTTTTTTATTATATATATATATATGTATAATAAATAAAGTTCAAATACAAAACGTTACTAGAATAATTATTGTATCCAATGACACCGTGGGTATAATTTTTTATTTTAAGATTTGAAAGGATTTATCCATTCATGTTACTTTAATTAAGTAGTAGGAGTAGCAGCATTATTATTCAAGTGCTTCCTTATAATTGACCCTCGTGTTCCATTTTGGCCATCTCTCGATCCATTCTTTAATTTAATAGACTGCTTTTCCATCAAACTTTTATATATACATGCAAACCACATAAACATAATAAACTAACCGTGAAAATTAAGATTAGCCGGGTACGTACCGGATACTAGCCGTCCGTCCTTCTCCGCGTATCTAATCTAATTTTATAAAAGAAAGTTTTGTCATTATTATTTTTTATTTCCATTTTTTAACCTTTCTTAATGATTCGCGAGTCTAACTAAGACGACGGGGATACTTATTGAAAAATACCAGGTTAAAACTAGTTTAGATCTATCTAGAATATTTTAGATAATTATTAATGAATTATATTGTACAACTTATTAACGAATCAACTTTGCTATATGTAATGATTTTATAATTTATCCATACAATGACCTTTGTAAAAAATGGTGGGATCTACCACTTACATAGTGGGCCCCACTATTTTTACAAAGATCATTGTATAAATTATTGCAAAATATTATTACTCATATATTTTTCCTTGATGAATTGTATTTGGAGATATGTTCAACGTCGAAAACAAAAAAGAAAAATAAGACTTCATTTTCCATTTGTTCAATTACATATGTGATTAAAATTTTGTTAATGATAATATAATCGCGCGTTTCTTTCTGATTCAGTCGTGATTTTAGGTTGTGTCAAAGTTTGTTCGTCAAGATTTGTTGCGAGATTTATGCAATTCTAGGCACGAACAAAAATATAAACAAGCACAGGCTTTTAGAAAACTAGCGTAACATATATATATATATATATATATATATATATATATCACGTCCTCCAAATCAGCAAAAGAAACACTTGAGCTTTGATGGAATAGTACACTAAATTAAGCCAATGCAAATCACTAGAACTTCAACCAACAACAAACAATGACAGAAATTGCTATATGCCCTTCCCATGAGATTTTTTTGCCAAAAAAAATAAAATTGTTTGGTAAGTGATGTTTGCTGGTGAACTGATCCAGCATTTCCCTGATTCCCCCAATTTCTTCAATGAGAAAACTTTGAGATCAATTTGCCAACATGAAAGACGATATCATCTATGCAAGGTCGAACTGAGCCTTGGGGCTGGAGCATCCATGTCACAAACTGGTGAAGGGCTTCTGGATATTGAGGATTAGGCCCAGTCGGCCACTTTATTTGTGTGTTTACAATGGCTAACTGCAGGCTTCCTCCGGCTTCCCCAAGTGCATACTCAAACGGAGATACACCATACCTACAATACAGACATCATGAATGAATCAAATTACGAGTCGTTTAACCTCTCAAGGTCCATACAAATCCAACTACGAGCTTATAGATAGAGCAACTGATATTGATGAACAATGAGAAGAATAGTTGACAAAAGATGCAACCATATACTTGTTCATGCATTGGACAATAATTAATGGAAGGAGAGGCCTTACATTATGGCATATAAAGTGCAACCTAATGACCAGATATCAGTTCTTTCATCAATG
Organism: Hedera helix; assembly: GCA_947179155.2. Classification (NCBI taxonomy): domain Eukaryota; kingdom Viridiplantae; phylum Streptophyta; class Magnoliopsida; order Apiales; family Araliaceae; genus Hedera; species Hedera helix. The sequence goes on from OX359286.1 coordinate 39,443,798, forward strand.
TCTGCATGACTTGGGACATCCCACAACTCAGGAGCTCGGAAAGGTGCTGAACAGTGCTCAGACGCCCACTCCTACGTAATAAAATTTTAGAAAACCAATAAGAAGCACATCAGATAAACCAATGAATCTCTGATAATCTGGACAGCACTTCCAAAAAGGGTAAGAGGAACAAAACATACTAGTACCTGTAGCTGTAATGCCTCTGACCGAGAGCGGATCTGCTTTCTTGCCAAACGAGCACTTCCAAAATCCATCAATATTGCAAGAGGTGGCTGACCTTTTCTGTGTGTTAAAAGGACATTACCAGGTTTGACATCATTGTGTGCATATGGTGGCTCAAGATTGTGCATATGCTGGAGTCCTGCACAAAGCTGCAGACCAGTTTCTTTACAATAAGATGCCTCCGGCACATTAGTGCAAATGCAGCACCAAATTATAACATCAAATGCATTTAAAACCACTTTCAATTGTCATTAAGAATGGAAAAACCTTTAATAAGTACATTTGGCTTAATTTACGAACTATCAACTATAAAGTACAAACTTTAGATGATCCTGTTTCTTAAGAACTTAATGTTAAGAAACTGTTCAACACATCTGGAGATATGATATACTAAGACAATAATAGAAGACAGAGTAAGTCTACAATTTCTTCTAAAAACAATATGCAGATAGCCATTCATGAAAAACAGATCGTTTTATAAAACATACATGCCAAGGAAATAAATTGTCAGATGGACATTATTTTTATCTACCTGACGGAATATTTGAAGAACATCTGATGTAGAAAAAAACTCTTTCTTAGCTTTCATAGCATTAGCATTGTCCAGTAATGTTCCATCCAAGTGAACTGGAAACAACAAGTATGCTTCATGCGTCCAAGATTGTTCAGGTGTTGCCTGTCCAAAGGAAAAGAACATCGCTGATAAATTTTTAGAAAAGATTGTAGATGAAAATATAAAAGGCGAAAGAAAGAAAGGTTTGCCTCCTGAAACGGTATAAACACAAAAGCTCATTGTTCACATAATTACAGAAAGCAATGAATTCATGTAAAGTTTTCCACGGTATATGAGAAGCAGCAAATTCCCTTGAACTCGAGGTAACTTGGAGTTTGGAAAAGGACTCCTTTTCATTTTGTATTATTACAAGAGAGGCCCTAACCATTCCTCTTGATCTAAACTCCCCTTAAAATGGCGAAACAAGCACATCTCCAAAAAATCCTCCTACCCTTTCCACTGTTGAACAAATTCAGCTTTCATACAATAACCCAAATAAAAAACTCCACAGCCACAAAACAATGGACAGTTAACACTTAACAAACATGAGACTCACTTTTCTACATGCACATAACACACATCTGGCGATAAATACTTGAAAGTCATGTGCTTTAATGCATGTCATTAGTGATAAGCCAACCAATGGTCAAACTGTCAAAAACCAAAAAATTCTTAATTTTTTATGGAAAATGTTGCATTGGATGATAACCAAGTCAGTAAGTGAAAAGAGACCGACAAGGGATTGCGAAATAGATGTTTAGTTGAGAAGCTCAATTAACAAAGGAATTCATCAACCTCCCTGTTATTTAAATTGCGAAAAATATAGAAGTTAGAAATGTAAAAATAGTAATCAGATGAGAGATAATAAAGATGAGGAAAAGCTGAAAAGAGAGAAGCATCCCCAACCCAGATATTCAACCAGAATTTTATAATTGCGCAATGCTACTACCCAACTTTTCTTTTTCACAGCAAAAATTTAAGGCATGCCATTGTGGTTGAAGACCACATACATTTCCATTAGGTAAAATTCAACCCCAACATCATAACAGTTGAACAAAGTGACCATACAGTACCAGCTCACAAGAGAAGTAGAGAGCCGTTAACAACAAATGAAAACAGTAATTTTGAATTACATGTACGTAATCATGCTTAAAGATAACATATATGATGTGCTGAGTTCTACCCTTTACCTTCACAGTGATAATAGCATGATCAAGGAGAGGAAGCAGATTGAAGTGGCTAAAAAGAGATGAAACACGTATCTCCTCTCTCACCAACTCTAACTGCTCACTACTTTGAATGAGAACTTTTTTCATTGCATAAGTTCCATCATCTAAGAATCAAATAGAAAACAAGATTAAATAAAGATCTTTATTTTCCACTTCCTCAACAACAAATTGCTGAGAAGTAAATTAATTTTGTCACACAAAAGCCATCCATTATCAGGTCAAATACACTAGCAGCACTTCAAATATATGTAAACACAACAAGAAAAAAAAATAGAAACAAGATCCTGACATTGGATAAAATTCAGTGTTTTCTTTACAAAAAGATCAATAACCCATAAAAACATTAATTATTGAACACATAACATACACTTTGGAAAAGTAAGATCCAAATTCCTACAAAATAACACTTCTTCAGTCCAACATTTCCATTGCAAAAAGTGCAAAAAAAACCCCTATTTACTTCAAATAAGAAATGGAACATATCTAGCCTCATAAAAACAAATATTCTAGTTGCATATTAAAAAATTCTCATAATAAAATGTAAACGTTTATTGAACCAAAATTCACAATTGGAAAGTATCATTAATATGGTTGAAACAGTAGATTATTACAGTATTTATTATAGAAATTACACGCTATTATATATATATATGGTGCTTTCAGAATGTCTCAATCTCCATTCAACACGCCCAAAAAAGAGAACAGAAAACCAAAAATAAAATAGAATGGAGGTAGTACTATATTTTGTTCACTGCAAATTAAGAAAATAAGTGGTTAAGTAACGATACAACGGCAACTAAGATCCATATTATACAAAATTACATTTTTTCCATAACTTCCATTCCGAAAACAACAAGGAAGACAACAAAGATTTTTTTTTTATTTATAACAATTAATTATATCCATCTTCCAACTCCCATATAAACATCACTCCTATATTTCAAATTGAAAATTTGAAAGTTTAGACACTGCGATGTCCAACGAAACTTGCATTTCTTAAACAAATTGAATTCTTTAAGAAATTGGAACAGACCAATAGCTTCCACACTCCTGTATCAATTCCTAAATCAAAAGCTGAAATCCCAAGATATATATCCAATTCAGAAATTGCACTTTAAGTTGCAATAATTCCCTCAAAGAACAAACAACCCTTTAAATAACATATGAAATGAAATTGGAAAAGACCCATCTTTTATACTCCCATACAAACATCAAATCCTAAATCAAAAGTTGAAGATCACACGATACATTATCAAATAAAAAAATGCACCTTTTTCAGTTACACACACCAACTAAAAAGAGCAAACAACCTAATGAAATTGATCCATCTCCCATATAACAACCAAATCACATAATAAAACTATTAGTAAATTACACCACCAAATAAAAATCCATTCTTGAAGTTATATTCAATGCTCCGAATCAAATCGAGCAATTAAATAAAGAGGGTGGGAGAAATAGAGAGAGGATCAACCAGAAATATGAGAAGGGTCTTTGAATTTCATTGTAACGCCACCACCAGAGGCAGAAGAAGCGTCGGTGATGATCTCCTTAACGAGATAGACATAGGCGAACCCACCTTCACCCAGCTGCCTAATGATCCTGAATCGATTCTCATTGATCCAAACATCTCCTCCTCCATTAACGGAGTCGTAAATCGAGTTCAGTCCCGAAAACGAGCATCCCATTTTTCTATATGGTAATCGTTTGCTCCTTTCTCTCTCAAAATTGAACCAGTTCAGGAAGAAACAGATCTCGAATTTTCTCTACAGATTTTGAGCTTTAGGCTCTAATATTGTGTCGCTAAAAATATGAAACAAGTTTGGAAGAAGCTCCAATGTCAGTGCAACAAGTTCGCAATCTCTGTGTCTCTGAATTGGTATCAACCACATGGATTTTTTTTTGTTTATTGCACACGTTTTCAAAATATAGATAGATTAGGAAAAATTATTGCATACGTTTTCACAATATAGATAGATTAGGAAAAATTATTGCATGCACCGCGGGAGCACAGTTACATTAATATGCTCCTCCCCACTCACGTAGTATTGAGCCCCACGTGCAGTGGAACCCACAGACTTCTGGTAAACTTTATTTTAGTCCCTGAGATTTGTTACAATTAGCTTAAGTACACCCTGTATTTTAGTTATGCAACTGAGCTCCATTTGTTTGGGCCTGGTAAATGAGCAGAGTCAGGTCAAATGAGTCGGTGCAAATATCAATTTATGTTAAAAGGTTCAATTTTTTTTAGTTCCAAAAGTGAGTGAGACTCATGGCCCAAAATACAATCGGTTGGGATGGCCCGTAGGTTCTTACTCATTGTAATGTAATGAAATTTTATTTTTATTAACTCATTAGTTATTTTTAACTTTTTTTCCCTTATTGTATATATATGTTTACTTATATATAATTCAAACACTATTTAAAATTTATTTTAATTTTTTTAACAAAAAATACTGAAGGGCGATACTTCATCGATTACAAATAGTCTACATACAAAATTTAAAACACTAAAAATTAATAATTTTGAAAAACCCCACTTGGGGTCCATCTTTTTGGTCGTTTTTTTAACTCTCCAAAATTAGTATCGATAGCACTAATTTTGGTTCTCCTTATAATCTTTAAATGTTTGTATCTTGATTTTATTAATTACTAAAATTAATTTATTTGTAATTGATCATGTAACAAAGTTGCATATCATAATCTATAATATAATTAAAATTATAAATTTAATTTTATAATTTTTTAGTTCAATTTTTTCTTTTCTATTTAAATTATTATAAGTACTATCTAATTTTCAAATAATTAAATACTTTTCAAATTTATAAATAATTAAAAAAAAACTTAACTGTTAGAAAAAAGAAAATTATTTTTTTATTTTTATATCTCTAATAAAAAAATAAGTTTTTAGATTTTTTAGTATAATTTTATATTATGATATATTAAAAAAATCTTTGTACAACAAAATCTAACCCACGTAATAAAATCTATATAAAAATATTAACATGGTCCGTGCCTAGACATTCACGCTTGTATAATTAAAATTATAAATTTAGTTTCATAATTTTTTTATTTAATTTTTTTATTCAAATTAATATTGTCTAAATTAAAAAAAAATTAAATAATTTTTAAATTTGTAAAAAATTCAAAAAAAAAAACACAACTTGATCTGTTAGAAAAAAGAAAAGTGTATTTTATTTTTATATCTCTAATAGAAAAAAAGATCTTCTAAAAGATTTTTTTTTTATCTATCAATTTTATTATAATATTTTTCTATCACAATTTTATGTAAGATAATATATTTCAACAAATTTTTTGTAGGATAATTTTATTATTAATTTTTTTATTAAGATATTGAAAAATCTCTTAATAAATCATGTAATTTGATTATATTATTATTAGTTTTGAATTTTACTATTAAATTAATATTATAAATAATTTAAATTTATTAAAATTTAAAATTTTACCAAATCACATGATTAATTGTATTAATAATTAATTTAATTTTAAGTAACAGCTATAAATTAGTTAAAAAATTATAGTGAATTTATTACTAATTAATTATCATAACTAAATTAAATTTCATAATTCTTTTTAAATTAAAATTTTAACAAATTCATCCAATCTAAATAAAATTAAAGTAATTATTTTTTTATAATTATAATTAAATAAATTTACATTTAATTCAAACAAATTTAACTTAATAACCGATCGAAAGAACTTATAATATAAAATTCAATAATTTGTTAATTATATAAATATTTAATAATTTAATAACTATCATTATTTTTTTTAAATTTTAATTAAATTTTTATCTTATATTTAATTAATTATCATAATAAACTACATTGTCTATACTGTCCGTTGGTGAGCTTATTCATATCAAAAATCTAAAACCTGTACGATTATTAAGGCAATAAAAAGCGGGAATTCTAAACATGCCGGCCCGTTCGCCACCTCCTGTCGCCGATGAAAAGGCACGTGCGCCCCAGCACACTATAAAACGAAACGATTTCTCACATCACGTGCTTCTCTGTGCCCAAATTCCAAATACCAAATACACTCCTTCACTCCCTCTCCCTCCCTCTATCTTTCCCTCTCCTCTTCCGTAAGTAAGAATCTGCTCTCCCTATATATGTATATATATATAGTTTTCACTGTCTGTAATTTTCAAGCAATGTAAGCTATGCACGCCTACAATAGGCTACCGGGAAGCGGACACAACAGCCCATCGCCGCCAGTTTCTCCGCTCCGGTCGCCCAGGCTCCGCCCCAGCCGGTCAAAGTACGTCCGGTTCACTCCCGGCGGCCAGCCTCCAGTAACCCTACCTCAGCGACTCGCCTGGATCGTTCTTTCCGTATTACTCCGAAGACAGGGAATTTTCCTGTTCGCTCCGTTTCTCTATATTTCCGGTATACTTTTTTACATGGGAACGGTGTCGTTTGACGTCGTTCCGGTAATCAAGCACCGATCGGCGCCGGGGTCGGTGTACCGTAGTCCACAGCTTTACGCGAAGCTCCGGCCTGAGATGGATGCTGACAATTCGTCCGTCGATGCGGTCAGTGATTTTTTAATCTTGTTCTCATGTTTCCGTCCTGATTTGGTCCAACTGAGACATACTTCCTTTTTCTGTTCAACGATGCCTTACTTAATTTAGGATTGTATTGGGTTACTTCCAATTATCTTTTCTATTTCCTTTCACTTTTATTTTTGTAGAACCGAAACAATACCTAAATTTTGGTCCAGTTGTTTTAATTTGATCTGAAACCAAGGGGAGTGAATTATAATATTGGTTTTGAATTAAACAAAGATGTTTTTGTTTTCTTTGCTGTAAAAAACAAATATAATTCTAATTTCCGAGTGGGATTTAGCATTAATAAAAAAGATGAATTTTACACTATTTATAAATTGTGATTGGGTTGTAGAACTGTTAGAACGATTTTGTAATGTCTTTCATTTACTTCCAGAGTACACATTAGCAGTTACTACACATTATAATGTTTTCCGCCCTTTTCTTTTCATTTTAGGTGAAGGACTTTTCTAATGATAGGAATGATTTAGTTATGGAAATGGTTTTGATATCTATACTAATTATACTTTAAAAAAGTAAATTGTTATTCTAGTCGAGTTCAACAAGTTTTTATGATTTTATTTTTATTACAGCATTCCACACGAGTTAGCCAACTTAACGAATTGATCCTTTTATAGTGAAATCACCAAAGTGTGGTCCAGTGTGTTGAACTTTATGGAGCCTTTTTAGGTGAGTATTTTAAAAAATAACTGTATCCCCAAAAATCATGGTCGAAATGTGTATGTGCAATATGGGGACTGTAAATGAGCATACTAGTTATGATGATTGAAACATATAAAATATGGATTTGGTTTTAACGTGTCTAGGAACTATTATAATGAAATCTGAATTCTGAAGACAATTTGCATTACCTAGAATAATATATACTGTAATATCTGTACACTATCTTGCATACGAGTAAAACTTAAAGTTGCAGAACTTTTATTTATTTATTTATTTTTAATTTTTATTGACACCTTATTAAATTATGGTGACATGTGATTAACTTTTAAACTGTTCCTGTAACTTATGATTAGGTGATTTCTGATCTTAAAAAGAATGAATGTGAAATTCATATTATTTGAACTGTTTTCATGTAGAACAGTATGCTGATGATTTAGATATAATCAATTCTTTTAATGTTTTTTGTTTTTTACCAAGTAATATTGGATCTTGATTATTGTTTTTATCTTCTTGTACATACTGTTTACATAAGACATTACTGTAGATATCAGCTATATGGAAGCATTCTTACAAAGGCGGAGGGTGGAGGCCTTGTACGAACAAGTCTTCTGGAGGTATGACCAATTGACATCATTAAACTAAACCTAGGAAGCTCATTATGATGTTTTCTATGCTTCATTTTTATTGATATTGATCATTCCTTTCCACTTGCATATTTCTTCTAAAGTTTTTTCCATTTTTCTGTCCCTTTCCCCTCAATTTTTTTAGCACCAGCATTGTATATGCAAAGTTGAATTTGTTAATGTGCTTCATATGAAAATTATTTCAATATTGTAGCATGCAATATTTTTTACTTTTATACAAATGTATTCAAATGCATGCCATTTTCAATATTAGGAAGCCTGAACGGTTTTCTCTTTCTTTTCTGTATGCTTGATTCTCTCCTTACCTTTATTATTTATGGGCTAACGCGTGCATTGACCTTATTTCTGTAAAAGTGTTGTCTGATTGTATGCGATTGAAAAAACATCGCTTGGGTAGGAGCTATATTGTTTGGGATCTGTGGAGCCCAAATGAAGGTCCTTAACAACACTATTAGACCGAACTTGACCAAAAAGTTTAAGCCATTAAGTCTAGAGCCAAACTTGTACACTAACCCTTAAAGTTAACACTTGACGATTGATGTTTGGTTATAACATTGCCCAAACTTACTTTCTAAGGCAGAGAAAGACAAGGAAAATTAGATAAAATTTTCTTGTAGTCATGATGAATAACATTCATCCCTTTGTACAAGTATTATTTTGTCAAATATTCGGGAATGTTCGGTTAGCTTTTTAACATCTGTTTTCTGTTTTCATTCTTGAATATTTCAGGAAGAGCATTTGACCAGCATTTTTGTTTTATGTTTTCACAAAATGTTTCTAAAATACTCACATTTAATATGAAAAGATTAATCCAAAATGATACAATTATATTCTATAATTTATTGTAATGAAAAAAAAAAATTAGCTTTTCTACTTTTCCATAATTCCACTGAGAATTTTTTTGAAATTGAGACCAAGTATAGACTCAATTTCAGAAATTTGTATTCTTCTGTTTTATATTAGCCACAATTCAGCTAGATGATGTCCATTTTTTAATTTTACTTTGTTTCAACCTATATAAACTAAATATGAAGTTATATGTATGTTCCCTCATCTTTCACTTGCACTGTGTTGATCAGGATCTATTTATTTTGTATGGTTATATTTGCATGCGTATATATATCTGTGTACATGTAAGTGTGTGTGTGTGTAACAAATGCCATGGTTATATATTACTCAAATATTAATAAAAGGTGTCCATCACCGTAGGATTACCCGAGTCAAATGGATACATTTATGTTGAGGCAAATGGTGGCTTAAATCAGCAGAGGACATCGGTAATTTTTTTGTGTATGGCGTGATTTATATTGTACTTTGACATGCTTAAACTTTCGTATTAACTACTTTACTCCTTTGCATTTTCTGCATGTTTTGTAGGTATGCAATGCAGTTGCTGTGGCTGGGTATCTTAATGCAACACTTCTCATTCCCAATTTTCATTTTCATAGCATTTGGAGAGACCCTAGGTAACCATGTTTGATGTCATTTCTGGTTTCTGGTTCTCTTGTAGAATGTATATATAGGTTGGCTGATGGTGCTGTAGTTTGATTAAAATTGCATCCCCAACCAATTAATAACTGTCTATAGGCCCACTTTAGCTGGTGATAAAATATTATCTCGAATTGGATTCTTTTATCAGTCATTTTTATAATGGTGTATTGGTAAGGTTACAGTCGCATTAAAAAGTTTTGAGCATTTGATGAATCTCAAGTGTTTGACCTTGTGTTTATAATAACAAAAGTAGATTGAGTTCTTAGCCAAAGAATTAAAGGAACAAAGAAGACTCTCTTTTTCTCTCTCTGTCTCTATATAAAAATATTCTGATGACTCTCAAGTGTTTGAAATGTCTTTTTATGCGCAGCAAATTCAAAGAAATCTATGATGAAATTTTTTTCATTAGTACCTTGGAAAATGATGTACGGGTGGTCGACAAGATTCCTGGGTACTTAATGGAGCGGTTTGATCGCAACATGACCAATGTATTCAATTTTAAAGTAAAAGCATGGGCACCCATTCATTACTACAAGGATACAGTTCTCCCCAGGTTACTTGAAGAAAAGTATGTTAATATATATTTTACTTTCTTTCCTGCTCAGTCTCTCTTTCACTCATCATTCCTCCACTTTCAACTTTCTTATTAATAGAAAATATTCTCCATTGATAAAATACGTGGAAGTTTTCCTCTAAGTGATTGCTTCACATGTCCTATTGTTTTTGTTGATTATGCCATATGGATATTTTTCCCCTTGAATTTGTGCTTAAAAAATAGTCACTCGGTGACAGCTAAATCTTCTGAAACTGTTTACTTCTTTTAAAGGAGTGACTCTGTCGGTTGTCCTCGTGTTCTGGGATGGCACCCTCATTGGTGTCTTTATGAATAATAAACTTATCAAAAAAAATTAAAAATAAAAATTATGCTTACTAGAGAATATACTTAGTTTTGGAATCTTATATAATTCCGTGACCAGTAAAGACACAGTTTTGAACCTTTTAGAAGTGCGTAAGTACATGTTTTTGGTGTTATCAGTTGGTGAAAATAACAATTATGGCTATATGTCACCTTGAACTTGATTTAGGGGAGCATATTGCCTCTCTTAATCTAATTAACTTTGGAAACAACCTTGGTGTAGATTACATGGTCTTCTTCCTGACCGAACATTCTCACTTGTCTTATTCATTTATTGTTGTTCACCACAAATATCTCATTGTATCCGTGGTGTCCAATGGTTTGTAGTTCTGCTATATCTTGCCATTTTTGAAGAGGCTCACTATCCAACCCCTCCCCGCTCTCCCTCTTTATTTTGCTTGGTAACGCTCTTTTGCCTGCAAGATGAGTCGTTAACTAATTTGGAATGATTGTGTAATAAATTTTTAACTCAGGGTTATAAGGATTTCTCCTTTTGCAAATCGTTTGTCATTTGATGCTCCTCCAGCAGTTCAACGGCTTAGATGCTTGGCAAACTATGAAGCTTTACGGTTTTCTAATCCCATATTAACTCTGGGTGAATCTTTGGTTGCAAGAATGAAAGAACACAGTGCAACTAACAGTGGCAAGTACATTTCTGTGCATCTTCGCTTTGAGGAGGTTGGTTTCACTGAATAAGAAGTCATTATGTTTGTTATCTGACCATTACTAGGCATTATCATGAGAATATGTTGGTAGACACTAATTATCTTCTTTTGCAGGATATGGTTGCTTTCTCTTGTTGTGTATATGATGGTGGGAAGAAAGAAGAGGAAGACATGAAAGCTGCGAGGGAGAGAGGTTGGAAGGGAAAATTTACAAAGCCTGGTCGATTTATTCATCCTGGAGCAAACAGGATAAATGGCAAATGTCCGCTAACACCATTAGAGGTAATCCTTGTTGCTTCAATGCTTCTATACTGTCAATTAACTTTTATTATGAATTAAGCTTCCGAATTCTGTTATTGCTTGGTCGTAAATTGTTAAAACCTCTGATTTTACAATTTTATCAATTCCTATGTACAGAAAGTCCTTTTAGAGGTTTATATCTTTGATTTCTTCAAGTGTATAGCCAAATATGCATTTTGTTTTGTTTCTTGGAATCCTGCTATTGCCATATTCCAACTCACAATCTTCATCGGGAAAAGTTGAATGTATCACAACCCTCTCGAATACAAGCCATCTAACTTTGATCAATTAGGGCTCCATGTAAAGTCTAGATACAATCACTCGACAAAAGTTTAGACCTTATGTGGACATTTTCATATATTTGATTCTTTAAACCTAGCAAAGCCATAAATAAACATGATCTGTGTGATACTTATATATATATATATATAAAGCTGTGTGATACTTAATTTCTTAACCTATAGCTTGGTCAGGTTCAGTCTGCCCAACTTTAAAAAATATTTACCTATTGTTCAGTAATGCTAAAGTTTAATCAGACCATGACCATTGATCAATCCTATGAGGTTTGACCTTTCCAAATGATTCGACATGAGTTAAATTGTGATACTTCATTTCTGGATGCAGTTGCAAATCTATGCATTCATTGCCAGTTGAATAAAGTTGGTATTAATTTTGATGTTGCGATTGTGCCTGTACTTGTTGTAACAGGTCTCTCAAAATTAGACAAATAATAAGTATGCGAGTAATCAAGTCTACGTTTTCTTGTGTGTCATCAGGTAGGTTTGATGCTTAGAGGAATGGGGTTTGATAAGAGTACAGCTATATATTTAGCATCTGGAAAGATATACGACTCAGAGAGAAATATGGCTCCACTATTAGAGATGTTTCCTCTTTTAAAAACAAAAGAGATGTTGGCATCTGAAGAAGAACTAGCACCATATAAGGTGCAAAAGCTTTATAGTTTTTATTTAAATGTTACTTCCTTTTGGGTCTCATTAAAGAACATAATTTCACTTAATATGTTGCTTCTAGAACTTCTCTTCCAGGATGGCTGCCATAGACTACACTGTTTGTCTTCATAGTGAAGTATTTGTGACAACTCAAGGTGGAAACTTCCCCCATTTTCTATTGGGCCACAGGAGATATCTATTTGGTGGACACTCAAAGACAATCAGACCTGACAAGCGGAAGTTAGCATTGTTGTTTGACAACCCCAACATTGGGTATGTAATCATCTCTTAGCTATGGTGTACCTTCAGTTTCCAGTGAAATTTATGAGCCAAAATGACTGACATAAGAATTCCCTGCAACTGAACCCAGTATAGAAGGAAAACCTTTCTAAATCTGTTTCAAGAAAAACTTGGCTGTTATAAACTGATAAGAAGTAGATACAGATTCTGGTTTCTGTTAATAATTGGCTGAGCTCTAGGGTGTTTCTTATATGATTTGCAAGGATGCGAGGGTAATATTAGTCATAACAATGGTTCAAGTGGCATATTTACTTTAAGCAGATAATTATATTTGACACACAAATACAAGCGACATATGGATGGGTACTTAATTTTTTGGAGGTAGTAAGAGGTCTATCTTGCTCTGTTGTTTCATTATATATATTTACTAGTAATTACCCGTGCCTAAAGGCACGGTATAACGAAAAATTAAATTAAAATTTAAAAAATAAAAATATTATTATTAAGAAAATTATACAATATAAAAATTATAAATATTAATATTATCAGCATTATTATTATTATTATTATTATTGTTATTATTATTATTAGTATTACTATTATTGTTATTACTATTTCTATAATAATTATTATCATTATAATAATTATTATAATAATTACTATTACTATTATTATTGTTGTTGTTGTTATTAATACTATTATTATTATTATAATTTTATAATAATAATTATTATTAATTATTGTTATTGTTATTATAATAATTATTATTATTATTAATTAATATTATTGTTATTATTATTATTATTATCAGTATTATTATTATTACAGTTATTATTATTACTATTATCACTATTATCACTATTACTATTATTATTATTATTATTACTATTATTACTATTATTATATTAATTATTATTATTATTACTACTACTACAATTAATATTATTATTCCTATTATTATAATTACTATTACTATTATTAATATTATTATTATTATTATTATTATATTAATTATAATTATTATTATTATTATTATTATTATTATTATTATTATGAGTTTTGGGGGGGGGGGGGGGAATTTAGTATGAGTTTTAGGGGGAATTTTGTTTGAGTTTTTGGGGGGAAAGTTAGTAAGGAAGAATTAATCTAGGCCATTAATTTTGAGAGATGAAATCTGAATCGTTCTTGTGCTTTCTCAAATTTAAGATTCAAAAAGGGTCCTAGTAATTACCCGTGCCTAAAGGCACGGCATAACTAAAAATTAAATTAAAATTTAAAAAATAAAAATTTTATTATTAGCTGTATAATAATGATAATAATAATAATAATAGTAATAATTATTATCGGTATCCAAGCTATTATCGGTAACCTATGATGAACATTGTCCAAGCTAGTGCTAAGTCATCATAGGTTGCCCAATGTTCAGCTACAATGATAGACACTACACTATAGAAGCGAATCAGAGAAAATTCTTTTTTAACTATAGTATTAATATATGTTAGATTTGGGAAGAAGGATTTATGATTTGGGCGGAATTTTTGATTGAGAGGAATTATTGTGAGCCGTTAGATTAAAAATGAAAGATTTAAATGAAAGATTTAAAAAAGAATTTAAAAATGATTGTGTTTTATTATATAGATAATAATTATTATTATAATAATTATTATTATTATAATAATTATATTAATAATAATAATAATAGCAATAATATCGATGATGATAATAATAATAATAATAATACCGATAATAATAATTTTTATATAATAATAATATTTTTATAATTCGAATTTTAATCTAAATTTTTTTAATATAATTTTTTGTTAGTAATAGTAATAATAATAACAATAAATAATAATAATAATAAAAATAAAAATAATAGTAATAATAATTATAATACATCTAATAATAATAATACTTAATAGTAATAATAATACCGATAATAATAATAATAATGATAATAATGATAATAATAATAATAATATAATAATAATAATAATATTTTTAAGCGAATATCAGCAACTCCTACGGCGAGGACAATAGACCCAGTCACTCACCTTTCTATTTTGGGGCCAAGTAGGTATTAATTATTATAGTGAGATTACCAAGGTTTGATGGGATAATTGAAGAAAGTAAATAGATTAAAAAAAAATAAAGAAATTTTTGGGAGAATAGATTTTGAGCTGAGCTACAAAGATAGGAACTGACCTACGGAAGATAGAAGAGAGAAATGGAGAGAGAAACAGACACTGTGGAGATTTATTATTTGGGCGGAATTTTTTTTAGATTGGATGAAATCTGAGCCAATAGATTAAATTAGAAGAATTGAGATGAAATCTGAACCGTTGTTGTGTTTTCTTAAATTTAAGATACGGTATAACGAAAAATTAAATTAAAATTTAAAAAATAAAAATATTATTATCAGTATTATTATAGTTATTATTATTATTATCAATATTATTTTTAATAATATTACTATTACTATTATTATTATAATAATCTTATTATTATTATTATTATTATTATTATTAGTACTATTATTATTATTAGTATTATTATTATTACTATTATTTAAAAATTAAATTAAAATTTAAAAAATAAAAATATTATTATCAGTATTATTATAGTTATTATTATTATTATCAATATTATTTTTATTAATATTACTATTACTATTATTATTATAATAATCTTATTATTATTATTATTATTATTAGTACTATTATTATTATTAGTATTATTATTACTATTATTATTATTATTATTATTATTATTATTATCAAAGAAAACCAAAAGTTGTTGCTTTATCACATGAGACAATTATTTCGGGACAAATTATACGCGAAACAGGGCGGCTCCTTTGCATAGTAACTTCACGAAAACCGAGAACAGGGCTACATAATAAATTATGACAAAAACTGAAAAGGGGAGGAAGTTTTGGGGGGAAAATTAGTAGGGAAGAATCAATCTGGGCCATTAATTTTGAGAGATGAAATCTAAACCATTCTTGTGTTTTCTCAAATTTGGAATTCAAAATGGGTTCTACTTTATAATATAGATGTATTTGATTACAGGTGGAAAAGCTTTAAGCGGCAAATGCTGAGCATGCGAGCTCATAGTGATTCAAAAGGAGTTGAACTCAAAAGACCAAATGACTCCATATATTCATTCCCATGCCCAAATTGCATGTGCCATGGGAATAAAACAGAAGATTCAAGACCAACACCTGTGATTTGATGCTTTTGTTTTATAATTTTGTGTCCACACGTAGAAGCTAACCTCCCATTTCAGGTGTAATTCATTAATTTTTTTCTCTTTCCATTGGCTCAAGGGCATATACGTTAGGTTTCTGGAAACTTAAACCATTCATTGAAACAGATCAAACTAATAATTATTTCCCAGAATCATTTTTAGCCAGGAGTGCATCGCTTGTACATGATGCTGGAAGAGAACCTGGTGACAGTGGGAAAACATTTCACATCATATCGCTTTCCGCAGCTGCTGTATCTAACAAGCTGCGAGAGGATACATTGCAAATCCTGACCCAGTTTTTCAGTCTTTGTACATTAGTTGAGCTTAATGTATGTTATACTTTTTTCTTTCAATGGTAAAGGTCTCAATTTGTATGTATTGGACAGTAGAAGTAGGCGAACTCACAATTCACCCTTACCAGATTAATGATTCTTTTTCCTTATGATTGCACCTCCTTTTAATTCTTTTTAATTAGGATTTTAATTTTTTTTCTTCAGAATGTGGTTGGGTTAATGTAGAATGTTGTTTCTTGTATGATGGAGTAAATAGTAAAGAGGTCAGTCGTAAACCCTTTAAACAACCATCTTGTTCTAGGGGCTTGTGTCCAAATAGACTGAAACTTTGCTGGAAACTTCTACCACTGCATGCTCATTGGCTTTTTTTTTCTGCTTTCAAATAGAATAAAATGTTTTGAGGTTCTATTCCATTTTGAAAATATACTGAAATACCTCAAGTCTTCCTATGGAGAGATTTGCTAAATTTTTATTGTATACTCTTTTCGATGCAATGAAATTCTTACATGATATTCACCCAAAGAGAGAAGAAACAGACAGGTAGGATAAAGCAATTTGGCTAAGTTCTTCAAAGCCCAATGGATGTAACCTGAAATCCACACTAATCTATTTTGGAAGCTAATGGGGCTACGAGCACACCAGGTACATGTTTAAAATAAAAACAAAAACAAAAATTTTAATAAAATCCAAAGAAATGTTTTCAGGGTCCTAGACAGAAGATACTAAGGGTAGAATGTAAGATAATAATCAATTCATTGCTGCACTATCAAACATCCATAATCCATATGTATCAACCAAAACAAAGGGTACTTCAATACGGAAAAGTACAGACATCATAGTTGCCTTGAGATCTTAAAACATAGAACTAGCAAGCTCAGACACATCTGATACAACTTGATCATAGTCGGATTTCAACTTTTCTTGTTCTTCTTGAGCAAGTTCCCCCTTGGTAGGCTTGGTTAGCACCAAAACACAGCATGTTGGCCTCTTGGTGGCGCCAGCATTTGCAAGATCCTGAAACAAGTGGTTTATCATTCATGCTTTTAGCGTAAAAGTTTAATAACGATATAATATGTTGGCCTCTAAATGGCTATTGAATGATATGACCAATATTGCAGGAAAGTTATGGGATTTAGCAAAAATCAAGATGCAAATCAGTACTCTGTTTGCAGGGCCAAGAGGGATTGGGAGGTGGGATGGGATCTTATTATAGTGCAACTATAGAATTCTGCATGGTGCACTGCAGGGAAGGAAAAAAAATTATGCTCATTGACGTAAGCAAATAGTATAATGGGCTAAGCAATTCTCCATTTGCTTATGTGATTACAACAGCTATGATCGTGTAAAAGCAAACCAGATTTTTTGAATCATCACGTTATAAAAGCAGAATGTTCAACTTAATCATAATGTTTATTCAGGATAGCTGCAGACTAGATATATGTTCTAACAAGCTAAGCTAAGTTTAAAGTCACACACTACGGATGCCATTTCCTGTTCCATATACGTAAGAAAAACGGAATACATAACAGATAAAAGGAAAGAACAAAATAATAGGACAAAAAGTTTAATACTGAGTATAAAATTTTATCACATAGAAAGGCTGAGAAAAGTAATAATTAACCGATCCCCATATTTATACGCACCAATGTGTAGGACAAAACAGAATAACATTAAACAAAGCTGATAGAGATAAATATTGTGAGAAACATGTGAAACAAAAAATAAAAATGTATATTCTCTCAGCAAAACCTCCTAGAATTGAGTCAATCACAACATATATGCTAGAATGACGGCGCATATTACGTATTCAGGTTTAGGTTAACTATTTCAGTTAGAAACTTGTTAATCATGGAAAAATGCAGTTTTCATCAAATGCACATGTGCAGTCAATACAGGTGACACCCATTCTCTAAAATGGAGCCAGGAAACAGAAACAAGTGAGTTCAATAGGATGCCGAACCTTAAGTAGGAACTTGCTAGACAATAAAATAAATTATATGTACAAAAGGGACACCAAGAAATCTTTTAAAAAAATAAGGAAAAGGAAAACTAATAAAATACACTTACTCAAATTCTAATCTTAAACAGGGGGAAACGTTGATTCATAAAATCAGTAAAGAGAGTGAGAAGTCCAACTTACCTCAAGTAGGAAGAGATAACAATAGATGCATAATATCAATAACTAGAGAAAATACTTACTTCTTTGGAGTTAACGTATATGTAGGGTATTTCAGCCTCTTCACATAAAATCGGAACATGAGTTATCACATCAATAGGAGATATGTTACCTGCTATAATACATAATCTGCATCAAAAGTTGACAATTATATTAGTCCATATCAAACTTAAAAGGATTAAAAAGCAATTCCAGGGCAAAAGCTGAAATCTCAGGATACATCCTTCATACTTAACAGCCATGCAGATAAAAGCTGATAATTAGGCATTAAGAAAAAACTACTTTTTCATCTCCTCAACTGACCGAGTAAAAATGAAAAAAATAGTTGATAAAAAAAGCCAAGAAATTCCTTTAAATTTTTTGGTAATATTTTAATGAGTTAACAGAATTCTTAAACACAATGAGCATTTAGTGGTAGGAGATTGAGCATGCTCATGTAACAATATACTCAGCTGACTAAAGAAGAAAGACTTGTTTGAAGTTGATGAGGTCCGGGAGAAAATCGATGAAGAGTTTCAGCCACTACAATATTTCAAGTACCTTTTTTTATTGTCATCATTTTATTTTCCCGGTGTTCTAAAAATCTCCGTCTAGGCGCTAGGCCCCCCCTGACGCCCCATCTAAGCGCTAGGCTCCCCTTGACGTCTAACCTAGGCTCAAGGCAGAAAAAAAATACCTCTAGAAAATTAGACGGAACTAAGCGGAGAAATTAGGGCTGTAATTATTTTTTTATTTTAATAACTAAATTACAAAACGACGTCGTGGGAGTGGATGATAAAGTTGAGGGTTGTTCGGGCTTTACTTGAGAGGCGGTTGGAACAGATAGCGTGATAAAGCCTAGGAGAATTAGTAAGAGAATTCTATAAAAAATATTTTTTTTGTGATGATGACATAGAGGAAGAGGGAGATGAGGAGTATGAGTGTGAGTCCGATGGGGACATTATCTTTGAGGGATATAGAGAAGAAGAGTTAGAAATATAGAGGGATATGAAAATGAAGATTATTAGTTTGTATTTTTTATTATTTGTTTGTATTTGAACTTTGAACAATTACATGTTTATGTTTAAACTTTGACATTGGTAATATAGATATGTGTTTGAACTTTAAACAAATGTCTTTATTATATTTATAATAGATTGTTTTGTTTTATATTATTGTTTTTTTATATAAATATAAGATAAAATATTAAAATTGACTTAAAATGAAAAATTCCACCTAGGTCTCACAAGAAATTCATCCCAATACACAAAAAATCTCGAAAACAAATGTTAGGAATCAATCTGACACCTTTTTTATGTTTTCCTCTACTCTTGATATCAAATACTAAAATGATAAAAGTTGAACAAATTAAATCAACTTAAGGAAAACAAGAAGCAGCAGCCTACTAATATAATTAATCCAATATCACAGAGAAAATAAATCTAGTAAAAATGAAAACTGACCCTTTGTTACCCCGACGGATGCTTTTAACCACCTCCTTAACACCTCTCTTCAAGCATTTTTGCTCGGCAGCTGAAAGAAATAGATCCAATTCAAAATTATCAAAGAAAAACCACCAACTAGCTGAAATAAATCTGCATGTGTGTATGCATATATATATATAAAGGGAGAGAGAGAGAGAGGAGATATTTGTATAAACCTCGGCGGACGAGTTTGAGGGCACGCTTGGAGAGCTTCTTGCCGGCAAGGGGTTTGGCAATTGGGGCCAAAGCTAACACCTTCTTCTTCTCCTTGTGTGCTGACTTTTCTGCTTCACTGTCGCTTCCCATGTTTCTTTCTCTCTCCTCTCTTTCTTCTGGCTTTAAAATTTGAGAGAGTAGGGTTTTTGTGTTATTATTAGGGTTTTAGCATTTTAGACAGTGGAAGAGAGTGATTGCTTATCACGTGTCAAACTCGTGCGGAGACCAAAAATAAGAACAATAATTGGGCCTAAAGGGCTCTACATGGGATTGGGCCACTCATATTGAGTTGACTGTTGACAACTATGGATTAAGCGTTAACCATGAGTAATAGTTTGGGATCAGCCCTTACACCTTGTCTAATGGAAAGATTTGTAGTGGAGGTTAGGCGTTCCCCCAATTAGCCCTATGTTTATTCTTGCAAAAACCTAAGTTATGGTTCATGTCACATAACCATAAGTTGGGTGATGACTTATTATGTTGATGTGATATTTTTTCATTTGATTCGTTCAATAAAATTATAATTAAAATCATGCATGAAATGAATATTATGTTTCTCTCGATTTAAATTAGACTACTGTTTTTGAAATTAAATTCGTAATTTGATTATCCAACTTTGATATATATATATATGAAAACTAATTCAAATTAACCTGTTGCTGATCTTTGTCGCAACAGTTTATTGTGACATAATCAATTTTTTTAACAAAAGCTCTGTTAAAAGATGTTGTGGTAGGTAAATTTAACAAAGAAATTGTCACTATTTTAATTACCGAAATAATATTCTTAATAATCGATTGTTATGGATGAACACTCTATATATATTTCATTTTAATATGTATATATTAATGAATATACTATTAAATAATTATATTTTTATATATAATATAAGATTTATGAGGTTATATCTTATTTGCCAAACAGTCCTTGACAACAGTTGGAGAAGCGAAATCAGTTTATAGAAAATCAGAATAAAAAATAATTTCCAGAAGTAGAAGGTAAGAATGAAAAAGGTGAAACAAAACTCTCTTTGAAAGTGAAATTTAAGTTTTTGTTTCTTACTTGTCAAATAAAGATGTTGGTACAATTTTGCAGCAACATCACATACAGGGAGGGGTCATTCATTCTAAGTGGAAAATTGCTAAAATATATCTATGATCTTGAGACCAAACAAGTCACAGTGTTGCTAAGCGGACTTTCGGGAGCAAATGGGGTTGCAGTTAGTCAAGATGGTGCATTTGTCCTTGTCTCAGTGTACATTGCCAAGAGAATTCCAAGGCATTTGATTAATGGCCCTCTTGCTTATACATCAGATATACTTATAGACCTCCAAGGAAGCCCAGACAACATTAAGAGGACTGCATTCGATCGGAGATTTTTGGGTGCTGGCGAGCATTATACAAGGCAAACAATATTAGTGCCTATTGGACAGAGGATAAATCGAAACCATGAGTCTTGATGAAGAAAGAATACAAGGGTATGTTGGTTAGTGAAGTTGAAGAAAACGTTTGGGAAGGGACTCCTATGGGGCCTGTACCCGCCAAAATGATGGAAATCCTGGAATGTTAGTAGACCAGGATTATGATCCTTGTAAGTTGTCAACGATTCTCTCCCTCGTGTCTCTTACTGATATTTGGTGTGCTATGTGCCTATAAATGGCCAATTTTGTTAGGCATATGGAAATTAATTGCATAATGATTGTTTGGAGTTTTAGAACAATGGCTTTCATGATAATCTCTATTTTCATCATCTTTGTGTTCAGTGTTCCTCATTGTGTTCGTTCTTTATTCCCAACATATTCGTCTTTTAGCAGCATCCCACTCCCACCCGGAGTAACAGGTCCCGAGTTGGAAGAAGGTCCTTATGTTGGTGTGGCTGATGGTAGAATTCTCAAGTGGCAAGGTCCCGCTCAAAGCTTGGTAGATTTTGCCACCACTTCACCCAACAGGTTGGTGTGATCTATGCAAAAACCTACGTAGCATCCAGACAGTCACTTCATAGATATATTGATAGAAAAAAGTTACGAGTGAATAACATGGACTTGACTTGCATTGCAACTTGAACAATATGAAGTTGACCAACTTTTTATTATCAAAGTTTTTCCTATATATATTGAACTTAAGTGATTTATTCACCAACTAACTGACAGCTTCAACGAGTCTGGATCATAATAGTAGATGTAAAAGATAAAAAAAAAAAAAAAAAAAAAAAAAGTCAGCTAGTTAGCTAGAAATATGTACTCTCACTTTTGGACACCAACATACCAAACATGAATGAATGAATGTATCTCACTTTTGGACGAATGGAATACTAATATAGCAAACATGTGTGTAAAAATATTAATAAAAAAAATTGATAAATTTAAATAATTTTAAAGGGGAAAACTAGAATTTAAGAATTAATTTTAATAAAGGCACTAATAATTGTTGGCTAATACTCCTTTTTCATGTTTTCTAATAATTGAGAAACAACTTTTTCTCCTAGGCACCTTGTGTAATATAACTTCTGTTTTGACAAAGATAACTTTGCTTTGATCGATTAATTGAAAATTAATATAAAAACCCACTTCTTGGAATTTCATGTTGTTTTTTATCATCCTTATTGTGGTTTTTGCCAAATGCCAAGATTTCACTGGGTTCTTTCAATCAATTATACTAGCCCCTGGCTTACAGATGCTACTGAAGGGTATCTGATCTACTTCCAGAACTATTTTTTTTTTATCAGAAAATCGTAACAAAAGCATTATCATATCATAATACAAGGCATTTCGTCATTAGGTGATATAAAGAACAGACGATCATCAGATAATATGACTACAAAAAGTATGATAATGCTATACAGCCAAGCTGACAGAACAATTGGCAACATTCACACACCCTTTATATCAGTTATAAATTCTTGAAGTTCTTCCAGTGTTGCTTTCGACAGGCCTACAAGACATACATAAGAATGAACTTGACACTCCATTGAAATCATTGACCTGGGAGAAACGATAAATAAGAAGCCAATTTGAAAATTTTCTTACCATTAGCACGGTTCATCCTAAACAAATCCCCATTTGATATGTGCATCCTCTCCATTCTAATACATTCACTTTCCTCCACCCTTTTGGTCTTCAGTTTCTCCACCTTTGCACGAAGCTCTGCTGCAGTTCTTTTCAACTCTGTATGAAGCAATAATGCAATTGAAGATTTTGATAAATTTTAACATAATTTATCACTTTTGCTGAGCTTAAAGACTTAAAATTGCATAATACTGGCAAAAACTTCTCTTTCTGCTACTTCTCAAAATAGAAACAGAAGTCTACACAATTAACAAGTCATATTAGACAATTTAAAAGTAAACCGAAGTGGTCAGTAGATCCCCCTATCCTGTAATAAAAGCTGTAGAAATAATAATAACAGGTCACTGATGTCGTTAACTGACTGAGACTCCATCATAACAAATGCATAGTAGGCATAGGACCTTTATTTCATGTTAGAAGACTTATGTAACGGATACCTTCGAACATGTCACGGTCAAAATATTGCTCAAATAACTGTGATACTTCATTGAGTGACCCTGCACGGTGGCTACTTAAAAGAGACTGACTTTCCAGTGCTCGAAGTTCTCTGTTCAGCTCAGCAGACTCTTTCCCAACCTAGTAAGAAAACTAAAATTTTGTAGAAATTATCCCATAGATTATTTGAACCAACCAACACATAAATATGAGGAAATTCTTGCAGCCTACAAAAGCCTTGTACCAAATTAAGCTTCTCTCTCAAGGAGTCCAACTGCGCATCCAGCTCCTTGTTATCAATAGCATCAACATCCATAGGAATGTCACCAGATGACTCACTCTGGAAATGTATTTAGAGTGCTTTTAAGAATCAATATGTTAAACAAAAATTGCAACCAAGGATAGCTACTATATCATAAGATAAGCAAACACATTTTTGTAAAGCAACTAATATTTTATCTAAGAAAACAGAAAAAGAAAAGTTCAATTCATATTTAACATTTTTACTGATATGAAATCTGTCAGAAAGCAAACAGAACCATAAACAAATCAAATTATAATTAATAAAAATATAATTTTCTTCTTAAATATCCTGTGAGCTTCCACATTTTAATATCTCAATTGAAGTTTTTTTTCTATTAAGTAACTACAGTTAGCATGCTATTGGAAGGTTCCTTGAAAGCGTGAGCAAGAGGGGTGGGATAAATCTCAGGTACAGGGGACGCATACATCCAAAAGCACAGAACAACCAAAAACTAGTTTATGCCAAAAGAGCGCATATGAGCCTAAACAATCTTAGCTCCTGCAAAGCAAAAAAACCACAATACCTGACATGATCATCAACCTTCACATGCTATTCACTACCCAAAAGGAAATTGACAATCATAACCCCCCCCCCCCCCCCCCCCCCAAAAAAAATAATAATACGTATGCATCATTCCAAAGTCTACATATGCTACTTTCCTAACTCGAGCACTTACTGAATCCAAAAATGTGTTTACTTTGATCACATGGTCTTATTAGCTCAGCTAATATAATTCATTTTCCGTCGTCCTCAAAAGTAAAACATAGTTCTCCATTACCTATCAGATCAATAATTATTTTATCCATCTGTTGTAGTGTTTCTCCCCACGATCCTCTAACTTTCAGAACTTAAACCAACTCCTCAGAAGATAAAAATCTTATGAATCATAGATTCATAAAAATATCTTATACCACACAGGTCCTATTGCCAAAATAATATGACAAAACAATCTCAGCTCCTGCCCGGAGAGAAGGAAAAAAATAAAAAATAAAAAAAACTACCCTGCCTGCCAGGACCATTACCCTGCACAGGCAACTAGCCACCCAAAAGTAAATAAACAATTGAAGCCCAAAAAATATATATACATCATTGACCCAAACGTAGCAGAAACAAAAAATCTATAAATACTACTTCCTAACCAGAGAGAAATGAAGTTGTTGTGGCCATACGTTAGGGCAATTCAAGAAGGCCTACGAAGGCATCGAACTCGAGTTGATTGTCCTATGATGGCCTCGAACCCTGACTCTTGAAAGTTGAAACCAACTCGTATGTCTAGAATATCTGTTTTTGATAGGTAATTTGACCCCAAGTATGAAGATTAGAACCAGCCGTATGACTCCAATATCTATAAACAGAAAAAGGCTACTACTGTATGGTGGAACTCCAGAAACAGAAAACTTTTTCAGCCATTCCCAATGCATCATCCCAGTGCATCCAGCCCCCACATTTCAAATGTCCGGATAAAGATATATGCCCTCCTTGTCCTCACATAGTCACACCCTTCTCTTAACCTCCTGGATTCCTCCACCAAGGGAAAACTATAAAGAATAGTGAGTCAGGAAGGTAGTGAACTTTAACACCCTCTCCAAGCCCTTGGCGCCCTGCCTCAATTTTTGAATGGACCTTGCATTTGCAAAAGCTTCAAAAATGACCCACCAATCAGGATTACAGAAAATCCTTCTGCACAGAATCCCCTTTCATTCAACTTCATAAAACACCCCAGATCTCCTAACCTTAGTTTCACAACTCCCACCCACAGGAAAATTCATCACATCCCGAAAAGAAGAAGCCATCTGCAACCTGAGTAAATAACCGCCATTAATTTTGTTACATGATCAGAAATAAAAAATAACCCGGGACCTTAAAATTAGATCAAACAAACTATGTACTGCCACTGAAATAAAAATTTGTTCCTCGCGAACCACAAAATCTGCTCATACGCACCCTATTACTGACTTTCTTGGAGAAAGCAATGATTGGATCTCACAGCCATACAAGTCGTAGACTTCCATCAATAGCTTGAAATTTTAACATTTTCAAATGCGTATATCACCACAAACAGTTTTTCTATTTTCTTTTGTAGAGCTTAGAAGAACATCATAGTGTAGCACAACTGAGCATGATATTTCTCACAATCAGTCTTGCTAATTCAAAGCAATTAATAGAAGTGGAAAATTTCAGATTATCATATTCGCCATGTACATTCCCCAGATTGTTTAAATTAGAAAAAGGAATCAGCACCTTATGAGAGGAAAAATTATAATTTGTCCTAAAACTAATTTAATAAAATAACTTACAGCTTTGGGCAAAGAAAATCCTTCAGGAACAACAAAACAGTGGCGCAAACAATACTTCTCCCACATAGTCAGTGGCCTGTCCAAAGCAGATCGGATCATGTTCCGCAGGTAACCTATGCCCTATGAATTAAAACAATTAATACAAATTTAATCAATGTACACATAGCTTATATGTCTCTGGAACCCAAATGTATCTATTAAAGAACAAACTTTAACTTAAAACCCCCAACAATAACAACCAAAAAAGATTTACCCTTATAAAGTGTATGACAAATTACTCATACTCCCTCCTTTCGAAAATTCGACATACATAATTTTATGTTTCAATTGATATTATGTTAGTGAAGAATTTAGTAGTAGTTGTGTAATGCAAGAAATGATAGTAAAAATGTGAATTTTTTTGAATATATAGTCCTAAAATATAAATATATATCTATAATTGGTAGAATTAGAAAGTAAAATGCATATCTAATGAGTAATTAGTGAGAAAAAATGGAAAAGCTTTTACGTTGGCTAGATCCTCTGCTCTGTCTGTGCCCTCGATCTTGAGTAGAGTGGACGCCTCTCTGTAATAACAGTCAGCGGAACAAGAATTAGAACTTCAGTTATGGAAATTGAAAAACCGAGAATCACAATGTGTTCATATGTAAGTGTGTGTATATATATATATAGAGAGAGAGAGAGATGCAGTAGAGGTACTGATGGAAAAAATCGAAGGCGCCATCGAGTAGATCGTCGACTCGATTCAGAACCTCGTTGATGAAGAGCTGAGGGTTTAGGTTCAGAGAATCGAAGATGGCCTCGCTTTCACTGCCCTCCATTCTCACTTTCCGCTTATCAATTCCAAATCTCTATTTTCCGCCAAAATCACACCAGTACACCACTGACCGACCCTCGAGAGAGGAATTCTTCGGTGGTCTGGACACGGCCACGTTATATTTCTATTTTAGTAGATTCAGAAGCATAAGTAATGGTGCATCATTAAAATACATAGAGGATTGAGGTGATTGACAATAATTTTTTCCTGGAGCAATTATAAGTAGTTAAGCTAAAAAAATATATTGGAAAACTATTTTATTTTTTTTATAAGTTTAAAAAAAAATCAAATAAAAAGAAATCAGTTTTTGTTGTTTAGAAAAATGACTTATAAGTCAGTCATTTTTTTTAAGTTGATCAGCTATTATAAAATGATATAAATGTCCTTTTTTATTTTCTTAATTTTTTTTTATTAAAGGACATTTTAGTAATTTTTATATTTTAGTTAATTTATAAATTCTTATTAACTAAACACATCTACAATTATTATTTACTAGAGATAATCCGTGTCTGAAAACACGGTGTAACTAATATAACAGTTGAGTACTGTATCTAATATTTCTAAATTGAAAATTCTAAAATTGTTGTAGACTAGTTTCATAATATAACTGAGAGCCCAGTTATTAATATAAAAAGATTAATACTTAATTTAGTCATAATTTCTTTTTGAGACAAATATTAGTGTGCTACTCATTTTCAACTTAAAATTAATTCTTTGCAGGTTTAAACAATTAATTCCCAACTTAAAATTGGTCATTGGCACGTTTAAACAATTAATTGATTGACGATAACGGGTTCAAATTTGTGTAATATAGTGTTTTCGAGTATCTCACACACCTTTCCTTTATTGACAAAACGGAATGAGAAGTTTGGCAGTATTTATTTGCCTCCGGTATCTTTAACCATCGATCAATATGATCCATGAACAGTATTTCATGTAGAAAAAATGTAGTACTTCAAGTCATTTGGTGGGATCCAATGAAAAAAAGAAGAAGATGTAAAAATCTAAAATGAAGGCTTTTACATATATACCCAAAAGTATAAAATGAGTCATCTAAATCCAAATAAAAAAGTATTGTCATAATATCAACTAAACTGTATCATCATAACATTTTATCCTCTATATTTTTTCTTGAAATTAGACAAAAAGATTTTCATACCGTGAGTCAAAGTCTACTATAATAGTTGTTCTCGATATAGCCCGCAAAAACACCATAGAGATTACATGTAATTGTTCTATTACCTAAAGACTCTTTGCAATCTAAAGTAGTTTACAAATCAATTAGAATGAATCTAAACTGTTCTTGTAATTTTTCGCCCAAATCAATTTGCATGTAGAAACATAACGACCGCAATACCCGAAAAACAAAAAAAAGGGCATCAATGCTAAAATGATGACCCATGTTGTTTATGTGTAATTTTTTTTATATTATTATAATAATTATTATTATTACTGTTATTATAATTATTATTATTATTACTATTATTATTAGTAGTAGTAGTAGTAGTAGTAGTATAATTACTATTACTATTTTTATTTTTATTTTTATTATTATTATTATTATTATTATTATTATTATTATTATTATTATTATTATTATTATTATTATTGTTATTGTTATTATTATTATTACTATTACTATTATTATTATTATTATTATTATTGTTACTACTATTATTATAATTATTATTGCTATTATTATTACTATTATTATTGTTATTATTATTATTATTATTATTATTATTATTATTATTATTATTATTATTATTACTACTACTACTATTATTATTTCTATTATTATTTCTAATATTGTTATTATTATTATTATTATTATTATTCCTATTATTATGATTATTACTATTATTATTATTATTATTATTATTATTATTATTATTATTATTATTATTATAGTATAGTGGTGAATTTGATTTTGGCAGAAAATGTGAGTGGATAGATTTTTGAAAAAAAAAATATTGAATTTGGAGAAAAAATGAGAGATAGATTAGTAACCGTTAAATGTTAAAGCTCCAAATGATTTTAGACTGTTAGATATTGAAGCCTAAATTGATATGAAATCGTTGGATCTTAAAATATTGGGATTTGAGCCGTTCTGTTTTATATTATAGATAATTTTTGACTTATAAGTAAAAGTGATGCAAAAATTTTTTACTTATAAATCTAATAAAATTTTAACTTATAAATTTACTAAAATTTTAATATTAAGTCCAAAAAAAAAAAGTCATTCCCGAACGGACCTTTAGGGAGCAAGTTATAAGTTGGGTGAAACCAACTTGTAAGTTTTTTTAACATTGGGGAATAATTTATTTTAAGACGGCATTTAAATTTTGTTCTGGTTTATCTCAACTTATTGTATGCATTAGTTGGGGGGATTTTGAAATTATTCCATGCATTTTAGCGTTTGTTGTTATTAATTGAGAAAATTTATCCGTTTAAATTTAGCACATTATGATTCTAAAAAACTTGTTTACATCCAAGCAAGAAAACAATACAAAATAATATCAATATTCGATAGTAGTAGTTGTAGTGTATACATACATAACCTAAAATTGTTTACATCCAAGCAGACGATACAAAATAATACTCCACTATTGATAGAGAGCGTGCGGCGGCTATGATTGTTGATTTTCAAAACTTGATATTCATTTACTTCCACGGGGGTCCATCATTACTTGGAATGACTTGGCTCAAAGGTTTCTATCGAAGTTATTTCCGCTAGCGAAGACTGTAAAAATAAGGAATGAGAGCATTTCAAATAATTATTGTGGAGATGTCTACACCATTGGATACTCAAGTGACTTTAAGTTCAAACGTTTTTTAATGGGTTATTCAATACAATGAGGACTATTATTGATGCTGCTGCGGGAGATGCTTTGATGGCGAATAATTTTGATGAGACCTACGACTTGTTGCAAACTATTGCAGTGAATGATTACCAATGGCTTTCTGTAAGGGTGAATTAGCCAAGGGCGGTTAAAAGAATTGAGAATGATGCAATTTCTGAAATGACTATGCAAATGACATTAATTACGAGGAGACTTGACGCTCTTGGAGTTCCAAATATCTAGCCTGTGGCAATAGCTTGTGATATATGTGTGGGGAACCATTCATCAATTAATTAATGCCCAATCAATGCAGAATCGGTCCAATATTTGACAAACTATAATCAGCAACAGTAAGGGAATAATGTTAACTACTATCATCAGGGGGTGATAAATCAGTCAAGTTATTCATAGAGCCTTTTAATAAATGTAAAAGAACCGATCAAAATAACATTTTTTTAATTAAATAGATTTAGCCTGCCACGAGAGCCTCTAGTGATAGTGAGTAATTAAATTGAGGGATATAATAGTAATTTCTCATACCGTAAAAAAGATACACCTTCTAACTGCAGGGACTAAATCTCATTATAATCTCAACTCTCGAATATTATGATGAACAATCATAAATATGATTGCTGAAATAGTACTCCCAATGACTGATTGTCCATAATGAGTTTATATATGTTGTTGATAACTAATCTTAAGATGTTAAAGGATATATATGTTCTTGTTAAAGTTGTTAAATACTCCTTACCTTACAAAATATAAAGTTGATATTAACTTTTAAAAAGTTAATTTACAAACTCAAAATTGAAATAAATTTATTTATTTTATATCAATAAAATTTTGAATATCATAAATTATCTAAAAGACACTACTAGTTATACAATTTATTGTTTTAAAATTTTAAATTAATCATGTAAATTTTAAATTTAAAAATGTCTCAAATTGACTTTTAGAATGTCAATAATAATTTTATAATTCGGAACCGAGAGACTACTTTGTTATTTTGGAATCTTAAATAGTTATTAGACTTTGTGGTAAAAAAAAATAAGGAGCTAATATTTTTGGTGCATTTTTTTTATATTTTTAGTGCAAATGATCACTACAAGAAAAACTTTGTATTTCCAACGAAAATAATCCGGTGCAAATAAATATTCTGTTAGAATAATTTCCAATTATTTGACTTTCACACACGTGGTAGTTTGTACTTTTGACGAAATTTATTTATGTCAAAATTAGGTATTTTAGACGAAATTTACATTAGAAATAATTTCGACCAAGATACTTTTGACCCAAATTCCGATGGCCTTTTTTTGTGAGAAATAAGTTATTTTGGATGAAATTACCTTATTTCTGATGAAAAATTCCGTGAAATAACCTCTCTTTTTTCCCTTGCGGTGGATGCAGTACAAAATTGTAAATTCCGCTGATACTAGTAATATTATGAAACTAGTAATAATTATGCCAGGAAATATCATTCCAGGAGAAGAATTCTTGCAGCTATTTAGATATTTAAACTAAAGTTGGTAATATTGTGTCTCAAAATTTGTCTACTTATATTTATTCTTTATTATATATATATATGAGAAATTAATATTTTTACAAATTTTTACTCACATGAATAATAAATAAAACCCACCTTAATGTGTGTAAAGTCTTATAAAAATATCAATTTTTTTTTATAAAAAAATCAATTCCCTATACATATATATATGGACTACTCTGGATGCCTGCATATGTGTATTTATTCAAAACTTGTAAGATTTAGGCGCCATTACAAAGTAGCCAATCTAGTCTTTGCAAGGTAACCATTAAAAATAAATAAATAAATAAATAAATTGTAATCATTTAAAATCTAGGCATCAGATATTGACGGTTAAATTGAAATTCTAAAAGTTTTGAACACCAAATATTATAGATATAATTTAACGTAAGATGTAGTCGTTACGTAATTCTACAAAGTTTAAATACCCAAGATTATAAATATAATTAACGTCTAATCTAGCCGTCGTTAATATCTCGTAAATTAAGTACTCGGTGTCCATAAATTCTCTCAATTTTAAACGCTGAAGACAAAAAATATTCAATCCACGTACAAATCTATTATATATATTAAATTATAGTACATAGCACCGTTGTTTGACAAATGGCCTTCACATATTAAAACACCTGTCATCCACATTTAATACTCTCTATCCTTACTCCAGTTTTTAAAATTTACTCCAATTTTTATAATTTTTTAATATTATACCTTTTATATAATTATACCATTATACCATAAATATATCTTTCTTCTACCACCGCACTTGAAGCATTAGTTGCCAACCTTCGCTGTTCTAGATCACTATCACTACAACTATTGATATGATAAATATTTTATGAATGTTTTCTCAATAATAGTATTTTCTCAGTTTTAATTTTAAATACAATTTTTTTTTATATTTTCTCAGTTTTAACAATTTTTTTAACTTTATTCGAATCATAGATGCATAAAATTCAAAATTTATATCCTTCATTTTAATTTTTTTATATTTTCTCAGTTTTAACAAATTTTTTTAACTTTATACGAATCATAGATGCATAAAAATCAAAATTTATATCCTTCATTTTAATTTTTTTATATTTTCTCAGTTTTAACAATTTTTTTTAACTTTATTCCAATCATAGATGCATAAAATTCAAAATTTATATCCTTCATTTTAATTTTAAATTTTAAATCAAATTATTTAATTTTTTATTCAAAAAAAATATGCCCGCCACTTAACATGTTAAATTCCCACAACTTACTTTACTTGCCTTTCTTCCGTTTTTCACTCCCTTATCACCAAATTCTCAACAACTTCATACTTTAATTTTTTCATATACTAACAAAAATATTATTTTTTATATCTTTATCTTATAGTTCCCATTATCACTACAACTACTTATCTATTTTAATAGATTTAAATATTTTCCCAATAAATTAAATTGGATCCATAATTTATATCCTCAATTTTAATTTTAAATACAATCTTTATCTTACAGTTCCTATTATCACTACAACTATTTATCTGTTTTAATAGATTTAAATATTTTCTCAATAAATTAAATTGGATCCATAATTTATATCCTCAATTTTAATTTCAAATACAAATTTTTTTAACTTTATTCGAAGCAATAACATAAACGCATAAAATTTCTCAAAAATTACATTGTCAACAGTAACATAAATGCATGATTTAAAAATCAAATTGTTTGATTTTTAAATCAAAAAAAATACCTACGAAAAACAAAAGCAAATTTTCTATTGTTAAATCCACTCTCACAAAATTAAATTCAAATTGAAACGTATCTTTTAAGATTTCCAACAGATCACATACAACTCGATCCAAATTGAAATACTATCAAATTAAACATATCTTTTTATATTTCAAAACTCTAATTTTCATACCTAATTTTCCTTACAAATACATTCCACCTCTGTTATAATAACTCACACCACACACAGTTCCCTCATTCTTAAACTATTCTGCTATATATTATTATTCTACTATATAGTAATATTCTGCTATTCTAATATATGACGATTAGATACGATTTTGTTGATGACATCAGCCCTGTCAAAGAGACGTGAAAGATAAAGGCCAGAATAACTAAACTCTGGAATATGCCTAGCTTTAACAACACTGACTACATAAACAGCATCGAGATGGTATTATTGGATGGCAAGGTATATATTCGTACGTCTTACCGTTTACAACTTTTAATTTACATCTTACCATTTACAACTTTTAAATTTATAAGACGGCAAAATACAAGCAACTATCAAAAGGTCACTTCTGAATAAATTTCAATCACTGCTCAAAGAACATAAAGTTTTTGTTATCACCAACTTCGTTGTCGGACAAAATGGTGGTTCTTACAAAGCTACCAAACATCCATACAAAATAAATTTTCTGTATTCCACCTCATTGTGAGAGTTGGATGACGCTTTCATTCATACATATGGATTTTAATTTATTCCATATGATCAGATACTATCAAACAATCTTGATGACTCCTACTTAATTGGTATATTTTACACTCATTTTTCTATTTTAATTTTTCTAACATTATTTTTTAAACATACCTATTTCTACTACTTTTTGTTCATATATTATTGGACATCTGACTGCCATTGGAAGTGTAGAATTAAGCACCCACAATGGTAAACAAAGTAAGAGAATTAATATTAAATTAACTGATAACAGGTAAATTTTAAAAATTCAATTTAAAATACTTTTATTTATATGTATTTTTAATTTCTATTACTAACTCATTATATTTTTCGTAAAGCCATAATGTAGTGACCTGCACCTTGTGGGATGGCTTTGCAAACCAAATTTCCTCATTTACTGAAACAGAAAGCCAAGATCACATTATAATCATTTTACAATTTGGAAAAATAAAGTTCTGGAAAGGTATTTTCAATTTATTGCATTTAAATTACGACATCTCTCCACATATATGGTCATTAACTATACATACTACCACTGTGAATACTAGGTACAACAATATTGTCAAACTCAATGTTTGGCTCGAGACTTTTGGTAAATGCAGATTTCCCTGAGGTTCTTAATTTCAAGAATAGGTATATTTCAAAATTCTTTTTACCCTAATTAATTTTTATTACTACTACATTTAAATTTCTATTTATTTACACCTCTTTGTTGTTGTATGCCTGAATAACAACAGCCTTGGTGTTTCAAGCAACAATATCACTGCAATAAATCATTTATCCAGCCAGAGTACATTGTCTATTACAGATGAATTCCTACAAAGCTTTGATAGGAAAACTATTGATGAAATACGAGATGCTACGGAGATAATACATTTTTTTTAACACCCTACTTTTCCATCACATAAATACATTGTTTTCTTATTTACTTCTATTGTTTTCCTATTAAAAAATTCAGGAGTCAACGTGTGTGGTGCTTGCTACTATTCTTTGCATAAAAACCGAATACAATTGGTTATACAATTTATACAAAAAATGCCGGAAGAAAGTCAAACTTGAGATTGAAAAATTTTGGTGTGATAAATGTTGTGACTATGTCAAGTCTGTTATAACAAGGTATAGGGTATAATCTAACTTATGTTCATACTATGCCCAGTCTTTTATTACTTTCTAACTTGGTCAATCTAATTTTTGGTTACAGATTCAAAGTTCAGGTAAAAGTAATGGATGATACATCCAGTGCATCTTTTGTTCTTTTTGATCGTGAAGCCCAACAAATAATAGGAAAATCGGTAAATCATTATCATCATCATTATTACTTTTCTATGCAATTTGCTAATACTGTGAGCGACTATATAATTGCCCAAAATGAATTAAAAAAAATACCTCATGAGGCAATGTATTCGTTCTTTGACGATAACAATGAGTTATGTATGCCACGGTGCTATACTGTTATGTTTTTGGACATGTTGTTTGTACATATTGACATGAACATCCAACATAATTAGTAATGCTCATGGTTTTCAATTTCAACATATAATATGATTTTCATCAAGTTTTGAGGACCTAAATTGAGCCATTTTTTCAATGTTTCCCCTTTCAATTGCATTTTAGAATTATGGTGGAATCTATAAATTTATATGAGACATGACATAATTATTTGCGATTGCATCTTCTTCTTATATTCTAATTTATTAATTATATATATAAATTTATAATTAACAAAATGAATAAACCAGCTGTAACGTGCGGGTTTATTGCTAGTATGTATACATATTTTGGTGCATGATAAGAGATATAGTTGTATAGATACTTGGGCCATATTTAGCCCAGTGGGTAGTGTCTCCAGCCTATAATATGCTTTGTACTTATTGGTTTGGGCTGGTTTCCCTTCTGCTTTTTATTATCTTTGGTCATTGCAAAAACCCCACATTTAACCGGGACAGTTGTCTCAGTTGGTTCAAGGGAGAACCTGTGACGAACAGTAAATCTGGACGTCTTGGGTTCGACTACTAGTTCTACTGATTTTGAAGACTAGAGGCAAACACATATAATATCAATCTAAAACTTGTGAGATATAGCTGTTAAGTAGTCATTAAAGAAAATTTGTTATTATTTGAAATTTAAACGTTAAAAAGTGACGGTTACAATTTTAAATGTAATTGACGTAAAATTTAACCGTTGTTAAGTAACGTATAAAAAAAATAAAATAATATCTCTATGATGTAATGTTGTCATTTGCATCAAAGTAGTCATTAAAGAAAATTTGTAATTATTTAAAATCTAGGCGTTAAAAAGTGACAATTACATAAAAATTCTAAAAGTTTTAAATATAATTGATATAAGATTTGACCGTTACTTAGTAATGTATAAAAAATTAAAAATAAATTGATATTTATACAATGTAACGTTGTAAGTGCATCGAAAATCTACTAATTTTGAACAATAAACACAAAAATATGCTTAATTAAGGTAAGATACCTATTAATAAATTTCAAATTTGTTATTATTTGAAATTTAGGCATTAAAAAGTGCGTTACAATTTTAAATGTAATTGACATAACATCTAACCGTTGTTAAGTAACGTATAAAGAAAAAAAAACTAATATCTCTATGATATAACGTTGTCATTGCATCAAAGTAGTCATTAAAGAAAAATTGTAATTATTTGAAATATAGGCGTTAAAAAGTGACATTTACATAAAAATTCTAAAAGTTTTAAATATAATTGATATAAGATTTGACCATTATTAAGTAACGTATAAAAAAGTAAAAATAAATTGATATTTGTACAATGTAACGTTGTGGGTGCATCGAAAATCTACCAATTTTGAACACTAAAAGACAAAAATATACTTAATCAAGGTAAGATACCTATTAATAAATTTCAAATTTGTTATTATTTGAAATTTAGGCGTTAAAAAGTGACGGTTACAGTTTTAAATGTAATTGATGTAAAATCTAACCGTTGTTAAGTAACGTATAAAGAAAAAAAAAAGTAATATCTCTATGATGTAACGTTGTCATTGCATCAAAGTAGTCATTAAAGAAAATTTGTAATTATTTGAAATATAAGTGTTAAAAAGTGACGGTTACATAAAAATTTTAAAAGTTTTAAATATAATTGACATAAGATCTGATCGCTGTTAAGTAACGTATAAAAAAATTAAAAACAAATTGATATTTGTACAATGTAACGGTTGTCGGTGTATCGAAAATCTATCAATTTTGAACAATAAAGACAAAAATATACTTAATCAAGGTAAGATACCTAGTAATTACTTGGGGCTCCCAATCTCTCTCTACTTGTCTATATAAAGTGACTTCTGCAAAGTGTATTTCCCATCCCACTTCTGAAAGAGAAAATGAAAAGAAGAGTTTATTCTAATTGAAGTCCTCAGAAGTGGGATCAAGATCGATGTTCAAATATGGCATTTCATAAGTACACGCTCAGGTTGATGCTAAGTTTTTTTTTATATATATATATATATATATATATATCATTCTGTTCTTAGCTCTTAATTTGGTTAACTGAAGAAACGTATAATTTCCCTATATTATACAAATATCCAACAATGATTCTTAATTTCTTATTATACTTGGAAATATTTTCAGGTACTTAAAAGGAGAAGGGCTCATTTCTGGCTAAAATAGAATAGGGAGATACTCCACTGCTTCACCACTGGGGAAGAGCAAGAAGAATCTCATATTAGATCTATATATGTTCGCCATGAAATTGATATTTAAATAAAATTTTCTATCTTATCATATATTTAAATTTCGATCTGTTGGTGTTGGCCATGCATATTTTACTTTGATCTGGGTTTTAATATTCATCACAAAATTCTAAAAATATGCTCACATTACGTTCAAGATGTAAACGCAATTTGATAGGATGAGAGGGCAGGGCACCAATAAAGCTAGAGCTCATAGGTAATTCATTTAAATTTCAAAAATAACAAATATGGTAATTAGTAGTACTTTTTAGCTAATTTATTATAATTGTAATTACACTAATTTATTTGTTGAAATTACTACTTCCTAATGATCCCTTATCTTTGTAACCGTTTCTCTGTATTGAGGTCTATGACGACGATTTTTAAGATTTATGGCAACGGTATATGTCATCGCCGTAATCCTAAAAAAAATAGGGCTATGACGATGATATGTGTCCATAGATCCTAAAAACTGTCACCATATACCTCAACATAGAGTTACAGAGAATCTCACCCCCTTCTCACTTGCTTTCAATCTCAAGCCAAAAGTTCCAAAAGGGTGCCTGAAATCAGGATTTTCTGGTCATTATTTCACACGTACAAACATTAGCTCAATACCCTTTTTATTAAAAAGGAGATGTTTGGGGCATTCAATTTTTAAACACTAGTGAAATTCTAATGAGTACATCTAAATTAAAAAAGGGGGAGTAACAATGTTCACTAAAACCACCAATTCATTCTATTAAGCTAATGAATCAGCTACTGTCACTTATAGATCTCAAGTTCGATTCACATTTTATTTCTCGAGACTTGTTTGTGAGTTTGTTTCTTCGTTCTACAACGAGACTTGGTTCTTGTGATATTGTAATAGTGAATGATGTAGTCCCAAAATGTGAAACTTCAAAAAAAAAAAAAAAACCTAATGAGTCATGAATGACAAAACTTGAGATGCTTTAAATTCAAAATTCTTGTGTCCGAAAACTATTCTTATAGTCCGAGTTTGCCATGCAAGTTCTTAATTGACATTGACTCGACAAAACACATAAAAAGCTTACCTTGTCTGTGTCTATAACAATACACAAACAAGACCAACAAGGCATACCATCTGAGTGGTGGTGGTGTACGCATGCTCCAGTTTGCTATCTTTAAAAGAACGAAAAATACAGTCCACAAGACGCAAAATTATCATTTAAGAAAAGTACATCCAGCAAACAAGAAGATATAAACCACCAGCGATGTAAGGAGTTCAAGAGTCCAGGTTGGTTGTAATATGACCGAAGGGATCAAAGGTACCACGCAAGAACCACAAATCCAGCCAACCACAAGAGATCCCAGTCTGCAATTCAGAAAATAATTTTTCAATAACAGTTGAAAAAATCCAAGAGAATATTAGGAACAACCATGAAAGAAATGGGGAGTTTCATTGTATCTCCTACCAACTCACCCAATAACGGAAGCTCTAGCTACGCTTTTTGTCTTGTCATAGAGGAAGTAGATACAAGCTATCAAAGAGAGTGCCACCTGTATACAAGACAACAATTGAAGTTATATCGAAATCTGCTGCTGTGTTATATGAAATGTGCTTCATTTATGTAGATGCCAAACTCAACCACAAACTAAAAAGAAATATCACAGAATGCAAACATGAAAGGATGATATAGTAACAGACTTGGTAAACTATTCAATGGTGCATCAGTAAACATATGCTTCACTCTTTGAATAAGGAGTGAAACCTGATTGATTTGGTTTGTAAGCTATACAAAACTATTTCTAAAACGAAGCTGCTGTTATCCACCAATTCACATTATTTTGAAAAGTAAACTTCTGGAGGAAAAACAGGGAAACTTTGTCATCACACTTAGATAAGTTAAATAAAGGGCAACCATATAAAGAACCCTCTCGACCAAATCAGCACTGAAACATGGATAGTGCACTCAAAATACATTCGATTGAACCTCTTGAAAAGTGTAAAGGAGAACTTTCAAAGGGGGCTGCCTTCAAGGACATGGGTCCCCCATTTAAGGAATTAGTATCCATGTTTAGGAGGTATCAACAAATATAATTATACCAGAAAAACAAAAGTGTTGAACAAACCTGGAAAGCTGGTCCACCTTCAGCAGAGCTATTCACACTCCAGCATGCCATAAATGCAAAGAGGAACAATCTTCTAAGAATTATTACAGAAGGAGGAACTTCCACAAAACTGAGCAAGTTTTGAAACCAAGGAGGAGACTCCTCTATTTTTTTCTTTAGCCTGCTTTTCAAGTTGATCTTTGTTTTCTTCCTGTTTAAGAAGCTGGCCATCAGTATTTTCTCAAAAGCAGCTTCTATTGATTCAACACTTCTCTCGTGGCCCACATATTGATCTAACAAAAAGTTGCGAGAACTCCACACTTCTTCCTCAGAAGCATCAGGAGTTATACCAAGGCGCTTATACGGATCCCAAACATTAGCTCGAGGGAACTTTGACATGTTACCTGCAGAAATAATTAAATGAATATTTTGGTGCAATTTCAAATTGTACAGAAACAATAGTAAACCAGATTTCTAGCACAGTTCAGAAGCATATTAAAGTTAAGGGAGGTGAGCACAAACAAGTTTTTTCTACTTGATCTCCATGCATAAACAAGACTTTAAGATGTAACATTTACAGGTTCTATTCATCAGGATTCATTTTATGTCAAAACTGGATGCAGCACATCGAAAATTTTAGCCTTGTCATTCTCATAAAAAGCAAACGACTATGGGGGGAGAAAACTAATGAAACGATAATAACAAAATCGACTACTTCAGGTTCAGATTCAGGTTTCTTACTCCCACTTCAAATACTCGAAATTTAAATTGCTCAACAAAACCCAAGAATGATATACAGCAATCAGTTGAACGCAACCTAGTAGAAAACAAGATCTAGACCAACCAATTTATTGGCTCATTAAAAATATTATGCCACGACATATTGGAGTTATGAGCTTATGCCTTACACTCTAGTACCTTTTAATGTACAAATTTTTATTACTTATTGTCAGAATAACTCTGTCAACAATCAAAAACTGAAAGTGTCCCACTCCCATAACACCGGCAAAGAAAAATAAAATTCAGGAAGCTGAAGTAAAGAAAAAAAAGAAAACTTAAGCATACATATAGCTTAGCGGTGGAAAAGCAAATCTAAAGTAATACCACTAAATTGAGTTTCAAAGATCAAATTTTCAGAGCTAAAGTTAATACTCAGTTAAAAAATAAGGTAGTGGCAGCATAATACCCATGATTGCAATAGATTATACGCTAAACTAGGGAAATCTAAATACAAATCAACTGCACTTATTACAAGTATTTATATGCATAAAGGTCAACGTTCTGTATGCTATGTAATGCAAGTCGTCTTTATCTGGGCTTAGGAACAACCGCTAGAATTAGAACGGGGCAGATATTGACAATTTCTCGTCGAAGAGAAGCTCTTGATTGTAAGAAACAACTTACAACTAATAAACATTGTATTACAAATCTATCAAATCAAGTTAGTCAAATATCACAAAAATTTCTCATCAGAAAAGGCATGAATGCAGTGGATCAAATGCTAAGATGTAACTTGTATTCTTTTGCTTAAACATTCATACTCAAATGTACTAAGTAAACTGCATGAACATGTAAACATAGGTTTCCTAAAAACTGAAAAGATTTTAAATTTCTTGTACAAAGCTTCATAAATATGTTTATCTTAAGATTAGCATATCTATATTACACTACTCTACAATCAAATTACTATTTTTCTTTTCATGCAACATTCATCAATTACATGGAATAGAGTCTCAAAAAGCCAGTTTTTCTATCAATTTTATTCATTCATTTAAGTTTCAATTCTATCTTTGGCCTAGAAAGGTTTTCCCTCCCATTTAAAAAGGCCTACAAAAAATTTATTACTTGTATCAGCACCATGTCCTGCCCAATAGTGTGTAATTTCTAATGAATGCAGTAATTTATAGAAGACTTGAAGTATTTCTGTTCAACTCTGCTGAGTAATAGCTATTTATAAACCACATACCATAAATGAAATCTGAAGTTCAATTACGTACGCATACAATAAAATTCTAAGTACCTCCATAAGATGTATCCATTGCACATATAGCCGTTCTAAATATTCCTAATCCACGTGGTGTTGACCTATTCAGCTTCCCAATTGAACTGAAATTAACACCAAGAATAAAATTACTTTAATCATTAGCAAACAAAATCATCAAGAACCTTACTTTAACAATAATCAAGCAAAACCCACGAAATTAAAAGTGTCAAATTAGCCATGACAGCCATATGTCATAAATTGTATAAATATGAACTGGGTTTTTATGATTCAATACAGAATTTAGATAAACTTACACTTTATGGCCGAGGCAAGATGAGGGAAGAACAGGGTTAGGGTTTGAAAGTATAAGAGAAGCCATAATTTGTCAAAGCCCTAAAAATTGCCCCTTCTTTTGTTTTTTCTTTTTGGGTTATTTTTATGAAGCCATATAAGGCTCAACACGTTCTGGTGGCTGAAGGAAGAGCTCTTCGTAAAGCTAACGTTTTGCTTTACACAAAGAAGGAAATGGAGTTTTACGACTAGATTGCACAGCACCTGTATGCTATCTCTTCGTGTCTGAACATGTGCGGCGCACGTGAGAGAATAATGGATACTAAATTTTCAGACTAAAATTATTGGGTTGAGAAAAATAATGATTTTTTTTCAATGAAATTAAAAAACAAAGCCTAAGAAAGATTTTAGATAGCCTAGTCCAAGTGCCAAATTAAAAGGAGTCCGCTTAATGTGTGTCCTAAGAATACACACTAAGCGCGAAAAATAAGAGATGAGACTCGCTAAAAATTATTTTTTTATATAGTTGTACTAAATTTAATACATGAGATCCACTAGTATATTATTTTTTTATTTTATATATTGAATTCAGTGCGACTACATAAATAAATAATATTATACATTATTTTTCGCGCTTAGTGTGTGTCTTAAAGACACACATTAAGAAAATCCAATTAAAAGCACCTAATTATTGACTAAATTGTTTCAAATTAAAAATAATTTAAGTCAAAATTAATTAAACATTTTAAAAGTAGATGAGTGTACAATATAGCTCAAAACCAATAACTATTTGCTACAATGACTTCCCTCGTACTTTCCCTCTTTCAATTTTGTAAACAGCTCGTAACATAACCGTGAAAGCTGCCTTTTATATGTATATATAATAGAATGTTGGTAAATAAATACTAATGATGTCCTATCTTTCAGGCAGGTGTCTCCGGTACTCTACTTGTTCATTTATTTTCGTAGGTTATGTTTGTTTGTAAAATATATACTTGTGATTGAATTATTTGTATTAATTTAAAATTATTTTTGATTTTTTTATCCCATAATGAGGGATTATTAGTCCCTTCATGTTGAAATATTAGTCCCATAAAGTCATTTAATAACTTAAAATGAGAGGGACTATTAATCCCAAATTTATCATGGGATTATATAATCCCTCATAAATAGCTTTAAGAATGATAAAAAATAATTCAAAAACTATTTAAAGAACTATTAATCTCTCATTATGGGATAAAAAAAATCGAAAATAGCTTTAAATTAATACAAATAATCCAATCTCAAATATGTATTTTATAAACAAACATAGCCATACAATGAATAATAAAATGGTTTCACCGAGAAACTTCTCCGATTCCATTTATAAGTGTGCTTGGTAGTGGAATACTACGTCCAATCATCCGTTAATGGAAGTTGGTGGGGGGACCAACCCATGAGGGAAGGGCAGCCCAGTCCCATCAATTGCTAGTAGCTGCTCCAAGCAAATGGGACCAAGTCTGCCACTCCGGCGCCCAATCTCCCGAGGGTGTTAGGCCCTTTTCGATCATTAGTTAGTGTAACTACAATATGTTAGTTAACTATTTCGAAACATAACTTTTTAAAAAAAATTTAAATAATTTTCTTTGACTTAGTCTCTTCCAACGTATTATATTTTATTTTAGGTGTTAACCGCAAATGTATATTGCTTATCATCTTTTTGCTAATTATATGTTTAATTGCTTATTTCATTTTGTCTGATTTTTTTTTCTTCAAAACTTGATCAAATCTTTGCAGCACTAAAATATCTTGTACACTATTTTGGCCACTGTGTGAAATTTGTTTTCTTAACGAATATTGAGAACTCAAATTCGTTGCCATCATATTACTCGAATTAATTCCCTATATCTGGGATCCAATCAACCTAGAATTCAAAATAAACAACACAATTTAAAAAGAAAAATAACATAATATTTAACGTGATTTAATTCTCAATGACCTAATCCATAAAACCAGTTTCAATATATTAATTTTGACACAACTTTTTTGCACAAAATAAAAGATAAAATTTTTTATCTCTCACACACTAACCCAAGACCTAATTATACTCTCTCTTAACTATCTAAGATGGATGGTGTTATCTTTTAGTTGTGTTATCTCTTTCTAAACACAAGAGTTTATTTGAAAAGACGAAATTGTGTGATTAATGAGCTGAATAATAGATCTTATAAGAAATAAAATTAATTTTATAGTTACTATTATGATAAAATTGAAAACTAAAGTTTAATCATACAATATATATGTTAATTTTTTTTATACTAATTACTATTTAGTCATAATATCATATATATATATATAGTAATTATTAGGAAACCCAAGGTTCTAAACATCCAATGTCATTTTGGAAAGAGAATTAATATATATGTTTATCTTTCTAGTTGAGACATCTAATGATCAATAAATTCAGTGATATTGGCATTTGATAATAGTTCCCTCAATTTCAAGTTGCTCACTAGAATCCCAAGATCAATCAGTTCCATCACCAAATTGACTTTGATGTCTCCGACAACCACCTTCCCCAAAACTTGGAAATTATCCGGTTAGAGGCGATCCGAATATTGTAAAGCCAATTGATTGTTATATTCAAAAGATGCAGACGAGAAGAAGATGTATAATAATATTAATTAACTAAACATCCACCACCTCCTCCTCAAATGCCACTTTTAACCTTTTTTCGCGGAGAAAGAATTGAAGTTATGAGATTAATTTGATAAATAAATTAAGAGGGATTGATATTTTTATAAAGAAAATTGATATTTTCGTAATACTAT
Source organism: Hedera helix (assembly GCA_947179155.2). Taxonomy (NCBI): domain Eukaryota; kingdom Viridiplantae; phylum Streptophyta; class Magnoliopsida; order Apiales; family Araliaceae; genus Hedera; species Hedera helix. Next base: position 39,488,269 of record OX359286.1, read on the forward strand.
ATTCACATAAATAGTAAGTGAGGTCCATCTTCATGTGAGTAGAATTTTATGAAAATATCATAAAAATATCAATTTCTTAAATTAAAAAAAAAAAAAAAAAAGTAGACTGACTAGCTCCCTGCTTTTGAGGTGTAATTCTTGGTTCTTGGATGTATGTCACCAAGGGTATTAATTGAATTTGGCAATAATAATAATAAGCTAGCTTGCGTTAATGTATTATATATAAATATTAATTGTTCTTTAAACCGAGTTAGGTGGTTAAATGGAAATGGATAATTTCAATGCATGATTTTTTGAAATATAATGGACTCTATTCTATATAACTAATGTTTATACTATATGTATAGTATTTTTATTTTTTATTTTATTTATTTCTTCCTACAACAACGGAAGTGGTCAAAAGTACCCATACTCTATCTCCTCATAGCATATAATATAATATATACACACGAGTTTACATATTTTTCTAGATTTGATTTATAATTACTAGCTAACTAGTTGCCTCATCGAACTTTATACACTGAATTCTTATAACTTTAAAAACAGTGTACACATAAATAATAAAAATAAATCCTAACGAGACAATTAGGGTTTGTGTAAAAATTTATATTTGATGTTTTTGTGTGTGTAGAGTTGTCTCAACTTCATTAAACCAAACCAAAGCCATCCCGGCCTACTTCAAACTTACCATCACGAACAGAACAAACATAGGGAGCTCAAAAATCTCATTGCCCTTTGAGACAACAGACTTCCATGGAAATGGAGAGAAAATAATACTACCAAAAAATCCGAAAATAACAACCATATTATAAGAGGAAATTCCTTGGAGTGAGAGAAAGGCCTTCTGGTAGATGGGCTGCTGAAATCAAGGATGCCTCACAGAAGCTGAGACTATGGCTGGGGACTTTCGAACGAAGCTGCCATGGTTTATGACAATGCTGCTACACTAGACAAAATGCGAAAACAAACCTCAAATACTATCATGGAAATATTATAACTACCCATGAAGAAATTAAAAATTGCAGCTTATAATTGGGGAATAAGAACCCAAGGATTTATCAGCTACGTCTCAACCATGCCATCATGAAGAACCAAGCAAGATCCCATCTAGCTGGCTAGTACTATTAATATTGGAAATAATATTCGTCAGTATGAAAATCAGGTTGATTTTGATGCGGGTGTTGAAGAAACTATAGCTTGTTCTTCGTGTTCTGATGATCGATCAAGAGAAAGAGAATAAGCTACTGAAGCTTTCATCAGTTGGGAGTTGTAAGGTTTTGTTGACGTCTAATTTTCACTCTTGCCGTAATCACCGGTCAGCAAAATACCTGTACACGTAACAAACCGTTACCACCTCACAAGACAGTCGTGGCTTGGACCGTTCGGAGATGCTCCGGTGTAAGAGTAAGTTCAGGCGAATAACGTCACAGTGAAGGACTTTAATTGTTAGCTGAAATCTCTCAGAAGTTTGATAGCTTAATGTTTGTATTGTAAAAAGATGAATTACCTTTGTAATTATGAAGTTGCTAGTATATAACTCATCCATGCATTATAAGACGTCCAGTCATACCCTCATTAGTGTAAACGTGACGTTCTCTTCCACCTGTTCCACTTGGTCCGTTGGGGGAAGATACTAGAGTGGGTTGTTCCCTGTGTCAGTCCGTCAAAGTGGACAAAAATGGCTCAAACGTCCTATCAACCGCCTTAAGAAGAAAAGATCTCAGACCTCGGGCCCCGGGCCCAATAAGAATGAGAGAAGCCCGACCCGTCCCAAGCCTCATGCAAAGAAAGGGGCCCCGACCCAAAGAGATAAGTTCAATGCCCAAAGAAATCACACCCCAACATTGCCCCCCACCGTTCTACCTTTTTGAAAGTAAAAAATAGAAGGGTAACCCCTCCGATTACATAGGAATTTAGCACAAAATTCGGGACATTAAACCTGATCTTCTGGGTAACGGCTAAACGGAGATGACGTCACCCCACTCGCGCCTCCGATCTAAATACCCCATTTTCAAACTAAACACTATCACAACAGTTATCTTCTTCAAAATAATACTCCCTCCGTCCCAAGATAAAAGTCCTTTATTGACTTTTGTGGTCAAATTGACCATTTTTAAAATTAATAATTAAACATATATATTTAAATTTTCAAAAAAATAAATATTGAGATTAGTACTAAATTGTATATAGTTTATAATGTTTATAAGCCTTTTTTATATATATATAAAAGAATAACAAAATATATTGATTTGAAAAATGGTCAATTTGACCATAAAAGTCAATAGAGGACTTTTATCCTGGGACGGAGGGAGTATATCGTATTTTCTCTCTCTCTACTGTAACTGTACACCGCTACCCGTATCCACAGAGTCGATCAACGAGCAGCCCCCAATCCTGTTCCTCTTCAAGAATCCCCACCTCGACTTCCGATTACTCAAATCTCCATAGCCAGAATCTTTCCTTCTCTTGCTTAAACCCAAAATGACATCCTCAACTAGCGCCGCTGCTGCAACCTATTCGTCATCAGAGGCGAATCCATTCCGGCTAGCCCCCTTAACCACCCCAACCCCTAACCTGTCTGGATCGAAAACTAGGGCAAGGGAACTGGAAATTAGAAAGATGTTCGAAGACACTACCACTAACTCCCACGCTAACACCCAATCGTCGGTCAGTAACGAAACCGTTGAAGGTTTTAAATCCGAGTTCCAGCTTCCAGGAGAATATTCTCTAAGGGCCCCCAATCCAAATGAAAAGATGTACTGGAGGCCTACCAGTCCTCAACTAGCGGTTCCGACTCAGTTACTTCGGAATGGGGTCAGATTCCCTCTTCATCCCTTTATTTCTGATTTTCACGATTTCGTCGGAATCGGACTTGCCCAATTGGTCCCGAATTCGTACATCCACCTGGTCTGCTTCATCGCTGCTTGCAAGCAGTTCGGCATCAATCTCAGCCTCGATTACTTCTTCCACATCTTCTCCCTAACCAAAACCAAAGAACAGGGATTCCGATCCCTGAACCGTCTCCCCAACCAAAGGGCTTGGATGCTCCCTCCTTCCAGTAACAAGGGCTGGCACAACAATTGGTTCTTCGTGTCCAGCCTTGATACCCACCTTCTGCAGCCCTGGGGAAACCAAGAAAAATCGGTCATAGATGATATTGCAGAAGATAAGGAGGAAGAATTTGAACGGTTCTGTCAAACCATCCCCTCAGAGCCTTGGGACATCAACCTCCTTTACAACCTCTAGTGGTTGCATGATCACGAATATAAGTTCTTTCATTTCTTTGGGAAATCTATTTTGTTTTATTACTTATACTAATCTTCCTCTATTCTTCGGGTTTCGGTAGTGATTTACAAGACCCAGCCGAATGTCCCAATGACACAACTACGCATCTGATCTGCCCCCCAGGCCCCTCCCCAACATACCGAAGCCCCCCAGCCTTCCAAAAAACAAGTCGAAGCCCCCCAGCCTTCCAGGAGACAAACTGAGGCCCCCCGACCTCCCAGAAAACAAACCGGGCCCCCCCAACTTTCAAAAAAACAAACCGACCCCTCATCCGAAGCCCATCTCGGAAAGAACGCCTTGGACCTAACCGACCTCGAGAAGCAACAACTTCACAGAAAGAAACGCCGACGGCTATCCAAGGCGTCCGAAGGTAACCAAACTAACGCTAACCCCGTTTATGTCCAACCCCTAAACTTCATCCGACCCCTTTCTCCATCCCTTCCCCGTTCTCCCTCCCCAGACAGAGACGCATCGCCCCACATTCCATCACCTCTTAAACCACCATCCACAGTACGTGTAGAAGCCGAACTCTCCCCCACAGAGGACACACCACCCGAACCGAGGCAGCACATCAAGGCCTCTGATGCTGAACCCTCACCAAGTGTGCCCCGACCCCCCCCCCCCCCCAATAAAACCAACCCCTCGAATCCGGTACCTCCCTTCCCCCAACTATCCTTCTTTCCATCTGACTCCTCCTCTCCTTTCCCGAAGGAATTATATAATTACTTCAACCTCCTGGCTGATGACCAACATTTTGATTCATCAGACCTCAACAGCTTCGTGAGCACCATCAGTCTTCACCTTGGTCAGGTATGACTCTTGTACTGTCTTTGGTTTACTTGTGTTTTTTTTATGAAGATTCACTGATATCTTGTTGTTTCGATCAGGCATTGGGAGGCTTCAGCCGCATAATGGAGTTCCAGGAGAAGAACCCTCATCAGGTCGAAGTCATTCGCCAGCTCCAAACAGAGATGCAGGAGCTGCACTCCCAACATTCTCAGCTTCACCAGGAGCACTGTCAGCTGCAGAGCGACCACTCCTCCCTTCACGAGCAAAATAACCAAAAAGACGCTCTCATACAATCCTTGCAGGTTCAACTAGCCAAGCTGAAGGTATCCAACCGATATTGGGAGGACAAGCTGAACGATGTGATAAATGAAAGATCTACGCTTCTGCAAGAACGGGCCGAGCGCAACAAGCTGGTGGAAGGGCTCAAAAAGGAAAGATCGGAACTGGCCATGCGATTGGGGGCTCTGACGAAGGACAATACCCAGAAGGATGAAGCCCTTCATATGTCCACGGCGGCCAATAAGCTCCTAGAGGAAGAGAACCTCAGACTGAAGACCCAGGTTGCCACAATTGGGGAAAACAGTCGTCAGAGGATCATCGAGGGGGGCCAAGCAGTGGATGATGTCGTTACCCCCCAATTGTATTCATTCATGGACCGAGTTAAGTGTTCGGTTCCATAAACGGTTCGACAGTAACAAGAGGAGAGGTAAGGTGACGGCTTCTTTGATGCAGATCAAACAGAAACCAGATGAATCATTGAGCCAATATGTTCAAAGGTTTCGGGACGCGATGGGAACTATTACTGACTTCAACATGATACAGGCACTAGGATTCTTCACCACCGGGATGGATGTTACCCAAAACCGAAAGATGATTAAGGACATAATGTTCAACCCTGCAAAAGACCTCTTAGATGCGTACGACCGAGCCGAGAAGTTTATAGCGGTCGAGGAGACGATGAATAGTTTGATACCAAATAACAGAGGCTTGGAGGGTAAGGCCTATGGTGGGAATAGAGGTGGGGATAACCGACCCCCTCGTTTAATCGGGTGAAGCAAAGAGGTGGATTACCAAATTTGGGCAGGCCACCCTTTCAGCCGAGGGCGGAGAATCGTGCATATACACCTCTTAGCGCCGATCGGGTCAAAGTTTTGGAGGCCATTAGATAGGAAAAGGGATCGGGGCCGGCACCGTCGGGCTATAGACCGAGTGGATCAGGTCCCTACTGCCTATATCATCGTTGGGTCGGGCATACCACGGAGGCGTGCACCGGGCTAATGGACATGATAGAATCTAAAGTTCAAAGGGGTGAACTAAAACAATTCGTGGTCGGCAGAGGAGCGATGACAGATAATTCTGGGCCAGTGGCTGAGAAGAGAGTCGAACCGAGTAACCCCCCTAGAAGGGTAGTTGATGTTATAATAGGGGGGCATCCCCGGGGAGACTGGGGAAGAGGTGTCGATCTTCCGGCTCCATATCGACGTTGAATAGTCCGTGCTCGTCAGTCCCTCGGCCTTACCCCAAAATGGTTATCTCCTTTTCGGATGACAACTACCCGACCGAAGCCGTTGAGCCTCATGAGGGAGCTTTGGTTATTACTGCTCAGGTCGGACCGGTGGATATGAAGAGAATAATGGTTGACAACGAGTCGTCAGTGGATGTGTTGTACAGCCATGCATATCAGAGAATGGATCTTCAGGGCGTGAGGTTGGAGGTTGGGGCATAGTCGCCTTTGTATGGGTTCGGAAACGAAGCAGTACCTGTGATTGGTACCTTAGAGCTCCCCATGGTGTTCGGCACAGGTCCACGGCAGGTTACATTGCAGGTAAAGTTTTTTGTCGTTCAAGTGGATTCGGCCTACAATGCAATCTTAGGACAAACCACGTTGACCGCTTTGAATGTTGTTACTTCCATACCCCACTTCAAGATCAAATTCCCGACCTCGGAGGGTGTGGGAGAGGTGAAGGGAGATATCGATATCGCTCGAAAATGCTACCGCCATGCCGTGACGGCTTCGGCCGTAGGAGTCAGCCGACAGAAGTGTGCGATGGTTGTCAATGTAGAGCCATATGCGGAGGGAGATACGGAACCCCTGGCATCTCCCTCCGAGAGCGTTGAAGAGGTTGAGTTGATACCGGACAACAAATTTAAAACGATGAAAATAGGTGTCGAGCTACCGGAAGGCATAAAGACCCAATTGGTTCAACTCCTACGAGACTACGCCGACATTTTTGCTTCGACACCACGGGACATGCCCGGGATCCCTGAGGTAGTGGCTGTTCACCGGTTAGCAATTGACCCCGACAGAAAGCCGGTGCGACAAAAACGGAGGATATTTGCACCTGAGCGTCAGAAGATTATAGACGTCGAGCTCGGGAAACTCCTGGATGCAGGGGTTCTTTGAAGAGATCGAATACCCAGAATGGCTGGCCAATGTAGTTCTGGTCAGGAAGCAGAATGGAAAGTGGAGAGTTTGCATAGATTACACGGATTTTAACAAAGCTTGCCCCAAGGATTTCTATCCGCTCCCACATATCGACCAGCTGATTGGCGCCACCTCGGGCAATTCGGTTTTGAGTTTCTTGGATGACTTCTCGGGCTATCACCAGATTCATATGGCGAAGGAAGACATCCCTAAGACGACGTTCATCACCCATCGGGCCATTTATGCCTACAAGAGAATGACCTTTAGATTGATAAATGTCGAAGCCACCTATCAGAGAATGATGAACACCGTCTTCCGAAGACAGATAGGGAGGAACATGGAAGTGTATGTAGATAATATGATTGTTAAGAGCCCTCGGACGTAGGATCATCTCCGGGGTCTGGATGAGTGTTTTGAGACAGTCCGATGGCACAACATGCGTCTAAATCCCGCTAAGTGCACATTTGGTCTTAGTTCAGGTAAATTCTTGGGTTACTTGGTAAGCAATAGAGGGATTGAAGCTAACCCAGAGAAGATTAAGGCAATTTTAGACATGCGATCTCCACAAAGCTTCAAGGACGTTCAAAGACTCTCTGGTTGTATTGCCGCGCTGAGAAGGTTTATGTCGAGATCAGCAGAAATGTGTCTTCCCTTCTTCGACACGTTAAAAGGGCCCAAGAACGAGAAAATTTTTCAGTGAAATTTGGAGTGTGAAGATGCATTCCAAGGTATCAAGAAGTACTTGATGGCTGCCCCTTTATTGCAGAAACCGGTCCCAAGAGAGCCACTGTACCTTTACCTTTCAGTTGGCCCTTCGGCCGTCGGCGCGACCCTCGTTAAGGAGGAAGGAGGTGTTCAAAGGCCTGTTTATTATGTCAGCCATGTTTTACGGGATGCAGAGACCAGATACCCGAATTTGAAGAAATGCGCATATGCTTTAGTGGTAGTCAGCCGGAAGTTCCGACACTATTTTTAAGGTCGGCTTATTGTTGTTTACACGACCCAAGTCTCATGCAAAGAAAGGGGCCCCGACCCAAAGAGATAAGTTCAAAGCCCAAAGAAATCACACCCCAACAGGTTTATTCTTCTGTTATTGTAGCTCCTTCTTTTAGTACTCATGAAGGATCAGAAGAGGGAAACAACTGTGATCAAGAGGCTCAATCACTTGAGCCTGTATATGATCTTTCCTTCACATGGATTGCCAATTAAATGATGGCTTAATGTGAGCATAAAATAATTTATATTTATTCTTAGCGATTTAGTTTTATCTCATATGGGGTATTTCATGTTTGTATACTTTTTTTGTAGCTCAAGAAATGCATTTCATTTTAGACTCTCGATGGTTTATACTTAATTCATAATTAGAATTCCGAAGCTTGTAGTTAATTTTGTGTGTTTGAGAGGAGGGTGGGTATAACTACTTTACTTTATTATAACCCTTGATAAGAAAAATCAATGGTTTAGATATTTCCCTTGCCTTTGGGCATATTAAAGAAAAAATAAGAATTATAATTAGACAACATCTAAACGTTGTATCAATTTTAATTATTAAAAAATAAAATATGATATTAAAATTTATATTATACCTCACTTTTTAATGTTGTATTTATTGACTTGTCCAAATAAAAATGAGCTTACTCGAAATGAGACAGGGAATATGGATCTCGCTGTCAAAAGCTCTTGATCAATTTGTAGCCATTACCACTGGTCTATTATATGCCTAGTGCACTTTCCTATTTCCTTGAATTTTTTTATATTATTTATTGGTGTATTTGATCTAATTTTGAATAAATTCATATTTATTGCTTTTTTAAAAAATAACTAGTTATTATCATGGTTAGAGAGAGAAATAAAATATAGAATACATTGTAAAATTGTCCCTTATGTTCACACTCAAATGCAATATGGATATTAACTTTTTAATTTTTACCATCTCATAGTTAACGTTTCAATTTTTTATAAAACCGTCTTTTTGACTAATTTTGGTCAAATTAAATAAATCATGTGAACAACATGTGGGATACTGTCGCAGACACCCAAAAATAAAATCTTACTTTAGAAAATAAATATTAATGTAGTAGTGAAAGTAAGAGTCGAACCCACAGAGAGTGAATTGTTTTAATAAATTCTAATATTTTCAAAGATATCTAATTAAATGGGGGATTTTGAATTATTAATTATCTAATTAAAATTCAAACAAATAAAACTAAATAATAAATAATAAATATGAGAAAAATCAATTAAAACAAACTTCAGTTCCTTAATTCAGTATCCCCTTCTTTTAATCAACAAATTAATCAAGTTATTATTATCTTTTTCTTCAATTGAAATTAATAATCCTAGATAACCGACAATCGTCAAGCTACCCGAAATCCTCCTTAAATTATAAATCTAATGCAGCAATCACTCACAAAAGACCCTAACTATCATACAACCTAAAAATATCAGTCTAGATTTAATATAACAATTGCATTAAAAATTAGAGAATTAGATTATTTCAAACAACAATCATAACATCGCAGATTATTTAACTTACCATCTTGATAATCATAACAATATTCAGAAGTTTGTCCACAATCAAATATTATTAATTGCTACTTATGATCAGATAAAATATCGTTTGCTTAATATCAAATCTTAATCTAGCATATGATAAATTATTGATTAACTTAACAGGCCCTTATCAAATTAATCAAGCAAATATCATAAAACAATTAAAACATATTATCAAGAATAAATCTCATGCATGAAGAAATAGATTATAAAACTCAATTAAAACATTAATTAAAAATAAAGTTCAACATCCCTTTCGAACTGAAAATAAGAACTTAGCCTGACATGCTTCAAAATAATCTCCACTAGTTGAAAAGCTCTCTAAAAAATTTACAATGAATAATGAAAGATTGACCCTCTATTTATAAGTCTCTAACTTGTTCAAACCCTAATAGGATTTGCAATTAAAAATAAAAGAAAAATAAAATAATTTTTATCCTAACCCTAATTGAAATTAAAATCCAATTTAAAATAAAAAAGTAGCAAAATTCACGAAATAATCCGTTTCTGGTCAATTTACGCACTTGCCAAACACGGCCTTCGCTATAGTGAAGCGAGTCAACACCTAAATGCCCACCGCACATTGTGCGGTTTTTTTTTCTAAAGCTCTAAATGATGCCGTTTCATTTGCTGCTGCTGACTGTGGTATCCGCGCATTGCGCGGTCGCTGCTCTGTTCTTTTCTTCGCAAACGACGTCGTGTACTTTGCTGACCAGATTTCTTACGCGCATTGCGCGCAACTCAGTTTTCTGTTTATTTACGATTCTGCCACCGTGCTGCTTAATTACGAAATTGCCATTTAACTTTTGCAGAATTTACATATTTGTCCCCAGACTTATTTTTCCTACAAAATAAAATATAAAATAATTAAAAATAATATAAAAATACTAAAAATCCTAAAAACAAATAATAATAAATAAAATTCCTAAAATACTAAAATAAATAAAAACACATATAAAAATACTATAAAATTACCTAAATTAACTAAAATCAACTAAAATCCTATAAAACCTATTAAAACCAAAATAAGTTAAATAATTAAACATTTAAGCACACAATAAATATAAAAACGAAATATTAGGGAATAAAAATATCGTATAATTTAACCATATTAACATGTGAGTTTTTAAATGATAAAATACTCTTTTTCGCACTAAAAAATGTGAGTTTTTAAAGGGTAAAATATTTATTATCTTAGTTTAAATATTTATTTTAAGTACATTTAAGGAGTAAAATATTAAACTAATATATATATATATATATATATATATATATATATATATATATATATATATATATATATTGGTAGCTTTATGTATGCAATGTTTATAAATTTCAGTTGGGGCTTTATTTTGGGTAGTAATTTAGTTTAAACAATGTATATTTTAGATGTATTTTGAATGTTTGTGACTGACTTATTATAAATGAATGTATAATCGGAATACAATATAGGTTAATTTTAGTGCAAAAAAAAATTATAAGTGAGTTTTGACATAAATCAAACAGAACATGAGTTGTTCATTCAATTACAATTCAATTATTTTTGAACAAATAGATAAGAAATAGAGAGAAAAAAGACTTTAGTAGATAATAGATAGAGAGAGAGAAAAATTTGTTGTATAAGAGAGATAAACGTGATTTCACTATAATAAGAAAGGAAGATTTTTTTAGTGCATAAACAAACTATTTTACCCTATAAAAATTTATATATTGTGCGCATCATTCATTCATTTTGACCAAAATTAGTAAAAGGAGACAATTTTGCACAAAAAAAAAATCTTAATTATAAAATTGTAAAAATTAAAATATTAACGTCTATGTTGTATTTAAGTATAAATATGAGGACAGTTTTACAATTTCTATAAAATATAACTACATAGTGATTTCTTTTGCCTTTTTGCTACTCTGGTTGCATTTTATTTTCCTCTCTACCCAATATGATAATAATAAAGGGCAAAAGAGATCACTGTTGTCAAGCAATGAGGCAAGTACAAGTACAAGTGGAAAGTGGCCAAACCCAAAATGGAAACAGGCATCCAAATCCAAAAATTCGCTACTTCCAAAGTTTCATCTCAATCACGTGTGAAGGTAAAAAGTAGACCTCACATTATTGGTGGGGATATAATTTTGCAATTCCCTGTCTAACTCCTTCAAAAGGGAAAATTGATTATAAAAAAAAAGTAACACAATAAAGAAGGAAAAGAGGATTACAAAGTTACCTATTCAAAATTTATTAGAATTTAACAGTTTCTATGCCAAAAAATTATGAGAAACCCGGCCCATAATCTACATAGGAGATGTGATTTTAACTATAAGATTCCATTTCTCCACTTCCTGTGTTCTGGGAGCATAAATATGACAATTACACAGGAATCCCAAGACAAAAGTGGTTATAATATTCTATTCCAAAAATCCAAAAAGGAGTACCAAAAAAGAAGTATTCAAGCATCAAATTCATAGCTCAAATGACTCCATTAAAATTTCTCTGATGCTGATAGTGTAAAGCAAAAATTCAACAATCTATTTTATGTACAGATACATAATTACATTTTGATGAGTGTCCATACAAGTCTACTGAATAACTTGTTCTTGACTAGATTCCTTTGCCAAGCTTGTAGAATTCGATGCCTAGATTCTAAAGAACTCGCATCAGCAGAGCAGATAACTTCCAATTTGGTACTCGCATTTCTGTCTGCATTTTTCACTTTCATGCAGCAATGAAGAAGTTTCCCACTTCCCCAACTTTCTTTTGAGGTATCTCTCTCTCTCTCACACACAAAAAACAAAGGAAGAACATTTATAGTAACTAGTTTATGGAAATAGTTGTGCTCTTCTTGACTCTTGAGCCAAAGAAGATGATATTCGATGACTAAGAATTTATGAGACTAATAGCCTTATTACACAAAACTGATATAGTTTGTAATGTTCGTCAACTGACATAACTGCAATAATACGGTGCGGGAACATGTAATGATTATAATCCATAACTAAAAAATCAGTAATTTTTCTTCCCCAGTTTTTTATACAAATAAAGACCAACATGACATAAATACATCATATAACTCTTCCGAGATGGCAAGTTTGTAAAACAGAGATTAACTTATTCATGCATGTATGTATTTATACAGATTTTAGACCACCAGCAGCAAAAACAACGACAATAACGAGAACATGACAACTGGGAAGCATAGAACTCAAGCTATACAATGCATATTTTGGCAGTGGAAAGGTCTTGCGTTCTGCATATTGAAAGATTAATGTACTTGCTAATTTGCAAAAACAGTTTCTGGAAAGCAGCTCAAATGACGAATTTCTTGGAGAAGCAAGAGAACAATAATATTCTAGTAAAATTTATGCCACCATTAGCAATAACCATCACTATTGCTTCTCAAGGGGTTAACATTAAAAATAATATTAATAACCCGTAAGCCTGTAACTGATGTCATGAGTATAAATATATGTTAAATTACAAGATGGATAATTCAAAATCGAGGAACTTGACAGATATCAAAAGGCGTTGGACTTCATATAAAGTCTTTAAACATGATTCATAAAACTCAGAATAAAGAAATCAGTTTTCTAATTTTTTGGGTGCATAAAACATTACGAATCATCGGACACAATGCTATATATAAATAAACAAAGACACAATTTTAACTGGATATAGAGGGATTCAACAAAGAAGACTAAGAGCAAAGAACTGATCAATCTATGTCACACCAAACAAGCTCATAGGAAACTATATATTCGTATTAATTTATTGAGAGTCCCATTTGCCTATTTTTTATTTCAAAAAAAACTATAGCATTTCTATTGATGATAAAAGAAAAATGGCATGGAACGAAAATATATTTTAAAGTTTGTAATTTTGCAAATATGACTCCTCTTGGGGAACGAACGGAGTATATATATACGTATACATATATACACAGAGAGAGAAAGTGGGGATGAGCACTGGATGCAGAGGTTTATCGACCAATTCCTGTTCTGTAATTTATTGAGGTTTACCAGGTCAGAGAACGGATCGATGAACCGCTGCCTCCAGTGACCCTCCACCAATTTAATCGGAAGCCCGCCATAATAACACCCCCAAATGAACCAACTAACAAGCAATCAAATTAACAAAGCACAAATTATAAAGATTGAATTTTTCCATTATATTTTTTATACAAACACGACAGTAATGAAGAAATTAAACTCAGTGAGATTACAAAAATTCAGATCTGAAAAGCATACCAGAAGAATGAGTAGAACATAGTCCCAAACGTAATTTCACAAATTTAGTGAGCTATATAGTACAAGTATATTATTTATATATATACATACATAAATGTATAAACTGATCAGCTAGCTATTGGCGCTCGTATGATCTAGAGAGAGAAAGAGAGTCGCAACGATATCTTGAATCTAAGGGACTCGCCAATCGCCATTGACGTACATTTCTTACTCTATCTCTTTATAGGATTTTTAAAACGGAGAATAATGGAGTAGTATTTTGTATTTGGGCTAAATACAGTTTAGTTCCGCTCCAAGTTTCACTTTACTCATAATTCGACTCTTAAATTAATTGGACTTACATATCTCTTATATCAAATATTTAATTTCACCCAATTTAATTTTCAAAATCAATTACGGACAAAAATTAGACGGAATATCTAATTTTTTAATAAGATAAGTATTTTATACAATTTAACTATTTTAAAATAAGATTTGACTTCAGTTTAAGAGCCAAATTATGAAAAGAGTAAAATTTAATATAATTAAAGTGTATTTAACCCAAAAAAAATTACAAAACCCTAAATTTCATTTTAAAATAAAACTATTAAACTTATTTTTTTAGTTAATAGAACTAAATAATATTAGTGATTATTTATTTATATTTAAATAATTATTTAGATAAAGAACATAAAATAAATAATGTTAATTTTTTATTATACTAAATAAATTCAAGTTTTTCGTTGTTTTCTAAATTATAATATAAATAAATACACCATTTGTTATATATATTTTTTTAATTTATAAAAGTTTATAATTTAAATATGATAATTTATTTTGAAACACATACGATATTAATTAGTTTTTTTTATTTTTTTATTTTTTGTTAAACACTATTTGGTTTCGTTTTTATTTTTTTATTTTTTGTTAAACTAAATAAATTATCGTTTTTTATTATACGGAAGATGTGTTCTTATGTTTTAATATAAAAAGTTGCTTTTAATATTCAGATATTAACTATAATGTATTATTTATTTTTTACTTGAAAATAAATTTATTTCAATTTTGCATTTAAAAATAAATTTATTTCAATTTTTCATTTTAAAATAAATTTATTTCAATTTTTTATTTTAAAATAAATTTATTTCAAGTTTGTATATAAGTTAATTATTTTGCATTTTAAAATTATGCTCTCTTTTTTTCTAAATTATAATTTAAATAAATACACCAATTTTTATATATTCCTTTTAATTTATAAAAATTTAAATGTGATAATTTATTTTGATACATATACGGTATTAATTAGTATTTTATTTTTTAAACATTATTTGATATAATTTTTTTTTTTGTTATACTAAATAAGTTCACGTTTTCTATTTTACGTAGGATGTGTTCTTATGTTTTAATATAATAGGTTGCTTTAAATATTCAGATATTAACTATAATGTATTATTTAGTTTACATTTAAAAATAAATTTATTTCAATTTTGCATTTGAAAATAATTTTATTTCAAATTTTCATTTGAAAATAAGTTTAATTCAATTTTACATATAAGTTAATTATTTTGTATGTTATGTAATTTTTTTCTCTGTTTTGTAAATTATAATTTAAATAATACACTATTTGTTATATATTCTTTTTAATATATTGTTTAAAATTTAAATGTGATAATTTATTTTGATACATATACAATGTTGTTTGACATTTTTATTTTTTGTTAAATATTACTTGGTATAATTTTTATTTTTAAATTTTGTTATTGTACTAAATAAAGTCATGTTTTATATTCTTTGCAAGATGTGTTCTTATGTTTTAATATTATGTGTTATTTTTAATATTCAAATATTAACTATAACGTATTATTTATTTTGCATTTGAAAATAAATTTATTTTAATTTTGTATTTGAAAATAAATTTATTTCAAATTAGCATTAGAAAATAAGTTTATCCTACACATCTGTTACACTAAGTTTCATTCTCCTCACAATTTGGCCCGTAAATATGGTCAAACTGTATAAACCTATTAAGGCCCGACAGAATTGTTATTCGGGTTCTGGTTTTTTTGCCAATTTTTGCAAAAATATTGATTTGGAGGGTTATATTATATGAAATTAGGTACTTGATATAACGAATATGCAATTCTAATTAATTTAAGGGTCAAATTGTGAATGGAATAAAACTTGATACAACTAAAATGTATTTAACCTTTTTACTTTCACACTTATTTTAGTTACAATCAAACTAACTATTCTTTTAAAAAAGTAAATCATGCCCTCCTGCTAAACAAAAAGTTTAATTAGATTTTACTACTTCAAGCATCTAACTCAATAGTTAAAACTCAGGCATGTTTATTTGTAATGATTATAATTTTAAAATTATAATTTATAATATTATAATTTATGAGATTATAATCTTAATATTATTAATTTTACTGTTAAATAGTCTTAGAATTATAATACTTAGTTGAATATAATATTAAATAGTTCTTATATTAAGTCATTTTATGATAGTCTCAAGTTTAAATTTAAAAACAAATAAGATACTTAAAATTAATAGGCGTATTATAAGTGTAATTTTTATCAATAAATATAATTTTGTAATTATAATTCTTGTAAATAAACATGACCCTTATGTTTTTTAATGAGAAAAATTATACTCCCTTAGTTTTATATAGAAATAATGATATTTTTGCATAATAAATGATATTATTAATATAATATATGCAATGCAAATTTCTGTAGTGTTTATCTCGACCATGGGAGGCAAATAATACACGGTCCTGATTATAGCTTTTATTTCAATAAAAAGGAATCTATTTTGACTTTTCAAATAAATATATATAATCTTCAGTTCAAAGTTTTAAATAATTCATTTGATATGATTCGATATATAACACTCTGAATGTAATAAAGAAAGCCGTTTCGATCCAAATTATTCTTAAGTTCCAATAAAGAGTTTTTCAGTAACTTCGCACGCATAAAAATATTTCTCACTCAATTTTAAATTATAAAATTAATATTAAATTTAAAATATTTTTAAATTTAAAATTAATATAAATTTATTTAATTTATATTAATATAATTTTAAATATTATAAACTATTTAAAACATACTAGTAATTATAATATTTATTATTTTAAATTTAAAAATATTATAAATTAATTTAAAAAAAATAACATTAATCATATAATTCTGAACGAATAAAATATTAATTAAAAAAAATTACTTTATAGTATTTAAAGAATTCACATCAAATTGACATTTAAGATTTAAAAAATAAAATTCAAGAGGTTAAAACGGGTATTTATTTTTGATGGAAGGTTGGTGGAATTCTAAAGATTTGGCCTCATATGCAAATGTTAAGAAGGGTATTTTCGTCTATAGGGATAAATTTGGTGCGTCCAAAACTAAGTACACTTACAAAGAAGAAACGTGTGCGGTCAATATTAGTAGTTGATGGTCCACGCCATGTTTAAGGTATCCCACCTTGGTGGTGACTCATGAATGACTGCCTCCAACCTCATGTGGACCGTCCAGGCCCACTCTGATTGATCGACTCTAGCAAGGGACTGTTGGGGAGATTTCCAAATCTTAGGTGGATTGGATCCACAATTTAAGCATGCCTATTTCTTCCTACTTTTGAATTGAGGGTGAGGATTTTTAAATCTTAATATTCAAATAGAAAAGTTTTAAAAAAAATGTTTAAGACAAAAAATTATATTTTAAAAAAACTACTATTGTTTTCAGATGAAAGCCATATTTATTATATTTTATTTTTTATTTGTTTGACAAGATAATCCCCATTCTTTTAATGACAAGATGCTTGTTATTTTGCTTTTTTTCCAAAGAGCAGGAGGGGAAGGAGAAGTAAGGGGAGGCTAAGAGAAGGATTGTAACGACTCAAGATAAATTTTGAGTTTGAATTAAATTAGTTAGGTCTAATACGCTATTTTAATAATATTTTTTTGAATTATTTTAATTTATTACAAGTTCACTCAAAACATCATGACTTAATCCAAATATCTCATATGTTATTATATGGTATTAAAGTATAACAAATTCCCCCACTTAAATATCTGACGTCTTTATTTATATGAGATTAAGGTGTTGCAAACTCTCTCGCTTAAATAGTTATTGTCTCTGTACTGTCGAGTGAACACATGACCACACAAAGGCTTAGTAAACTTTGTGTCTCTAGTTATTATCGAATAATATCAGCGGCATACTAGGCCTGCCTTTGTGTCCCCACTTCCTGTAACCTGATCAAATAACTCGACCCAAATTTTCGGGAATCGATTCTAATATCATATGTAACAATTCGAGTCAAAATTCGAATTCGAATCAAATCATATCATGATAATGCTTATTGCACTATCTTAATAATATTTTATTAAATCATCTTAATTTATCACAGACTCACTAAAAATATCATGATCCTAATTGTTATGATGTAAAATTGGGATGCACAAGGATCCCCTCCATTATATTTATCTTGTAATTTTTTTCCACGACATATTTAATGACATAAATATCACAATAAAAATCAACGTAAATAAATGTGTTGTTACTACCGTCATCAAAAGTAATATTTGTGGCGTTGAATATGTATTTGGAGAAATTAAAAGATGTGTGATGAAGGAGATCATATCATTTTCAGCATTCCAAAAAAAAAAAAAACTACACCAAAAATCGTGTTCGATGAGTACAAATTGTTTTGACACTTAAAGTTTAAGTTGCTTTAAATCAAAATAAAAAATTGTAAGCATAAACTGTAAGGTTCCATTAGTGATTTATATGGGTGATAATTTTTGACACAATATAAGTAACTTGTCTCAAACACGACATGTAATGAGTGGGTTGACGTTGAGTATAAATATTTTTTGTGTCATAAATAAATCATCATATTTAACATAAAACAAGTATAATTAATGAGTTAATATGTTTATTTAAAATAATTTAAAAATAAATATGATATAAACTGTTAAATATTGAGGTTTAACGAATTTAGTCCACATTTATTTGACTAAAATGAGTTTAAGTTTGTCCCCCATCTGGAGCCCAACCCAAATAACCAATTCAGGCCCATTTTGAGCCAACTCTTGCTAAGTTGCTGGCCCCTCCTAATTGGCACAAAGACGAGAGTTTTTGGCACACTCTCTCTCCTGTCCTGACAGTAGCAATTCATCGAGCACCACCTGTATCTATATTCTATCCGACCTTTTCTTCTTCCTTATAACTCGAAAACTATATATTGGAAATGTTCTTAAACAATACCGACCCGCATTCCTCTCACGTTTACTTCACTCTCCAGCAAGTACGCTTGAGTCATACCCTTATTACTCACACACTCGCTCTCCGCGCGTGGATAGTTGAAAACAACGCGCGCATTAGAGAAATTTGCCCTAGTCGCCTGCGAAACCCCTTCCTATATCGGATCGTCATGTATCTTCATGGCCTGCAATTCCAATCTCCTAATTCGTTTAGAGTTCGGTTCGATCAAATCGATTGATTCGCGATCTGATTTACGATTTCCGCGATTTTGGCGAGTTTTTCTTTTTTTCAATTTCTTTTTCTTTAGATCTGTAGTTCTTGTCCTTTTGATAATCATTAAGATTTATATTATATATATATTGATTGAAGGTGTTTATTTTTCGGGAACTTAATTTAGTTTTGAAGGAAAAAAATGGAACCGATGGATATAGTTGGGAGGACAAAAGAGGATGCTTCGCTTCCTAAAGGTTTGTTCCCTTTTCTTTTTCAAAAATACATTTTTTTTGGTCCTATATAATTTATATTGCATCTGTGTACGTACAGTTGAACTTGAATGCTTTGTTTTGACTGCTCTTTTCTATGATTTTGTATTGAGTTATGATCTATTCAATTTTTGGAGGTAAAATGTACGGTAAAAATATGATCTTGCAAGAGATACTTCAAGTGAGTCACTTTTTGGAGACTGCTGTGCATCATACTCACGTTTGGTGTTGTGATTCAGAGTGACATGCATCTACTTGTATATATAACTATATTTTAGTATTAGCATTTAGCATATTGATGGATATATAGTTGATTACTTATTAAAAAAGGCATAAATAAAAATAAAAGATTAATATTAGTCTGCTCAAGTGATTCCCCATGACTAATTTCATGTTTACTTCCTTTCCTTAAGTCTGCATATGAAAATTATGTGTACCATATGAAATTGGTGTGGATTATGAAACTAGCTGTTACACTTTCATCAGAACCATGAGGAGTTTAAGTAGTTACTTCCGTACTATATGGGGTATGTTACCCATGAGTAAACGGTTAAGAAAAATTGTGTTTTTTACCCATGTATTATGTATATATAATTAACTTACTCTATGATTACTTTTGGGCTGATATAATGATGATGGCTGGAGAAGTTACTCGATTCAATGCTTATTATTGGTTTGTCTACATGCTTTACTTATGCAACTTATTATTATTTACAGCGACTATGACTAAGATCATCAAGGAAATGTTACCTCCAGATGTTCGAGTTGCAAGAGATGCTCAAGACCT
Organism: Hedera helix; assembly: GCA_947179155.2. Lineage (NCBI taxonomy): Eukaryota > Viridiplantae > Streptophyta > Magnoliopsida > Apiales > Araliaceae > Hedera > Hedera helix. Next base: position 39,508,076 of record OX359286.1, read on the forward strand.
CTTAATTGAATGTTGTGTAGGTAAGAAAATTGCTATAATTGTTTCTAAATTTTTCTTAGATTCAGCCTTTGGATTACAAGCATTCATTACTTATTAAAAATAAATAAATATCGGAATCCATTCTTTTTCTCTAATTGTAATGTAGTGCAGTGTATCTTGAACAGAGGATATATTGCATGATTCTCTATCAGATATCTTATATTTATTTGTATTATTTATTTTTGATTCTATAAGTAGCTGGTTTAGTAATCTATTGAAAGCACTATGCATGAATGTTATGTATAATGCTATAATAATGCGAATTATTTCTGGAATAGCCACATTTCTAGTTCTGAATTCCTTAATTGTTGTAGTAATAATTATAGGAAAATTACTAAGAAGCACGGATACGAGTGTGAGGATATGGGTGCTTCATATATGGGATATGAAGATTGGCCAAATATTAAGAGATGGGGATTTGGGTGCGGGGGATTAAACGTATATAAAAACAACCAACATCCAACAAACAATATAACTTTCATGTTTCCATAAACAAGAAGTCATAGACAATGACAAAAATAGTCGTGGATAATTCAAATACAAGTTATAAAGGAGGAGAGAATCCAAAGAATTCGTGAGGATCGGAGTATCCAGCACGGGGATAAGGCAGTTTCTGGGATATTTAAGAATTGCTGCTTCCTATGAAAATTATTTTTCCATCATAGTAGGAGCAAATTATATTTCTTGTGATGCATAATTGTTTGATTGTTAATTTTCTTTAATTTGTTTGCTGAGTAAGTAAATAATGAGACCTATTTTGGAGCAGATGTGGCCGTTGATTTTTTTGGCTAGGTTGGTTATAGAAAGCTGATGTGGTTATTGTAGCTGGTTTCGTGAGCATCTAGGTATCAGGCAGGGTTGAAGTTATTTTTTTTAGGTTTCTAGATGGGGTATTGGTTTTCCCTATACTTCTTGTGAAGCATAGGTTAGTTAGTCTTTGCTTTAAGTATACTCCTTGTGTACCTGAGGTTTTTTCTCCTCTCTTTTCGCATTAATATAAATAATTTACTAATCAAAAAATGAAAATCCTGAAAATATTCTTTATTTCTCAAATTCTTCACAGGCTTTAGTTTTTCACACACTAGTTGCATTCAGGAGATCTAATGTTGAAACCAGAACAAAGCTTGAGCTTGCTTTGTTTTATCTCTTGAGCTAGCCTGATCAGTAGTAACCAACTGGGTTGTCATTATTTTAATGCCTGTTAGGTTTCTAGACAGGGTATAGGTCCATTTACTCTATATCTTCTTGCCAAACATAGGCGAATTGGCCTATGCTTGAAGTATACTTCTCATGTATGTGAGGTTTTGCCTCCCATCTTGTAGGCTTTGTTAGAATGTTATGCGCAGTGTATGCACAGAAAACAAATATGTTGGAGTACTTGAAATCTGATACTTTTCTGTTAATCGAAATGGATAAGAGAGTTAATTTCTCAGATGACAAGAATACAATGAGTTCAATATTAAGTATTTGGCCCTACAATTGATGTTTCAGAACTGTCAATAATTGACATTTTAGAACTGTGACTCTTACACTTAACCAAGGAGTGTATCCTTCATGTGCTCAGCTCGTGTTCTGTTTTTTTTTCTTCTTCTTTTTCCCCCTTGTTTCCTGTTTTCTTGCATATCTCTACTTTCAGTATCTTTTGAGAAATTTATTCTATTTTCCCTTTCTTGGTTATTTTTCTAAGGAGTATGTCTATAATCTGGAAATTTTATTTTGATTAGTTTTAACATGCCCCTGATTAACGTGTTACATTTCTCTAGTTACTGTAGGAATCAATACATTCTCTCATTGTAGCTTGGTTGCTTGTGTATCTTTTAATTCATTGCTCTACTTCTTTAGCTCTTCTGGAAAAATAATCATCCTTCCTACATGCTCTACAGAGTTCATTAATCTAATTTCATCAGAGTCGAATGAAGTTTGTGGCAGAGAAGAGAAGAGAACAATTGCACCAGAGCATGTACTCAAGGCTTTAGAGGTAAATAATGCAACTCTATATATTTTTTCGTGTTCTAACCTGGTATCACCCCTTTGAAGTGTGAATTTTATATTGGTATCATAATGTATAGCTTGTCTATCATGTTTATGAACTATTTTTTGGTGCCCAATTGTCATATTTATGAACCGAGGTCTTCTTCTTGGATAGTAACTCGGCGCACTGATTCCCAAAGAATGAAGTCATTTTTTTAATCTCTATTTTGCTGAAAGCTTATGTTTGCTGCTTTCAATTAACATTTGTCCAAATTTGACCCCGTGATCATCATGCAAATAAATATTCTGTGAATAATGCAAATTTGATACTACTACTGTTTGGAAATGAGACTCGTTGAGCCACACACAAAAAAAAGGAATTGAGAGTCTCCTATGTTTTTGACCTTTGCTTTATTTTTTTAATGCATTTTATGGTTTCCCTCGGTTTATATCTACTAGCCACCGGTGCACTCGCGTTGTGTGTGTAATTAGCGCGAGGATAAAATAGGAACCTATTGAAATTCGGAGGACTAAGTAGAAAAATATAAAAATAAATAAATTATAAAGGTCAAAATAGTAATATAACTAAACTTGTAGGGGGGAAATTGTTGCAACACAAAAACACCAAGCGACATCAGCAGCTTTAGACCACTTTATAATATTAGATGATGAGTATCACTATGTTCAATTTGCTTTTTACTGTGGCTTTTGCTCAATTGCAGAATTTGATACACCCTCCCTCCGTTTCGACTGTTTTTATGTACTGGTATTGCTTTCAGTGATCTAAGAACATGAATCTATCATTGATTACTTTATGTAATGATCTGTCTTTCAGGTTCTTGGTTTTGGAGAGTACATTGAAGAAGTTTATTCTGCATATGAACAACACAAACTCGAGACAGTGGTAATGGTTTATTTCTTCATGCTAGTAGTAATCTTTCTGTAACCCTTGTACAGAGAGAATCTAATAATAACTTGTAATGGTTAACTAGTCTATCAGTTGAATAATTTCGTATCTCACCTCTAACTTGACATGCATGTTCTTGGAACTTATTCATATCTTAAATCATTGTGCATTGGTTGGCTTGTGTTTCAGTTTGTAAAGCTGCAAGGACTTAATTGATTGTTCTTTTTGTATATGCTTTCTAACAGGACACCGTGAGAGGTGGGAAATGGACCACTGGAGCTGAGATGACCGAAGAAGAAGCATTGGCAGAGCAGCAAAGGATGTTTGCGGAGGCGCGTGCGAGAATGAATGGCACGACACCGACTCCCAAACAACAACCAGAATCCGAGTCGAATTTGGATAGCTAACTTTAGGAACTATTATTTTCTTGAATTATAGGCAAGCTTCCTCGACTCTTGTACCCGTGCTTCTCTTGTTATGTACAAAAAGCCCTTGGCTAGTGCACAGGCACCTTTGACTTAATTTAAATTTGCACTCGTAAATTATGTCTACATATTGCTGTAATTAGTGACGTTTGTTCCAATTTGTCTCTTTTGATTTCCAAATTATGATTGTTAATTAAATTGATAACATCTTAGTTTAAGTTATCACTGGGGCTCATTTGGATTTTTTTCCCCCTGAAATTACAATTGTGTTGTTACACTTTTTAAATGCATTTGGTTCATAGGCACAGCTTATCGTCCATTTTTTGTTCCCCACAAAATTTTGTACAGAATATATCCAACCTCATCATAATATTGTTCATTCTTTTTGTTAGATGGTGGAGCCCACCTCCTAGTCATTAAGCGTCAATTTTTAGGTAGGTGTTGATATTTTTGAATCCTACATCACTCCCTGGTGCACACTTTTTGTTGGTGCTAAATAAGATGTGGGACAAGTCTGATTTGGAAGGCAATATATGTGCATAGGAGAGTCTGAATGCTGCTGCAACCCAACATAACCTGACGCACAGGCAGAATGTTGCATTTGGAGGATTCACCCCTAATTTTCAACAGTGATGACTCTGGGTGGTGGCTATTGTGACAATCCCCTTTTTCTTCCTGTATGTGGGTTTTGGTTTTTGGGTTTCGGTTTTTATTAGTTTTTCAAGTCAAAAAGAGAGTCAGTCAAGCCACTCCTTTCACTCCCTACCCCACAAGAAAGTGAGCTAACTTATAACCTTGTCTCCCCAGATTCTTTTCTTTATTGCAAAACCTCTCTCTATTTCTGTTTTAATACAGTTGGTGGGGCCAACTTATGTTTCCTTTGTCAGGATTCTTTTGCACTATGCCATGGAACTAGAAACACCGAAAAAAAATAAAAATAACAAATCCATAAAGCAAAAGAAGGCCAGAATCTTTCTCATTCTCCTCTCTCTCCAACCTCTTTCTTTAAGGAGTAGCCTTCCCCTTTGTTTTGCTTTCTCAGATGAAGACAACCATGGCTAAGAGTTCCCAAGACTCCTTACACTCCAAGAGGCACTTCCACTGGACAAATAAGGTTAGTAATGAAGATGAAGAAACTCCAACATCCTTCAAGTCTTGTTCAAACACTAGTGAACAAGATCATAAGGAGAAGGATAAATTGGAGATGGCGGCTGCAGAACCTCCACATCCAACATCAGCTACAAGGAAGAAACTGCAAGCTATAGCAGTTTCTCGTTGGCGCTCGGTTCTTACTACGTTTGCTAAGAACCGAGCGCACTTGCAGCAAGGCCTAGGACCTCGAGTGGTGGGTACCCTTTTTGGGCATCGTCGTGGACATGTGCATTTTGCATTCCAAAAGGAAGCAAGCTCCCAGCCAGCCTTCTTGATTGAACTTGCTACACCAATAAGTGGATTGGTACGCGAGATGGCATCAGGATTGGTTCGGATTGCATTGGAATGCAACAAGGAAGAGAAGGAAGAGAAGAAAGCGGCCCGGTTGCTGGAAGAACCTGTGTGGAGGACTTTCTGTAATGGAAAGAAGTGTGGGTTTGCGACTAGGAAGGAATGTGGTCCGAAAGAATGGAAGGTATTGAAAGCTGTGGAGCCTGTTTCAACGGGGGCTGGTGTTTTGCCAGCAGGAAATGAAGAAGGAGATGGGGATGAGATGATGTATATGAGGGCTAAGTTTGAGAGAGTTGTGGGGTCTAGAGATTCAGAGGCATTTTACATGATGAATCCTGATAGTAATGGAGCTCCTGAACTTAGTGTATACTTGCTCAGAGTCTAAGCAATCAAACAGCCTTGGAAGAATGGACTTTTTATGATGAATCCTGATAGTAATGGAGCTCCTGAACTTGGTGTATACTTGCTCAGAGTCTAAGCAGTCAAACAGCCTTGGAATGGACTTTCTATGATGAATCCTGATAGTAATGGAGCTCCTGAACTTGGGTGTATACTTGCTCAGAGTCTAAGCAATCAAACAGCCTTGGAATGGACTTTCTGTTATCTTTGTGTTAAGAAATCTCTAAGAAGATGGAGATCTGTTTCTCTCCAATTTTCCCTTTTTTCTTCTTTTCTGCTATAGAAACTGGAAACTGTCAGTTTATTGTATTTTACAGTTTATGGGGTGAAATGGGAAATATATAATTACATTAATCATATTAATTGGTAGGATTTTGGTGGTATACAAGTACATATAGTCTTTCTCTCATAATTAAGGTGACTTTCCTTTTCGATTTCTGTTTGGAATGCTCAAACTCTTGCACATATATGCTGTCCAATATGTACTGAAACAGTTTCTTTTTTCCATTGCGTCTCTAATTTTATTCAATTTCAAAGCAGCTGTTTTCTTTTTCTTTTTTGAGAAAAATTTGCAGTATATATGCATATTCAATATATTTGTTGAGTAAATTTATGGTGCAGTATATTTGAGTCGAGTGTCTGATGATAATGAATCATTAGTTTCACTGAATCAAGTTTTCAATGAAAATCAATCATAAGATTCAATTCATGCATTTCCTCTGGATGAGGGGAATATTTTCCCTTGAAATTCCCTCCACTACGATTCCTTTCAAGCAAGTAGCAGTAGATTATCTGAAAATTACTGTGTGTGTGACACATTGTGTGAAATGTGGAAAAATTTCATCATGGATAGTCTAATTATTTTCTATTTAATTCTCTCTCCCCCAGTATGATTTTCTTTTCCTTTCTTTATAATATCTTGAAGGAGAGGTGTTCTTTTTTTTTTTTTTCCCTTCTGGCAACTAGGAGTATAGAATATGGGCATTTGATCCAAAGGATGTTCCAATCATTGATTTTGGTGCAAAATATTGGTGTGGATTGATCAAAGTAACATGGGAATCCCAGCACTTTATGACAACCATAATCATGGGAATCCACAAAAGCAAATCCTATGGAAATTTGGTTTCCTGACATGTTATGCAGCAGCAAGATTTATCTTTCCCTTTTGTTGACTGCTACTATTATATACTGATATAAACCATCTATGTTTTAAGAGCCCAAAAGATCTTCTAGGACTCTACCCCCAATCCCCACACATTGCAGAAGTTTTGATGAAACCATTAAAATGTTACAAAGGTGACCCTCCGATGCGCCCTCCTACTCATCCGGTCCCGACACTCGCCCCAACGGTCGGGTAGAGGTCACAAACTTAAGCGCATCCATTTTTTAGGTTAGTTGATTCTGCAGGTGAGCCCCAGTGTAGAAATTTTGCTGAAGCCATTTAAAAAATAAATTAGAAAAACTGATGCAGATTTAACTCTCATCTCCTTTCTAAAAGGAAATTGAACTGTAGTAGTCTGGTCACTATAAAAACAGTAGTTTAAATGGAACCTACATTCTTTATCCTTGTTTCAAGGCTTTCATATCTTTCCTTCTGTATGCAAAGTAAAGAAAAGAAGGAAATGGGGCCATTTTAGAGGGAGCGCTGTGTGGATTACAGCATGGAGAAGAAAAGGATTCAATGAGACTACTACTACCTTCACGGAAATCGAGGTTTTTTTATTTTGAAAAAAAAATAATCATTTTCTTGATCATTTTCCCATCATTGTTCAACGATGCAAAAGTTGTTTGAGGAGAATAAAGACCAGGGGTAATGGATTATACAATAATGAGTCAAATCATTACAAGATAAGCTCAATTAGTAGCAAGTTGCAAATTGAATGATATCAACTTCTCAAAGGGTGTTGGAGTTTTTAATGATTTGTATTTGAACTAAATTTGTAATAGAATCATAAGGGGCAAACTGTAATACCAAGAAAAATAGGGGTGGTTCTGCATAACTAATAGCAGAGTATGTACCCAAAAAAATAAATAGCAGTTCCTTTTCTAACAAAAATTCAAGAAGTGGGCTCAATCATTGCCTCAATAAGGGCATGATCAATTCAAATTCGGCCATTAAGAAGGGCCCACAATTTTTATTTTTATTTTTTTCTGAGATTTTATTATTTTGGGTTGAATGGACAACCCGTGTTTAATAGGATTAGTCGAGTGCTCCAAGAGGTCCTTATAAATAAATAAATAAAAAAAGAATATAGAAAGCATTTCTTAAAATGATTTTTTTAAAAGCATTTTTAAATATACTAGTACTAGTAATAAGTTTGCTGATATTAAAGAAGTAAATAAATTGTCTTCATCTAATAAATTATACACCCTTAATAGCAATTAATATAATCTATAAGCTACCTGGGGAATGCTTAGGAGCTAATAGCTTCTCTTTTGACCTTTTCTCCATAGAAACAAATCAGACGTCCAGTCACTAGAGGCCAAATTTAAAGTTGATCACTATTATGATATGATGATCACATATCATCATACTAAATTCTTGGAACACAGACTTGTGCCATGGCCCTCGACATCCCACTAATTATTATATCAGAATGACCATTTTATTTATACTTTTATTTATGGCCCTCTACATCGCACTAATTATTATATCAACATGACCTTTTTTTCTTTTTTTTTTGGTTGGGTGGGGTGGGGGGTGGGGGAGATTGTAGGGAGAAAGGGAAAGGGCCTCTCTTGTTTATTCTTTTTCAACTTAACTTGAAAAGAAGAAAGGTTTAAAAGGAAAACGGCCAGAGATCATCCCATATCAAGTGTCACAAGTGTGTAAGTTATTGTTTATAATTAACAAAATAAACAAGAAAATGTATGTGACGGCAAAATCTGTACTGGACAATTTGCACTAGAGGATCTTCAGTACACCTGTACAAGTCCTATATGCTTTATTCTTTCACTAGTTCTTCAATCTGACATGCTAGATCGGGCCAGGCCAATTTAGTTATGTTGTTCTCTTCTCCAGAATTTATGAAAATAAACTACCAAAACATGTTAAGTTTCTTATTTTGTCATTGACAAAACATTTAGATTGTTGGCAAAAATGAAAACATAAAAACATTTGTTCTTTTGTGCTTTTATAGCCACCACGGTCCATGTTGCTTTCTGTAAACTAAGAAATGAAACAGTAGAATATTTTCTGTTTTTATATTTTGTCCTATACATAAACCAACAATGCTCTACAACTCATTTTTCCTGACAGAGGGACTAACTACAACAATGAAGTTCTAAACAATTTTAACCTGTTAATTCTTGAGCCTGACATTAATAATAGGATTGTATTCATATATAAAGATTGCATCCATCGCATTTGAAAAGTACCAAGTGAAAAATAATGTACAAACCACAGTTAGAATCTGTTTCAACATTCTATGCGAAATAATCATAATTTCAATGTTTAATGTCTTCTCCAATCACCTTGTATTGGAGATGAGATGCTGTTAGAAAAGTAAACTGACATAGAATGTGTTTGGTGAAATTAATCTAACAAATGAATAACATAAGAAACTAGGCAATCAGACTTTCTTTGAGGGAGCATAATTGATCATATGATAGCTACAACAGAAGCATAACTAAGCTATAATCTTTCTCCCATGTCAAACTTTGCAAGGAACAAAAGCAACGGATATTTGGCACAACCACTTTTCCTTGTCGATCAATTCTGACCTGATCTCTTCCCCTTCCCCTCTTCTCTATTACGCCTCTTCACTGCTTCAAAGGTTCAGGTCTTTGACGAGCAAAACCTGGCTGAAGCAACCAGAAACATGGATATGCAAGCTGCGTCAGTCGCAGAAGAAAGGAACAAACTCAAAGGCATACTTGTGTATAAAAGTGAGATTGAGGTCTTGGAAATTTTCCAGGAGAAGGAAAACTTAAAATCTGGGCACCCTCTGGTGTCACACAGTAATGCTAAAATTGTCTGTCCATATGGACGCATGATTATCAAATTTTAAAAATAGGAAAAGAAGTTGAGATAGATGGAAGAAGAACATGACTGTACCTGAAGAAGCATGGAGGGTGCAGCTGCTGCTTCAGTAGTAACATGGCTCCTAGTTTTTCTTCCATTTAATGTGGCAGTGGATGGGCTGTTAGCTGTTGTTATATCCCAAAAGCTCCGTTTTTTAGCTGCTGGTGCTGGAGATGAAAATCGATGACTTGGGCTCTTCAACTCACCCTCAGTTGGCTCCTTTGGCCGTAAGCTTGCCCTGGTGACAATTCTATTCGAACCTTGCCCTCCCACTGGTTTTGCTCCCTTACGAGAAAGATCCCGAATAAATGCATCCTTTTGCTTTATCTGCATTGCATGATCCCTTTTCATTTTCTCAATATCTGCCTCTAATGCCTTCACAGTCTGCCTTAGATCTGTTACTGTTTCCTCAGCTCCCTTCTTTTTCTTGGATTCTGGTGCGAAACAATTCCCGGCCAAGAAGGATGGTCTGGGTTTTTGTTTTTCATTGTGCTTGCAAGAAGATGGTGGAGGAGATAGGAGTGAAACTGCAGAAGGGATTGGAGAGGAGTTTGCTGCCAAGGATTGTGCTTGTAGTGTTAATAGCTTCTGTTGCTGGCTAGCCAATTGGACTCGTAGTTCACGATTCTCTTTCTGCAACTCAAGTAAGAGCTTGGCCTGGTCTGTTTCGTATTCAGGTGCTTGCAGTATTTCCTCATTTGCATCAAATGCCTACAATTGTGAAGGATGAGAAGTAAACATCTTATCAATACTTCATGAATTACTAACAGTTTAGTTACTTCATGAATTACTGGTAATAGATGAAGGTGTAGTGAAAATTTTGTTAGAATTTTGTAGTAGTTCTCAGTCTGTAAAGCCTGAAGTTGAAAGAGACCAGCCCTACAATTTTATAATACTTCAAAACAATGCCCTTTTTTACAATATATACGTGTCTAATTGTGTATCTAATATACAAGCAAATTAACTATGCTGAAAGTAACAATCCATATCTGACATTTTGTGGGAGTGAATGAGAGGACTACTTTATTGTGACACTTTTCAGAAGCATAGAGAATGAACCTTGGTGCGGATCTGCTTAGCTCGGTCAGCCCAATGAAGGGTGTTTTGAGTTTCGCCAAACGAGAGATTGCTTGGGCTGATATTGGCAATCATCACAGTATTACAAGCTCCACCTAGAGAGTTCTTGAGAAGTTGAGTGAGCTTGGAGTTGCGATAGGGGATGTGTTTCTTTCCCTCAACGAGTGCATTGATGCAGCTGCTCAGGGCAAGGAGGGACCTATTTATGTTTGCACCCTCAAGTGATCTCAGCGTTCTCTGCTCGGTAGCCAGAGCTCTCTCCGACCCTGCAAGGTCGATAAGTGACAGCTTTCCAACTAGACTGACAACATTATTGGAAGCATCCCTAACTCGATATTCAACCACAACCTGATGTAACAGACGAAAGAGTTCATATACATTAAACTTTTGTAAGCATGAAAGTAAACAGAATTCTTTTGGAAACTAATAATTGGTGCAATTTTCTGAAGGGGGGGAAAAAACTTGGTGCAATTACCTGCAGAATGGCATGGGAACGTGAGGATGTTTCGTTGGAATGAGTTGGCTCCGTGGTCCGATTTTTGTTTCCTTGTTGAAGTAATGTCATTACCTGTATGTATTAAGCAAACCAGACACCATAAATCTCGAGTGCTTCATCAATGTAACTGAAAGGACTAATATGAACCAAAATGTCAAGCAAGTAAAATTACTTCATCATTAGAGTAAGCTCTGTATTGAGTAAGACCTGCTGCCACTATTCCCTGAAACAGTTAAAACATTTGTCTTGACTGTAAGATTTACGATATACTAGAAAAAGGCAACATTGCTATATACAAAACAGCTAGCTCAACTGATTCCCTTCAGCGAACATTAATAATTCACCAAATGTTTGATATAGATTATGACTCAGCAAAATGAAAGAGATATATCTAAGTTCACTGGGGAACTATACAAAGCAATAAAAACGAAACTTAAGAAACACTCTTCAACGCATAAACCATCTATATAATGATGTGAGATTTTTAAACTTGTTAGAGAGCCAGACCTGCTTATCTTCTCTAAGAACCAGAGGACGTCCCGGGGAAAGCAAATCTCTGACGGTTTCATTATAGACCTCAAGATAAGACAGATGAACCACATGGTTTCCATCATAGCTCCTCTGCCTAACCTTGTTGAAAAGGTCTTTAATTGCCAAAACCATCACCCCCGGATTCTCCACTGTACCAAGCATTGTGTATGTCTTCCCAGCTCCAGTGGCACCATAGCAGAAGACTGACCCATTCCTCCCCTGCAAAACTGCTTCCACAAGCTCTGCTGTCCTAAAATGTGATAAATATATTATTTTAGTTCCTCCTTACTAATCAAAGAGTGTTTGAAGAATACTACACAGAATTTCATTACCAATCAAGAGAATTCAGTTTCCAACTAAGCTCAGATTAACCACAATAACACCATGTGCAGTCATATTAGCAGATTTCACCAGAAGACGAGAACTAGTAAGAGCTCAAACAAATTAGGCGGATTCCTCTTTTGTTATTAGTATTTTTCTCTATCATTTATGTTTCAAGAAAACCTTTGGAAGGAAAAAAGAATAAACAAAAGGTGCATTAAGATAAAACAATGAAGGTGGGTAACAATACTTATTTCCAGTGATTACTGTAACATAGCTTTTCCTAATCTGTTAAAGAAAAAATGGCTTTTCCTAATCAGAACACATACACTGCCTCTGAACCTAAGACTTAAACGGCAAGATTTTCAAAGCAAGATCTACTTTTTTTCATGGTAAATAAGATATCAAATCTGCTCAAACATTATGACAAATAATTGGTGCTCGTGCTCAAACTTTTTATTATTGATTGTAGACTATGACCAATAGAAAAAGAGAAAGGATATAATGATCGTCTAGAAAGCATACGTAGATTTCAAATATCAGGCAATAATAACATCTGGACAAAGTTATTTTATAAAAAGTCTGGTCTATTAAAAGAAAATGAAATACTGAAAGCTAAACAAGAACAGTATTACGGAACTTAGTGGTTTTATGATATACATAAAAAAATATTCTACGTATTAGTTTAGATTCTGTAATTGGGATTCCAAATTAAGCACAAAACAACCAAAACCAATAAAAAGATCACAATTTTATCAGACTCACGTTGTTGAATAAACTTCCTGTTGAGTAGATGTATCAGGGAAGGATGAATCAAAAGTAAAATGTCGCCCACGAAGCCTGTTTAGCCTAAGATAATCAGTCTCGTTCGCAAATTCCGTCAAGTAAACATCTCTTTTGTTAACAATTCGAACACAACACCTTGATCCAGCTTCTCTCTCCTTCTTCCCCATAGGCCTAAGCCTCACAAAAACAAGAATCCTACTACCCCTTGATCCCAATTTCTCCGAAATTGTTTCCAACTCTTGCACATTCTTAGTCCCTTCCCCTCCAATTCCCCTTGGCTCAGGATGTGGTACCATTGAACCACCCATTGATAATTTCCTTGCCACTGAACTTGACATTGAGGTCTTTCTAGGACATGAAAACCCGACGATCCTGTCACCGCCTGCCACGGCCACATTCTCTTTAGCATCTTTCACTGAAGGCCTCGGCATGATATAAGTCTTTGTGACTGTAGAATTTGGCATTAAATTCTCTCTCATCACATGACTAATTGGGTTGGTTGTTTCCTTTTTTGGCTCTCTGAACTCTTTTTGGCAAGAATTTAATAGGTCAGCACTTGGGTAAGTTGAAAACCTTGGCTCTTCTGGATTTCTAACAGCAGCAGAAGAAGCTTGTTTTTGCTGTTCATACAAAAGGGTTAGCGCTTTCATCTTCTCTTTCAAGCCATGATGTGGGTTTCTCATGTGAATACCCAAATTAGGATCTTCTTGATCTGTCCTCATTCCGGACTCATTCTGATCTTGATTAGCTATAATTTGAGACCTAGTTCTAGTTGACACTGGCATTCTATTAAACCCCTACAATCCAAACATGCCCTTGTGAATTTCTTGGAGACCCAGATGCTGAAACTGATTAGATTCCAAGAAAGTTCAATCTTTTTCCTGGAAAATGCAAGAATTTTGACTGAAAATGTATAGAAACGTTAAGAGCGACTGAATAGTGGAGGAAGCTAAACTGGGTCTTGAAAAAACAAACAGGGGAAAATGAGAAGAGAGAGAGAGAGAGTTGGTTTGAGGGGGGTTTGCTGTTTAAAGATCACAGCCGTTGATTTGATTGAAATGGACGGTTGAATTTAAGTCGGGGATAGAGGTTTATGAAGGGATGTTACAAGGACACTCCAAAATTTGCTAACCGCACTGTGTCAATGCTGAATGTTTACATTGGTTAGAGTTACTGTCAAAAGCAAAAGAGGAAGTGGAAGTAAAAGTATGTGTTTGAATTTTTTGAATGCTGGTTGTAACGGTCAAAATATATCCACCGCAAAAGGTCAGTTATGAAGAACTCTGGGGTCCATTGTCTTTGGATATGGTAGTTCAAGCTGCATCGCAGCTGCATCATGTGTCACGAACACTGCAAAAGGGTACACAGATCAGGTGGGCAATCAGCTAATGATCAGATTAATTTAAGGTCCAGATTAAGAGTGTTTAAGTAGTAGTTGTGGCAATCACATCTTCATTTTTCTTGCAATCGATATACATATACCTATAAAGAACCACTATAATTGATTCAAGAACTAGTCTATTGGTTAAAAACTTGGCTGTGTGTGGAACATGATCATTCATGTTGATTATTATTAAAGTTCTAGATCTATATAAACAAATGCCTTAAAAGGGAGGAGAAGACTAAATCAGCCAAATGATGCGCACTCTATTGAAAAAAGTAAACCTAAAATAATCTCACTCTTAATTTTTTTTTTTTATCTTTGTGTAATTAAATAGAAAATTAATAAATTTAATAATGAGAACATAAATAACAAATAAACATCAACAAGTAAGACACGAAATTTAATATGAAAAATCCTTAAAGAAAAAAACGGATTAAATTCTGAATATCCACTATATCAAAATAATGTGCTTACAATTCCTTCAAAATTTTACGCTCTAAAATTTGAGGTTACACAATATACTGAGAGTATAAATTTACTTTTAATTAAATTAAAAAATCTAATTAATTTTATCACCATGAAATTAAGAATTAATTAAAACAATTAATTAATCAACACTGGTGATGGATCATGCACAAACTTGTCTCTCCTATTCCCGATTAACTTTAAAAATTCATTACAAATCCAAAAGAATTTCTGCAGCCCCACACGGATTATAGCTTCCCAATTCCTTTTGAATTCGGGATTCCAATTGGGCTACGCATGTATCCATACTTCTTTTCTTATGCGGATAAAATACCACACATGAATTTGGATATCCTAACACACTCGAGCATGATGGTAATTGTTACATGGTTAATTTTTTATGTCAAATTTTAGCTTTATGATGGTTTGGTTTTGTCCAATTAGCCCATCAATTATTTATATTCAACAAAATAGTGTCTAACATTCTGATAGTGTTACATAAATGAGATAATTAATATCCAATTTTGTCATCACTCTTTGAAAATCTTGAGTCAGCCATAAATTCTAACAAATATTAGGTATGCATTTAAAATTTCTTTTTTAAAATGGAGTTTTAGATTTATATTTTTAATTTTAAAAAATGAAGGAGTATGTTAGTCGATATCATATATGATATATGATATATGTGTGTTACTCGGTGGACTATCTCCACCCGTTTCAAATAACTGATATGAGACTATCCCGACCCGTGTGATTGATTTAGTTTAGGTTTGAAACGAAACCCTATAAACCTCAAATAAGCTGCCCTGTGGTCCCTTCTTTTCCCAACCACTGTTGGACTCGACCAAAGTAGGCAACCAGAGAGCAAATCGTGGAGGCGGCCATGGTTAACACTGAAAAAAGTCCTAACCCTGACCCCAAAATGGACGAAGAAACTATGAAAAAGAAACGAAAGAGGAAGAGGGATAAGAGCAAGAAGGATAAAGCAGCATCAGCAGCAAAGATAGCTCAGCTGGAAGAAGAAAAAGTTGAAGTGAGTGAAAATGAAGAGAATGGTCTTGAAGAAGATGATGAGTTGAAGAGAGAGAGAGAGGAAGAAAATGGTTTTGGAATGAGAGAGAAAGAGGATGAAGAGGAGAACAAGAGTAAGAAGAAGAAGAGGGTGAAGAAGAGTGGGAGTGGGATTATGAGTACGGTGACGTTTGAGTCGATGAATTTATCTGAACCCACCATGAAAGCTATTAAAGATATGGGTTTTCAATACACTACTGAGGTATGAAAGATAAAAAGACTATAGCTTCATCTGTTTTTGTTTATATTCTTTTGGTTTACAGTCAATTTGTCACAATTGGACAGCTAAGATATATTATTTTTAAAAATTAGTTTCTTCATTTGTTCTATATAAAGAGTCACATTTGCAAGATTTACAGATTTTAGGGATATATTTTTTTCATGTTTAACCCTGAATCTACCAAGTGTTTAGCTTATTAGCGATGATATGATAACGCGTAATTATGATATAAATTTGAAGACATTGTGTCGTTTTGTTCTACCAACAAAAGAAATGATTTTTTTTGGAACCAAAAAAATGACAAATGGGACTATTTTTGTGGTACTGAGTGAGTATATATTTTTTATTAAACAAGTGGTAGGAGGTAATATTGAATAGTAGGGTTTCATTTTGTCACCGGATTTGTAGTCTGGTGCAAATCTTTTGTACCAAAATCAGGATAAGGTCTTAGTAAAGGATCACAAGTGTTAATTTGATGTGAATATTTTGTAACCGATACTCTATAACAGGAATGAATGCCCAACTTTATAAAATCACAAGTGTTCATTTCTCATGAATATTAATCAGAAGTTCATGGAATTAAATTACAAAAGTAGTGCTTTCAATATGATAGAAGTAAAAATTTTAACAGGGATACATACCATCATTAAGCAGCTACATTGTGCAAAGCCATGCCAGATGTACAGTCTGCTTCAGCCTTTAGAATCTATCCCTCTAACACCCCCCCCCCCCCTCTCAAAATTGGACAAGTTTTTAGTAATCCCTGCGGGCACGTATCAGCAATGAGTCAGTGATCTGTTAAAAATTTGCATAATGTCTGTACTTGCTTAGTTTGTTGTCATTTGGTTTGTTTCATTCTTCGCTTGTTGAATGTCTGTTTGTTTATACTTCTACAGCAAGTAGTATTTCTAGTTAATTTAGGTATTCATATGACCTAATTGTTTTCTGCGCAAAGACTTGCAACCTTTATTAATCTATACAACGCAGATACAAGCCAGATCTATTCCTCTTCTTATAGAAGGCAAAGATGTACTTGGGGCGGCAAGGACAGGTTCTGGGAAGACTCTTGCTTTTCTGGTACCAGCAGTTGAGTTGTTGTATCAACTTCACTTTGCTCCTCGGAATGGGACTGGTGTTATTGTTATATGCCCGACAAGGGAACTTGCTATACAGGTATACATCTAAGTATCTAATTTAAAGTGAGAGTAAAATTTTATAAAAACTATGAATTTGAAGAAAAATTCAATTTCCCATTAACCTCCTAACTTAATCTAAATCATAATATTGATATTAACTGGAGGTTTAACAATTCAACAGAGAGCAAGGTTGTAGATTACATCTCTTCTAAGTATATTTTAGAGGGAAAATTTTTCATTTTGGGACGCTGAAAGGAAAATGTTCCTCGCATATATGAATGGAGGTAGGACAAGTACCAGAGCTGCCTGCTAATAAATTAATCACCACTTGCAGGTCTTTTTGTGTGGCTTAGTTGTTGCCAAAGAAACAAAATGGGAATGATATATGCATGCTTTGTACCTCTAGTATATTTTTCTATTATTGGAAAAGGAAATCTACGTACCTCTAGTATATTTTTTTATTATTGGAAAAGGAAATCTACGTGGGTGTTCGGTTTCACATTTACATGTTTGAGTTCTTGCATCACTTAGAAACATTAACCATTTTAACTCAGTTAGTCTTAATAATGTTTGATGTACTTTCATTTAAATTTTAGTATTCAGAATGGCATTCTTAAATATAATTACTGAACCTGCCTGACCAATCTCCTGTTGAAATCATTCAGACACATGCAGTTGCAAAGGAGCTTCTCAAGTATCACTCGCAGACTCATGGATTAGTTATTGGCGGTTCGGCACGAAGGAGTGAGGCAGAACGCCTAGCTAAAGGAGTAAATATACTGGTAGCAACCCCTGGTCGGCTCCTTGATCATCTTCAAAACACCAAGGGGTTCATATACAACCGTCTAAAGGTATCTTTGATGTCCATCTCACCATCCTTACTTTCATCGTGACTGAACCTTTGATGAGCATTGGTTTATCAACCCACTTTCAAAGTTTTCTTATTGCATTTTTTAACTCTACTCCCATCCGCCCTTTGATTTTTGTGTATTATGGGATAATAACGTTCAAAAATCTTCTTAAAAAGGATATATTACCTTTTTCTTTTTTTGTCCTCTTTTCTCTTTATCTTTGAGAATAACAATGAGACAAGATCAATGTTTAATTTGAAAAGCCCATGGGACTTTATTTATTTTGGCAGAATACCATTTGAGAAACCATGTCCTAAAAACATAGATATATTGTTTTATTTTTTTGATAATCTTTACTTCTTACTTTAGAAAATAACTGTGCAAATAGATATTTAAATTGAGAGAGTCTGTTCTTGTATGTTTAATCATGCTCTTTTAAGAAATAAACTTTAAGATGATAGATTAGTTAAAAAGAAGAAAATGTAGAGTATCATGGTTACAAATACTCGCACGGGCTAAATCTTTAGTTGAGTTTTCCAGAAAGAAGAAACAAAATATTAACTAGGATATCACCTACACTACTGCTTATAGTGATATAATGAGGATACCATCTTTGATGTCTACACTACCCCTCACCCCGTTGAGGTGGGCTTTGATCACTACTATAATCACTACAGTTTAGGCAAATTGTTATTGCTGCATAGCTAGCAAAATTATATTGCCCTTCAATTTATTAGTAATTTTTAGTTTGGTCACTCCTGAAAGTTCTAACTGCACCAACTGCTTTCAATTAGGGAAAATTTCAAGCACATGCCTCACTACTAATTATATTTTTAAAATAGATGTTCAACGGCCAGTCATATTGATTACTCCGATTTTTAATCAAATCTTGAATTTGTAGTGTTTGACGATCGATGAAGCTGACAGGATATTGGAAGCGAACTTTGAAGAAGAAATGAAGCAAATTATCAAAATTTTACCCAAGGTATAACTTCCTTGCTGATAAATTTGAATATAGTGAAAGAAGATGGGAAGTAGAAGCAGTGAAGCACATGTTATACAATTGTTTTTCCTTAAATACTTCGTATTCAGTAAAATCATGGCCCTCACTCCCTGCCTTTTCTTGATAAGCTTGCTGAGCACTCTCAATTTGAGGTGTTATGTTTCAATGTCCTTGAACAAAACAGATCATGTGTGTTAATGTCTGGCTTATCTATTTGAATGAGGTTTAAACTTCCCTTCTGTTAAAAATAAATGGGAGCCATATCTTAAATATGTCTGCAAAATTATTTACTGTTAATTTAGCCATACTGGTTGTATGGATCTGGTCATAATGTTTATGGCATTGCTTTGCCATAAAGTTGAGAAGCATCACCGTGCAGGTGTGTACGTGATGCATATGTGCATGTGCCTTGTGTGGTCATTATAGGGAATGGGATAAAAGGTGTAATGGGAAGATCATTGAAAATGGAAACTCATGTTTCTATTGGAAGTTGATTTGTGAGAAGGATGACAGTTAATAGCTGACATGCAGTACATAGAGATTACTATATAATTTGTATTTTTGTATTTAAACTTACACGGATAATATTGGTCATTTCGTATTTTTGATGTCTCAAGTCCTAACAATAAAAGTAGGAGGGAGGCTTCTCTTTGTATTACAGTTTATATAACTCTACTTAGGATATTTGTTACGTGGTTGTATTTCACTCTGCGGCTTTAGTAATGTTGCTTTGCTAGTATTTGGAACTATATACAAGTATCTATTAGTATCATGTGTTGAATAATGAACAAATTTGTTACTTGATGTGCAGGAGAGGCAAGCAGCTCTTTTTTCTGCTACTCAGACCAAGAAGGTTTGCGAAACTCAAATCAAATACTTGTTATTAAATTTTCTACCTGGGTTCTAAACATAAATATTTGTTTTTAATTGAAATATTTGGTGTGAAAATCAAATTATTTTTTTGTTAAATATTTCAATCATGACTTAATTAGTTCTATTATTATCTGAACGACTTAGTTGATTTGAATCATTCTTGTTCTTTGCCAGGTTGCAGATCTTGCACGCTTATCCTTGAAAGATCCTGTCTACGTTGGCGTAGATGATGAGAGGAAGAGGGTAAAGAAACAGTGAAAATAACTTTTTATATCAATTAAACTGTAATTCAATTCCCATATGACATCATTTGATGCACTGCAGGTCACTAATGAAGGCTTGGAGCAAGGGTACTGTGTTGTGCCATGTGCCAAGAGATTTATTCTTCTCTATTCCTTTCTAAAGCGGCATCAATCACAGAAAGTGATGGTCTTCTTCTCTTCAGTTAACTCGGTAAAATTTCACTCGGAACTACTAAAGTACATTCACATGGATTGCTTTGACATTCATGGGCAGCAAAAGCAGCAGAAAAGAACCTCTACCTTCTTCGATTACTGTAAAGCAGAAAAAGGCATATTGTTATGTACTGATGTTGCTGCTCGCGGCCTTGATATTCCTTCTGTGGTATGCTTTTCTTGTTTTCTGCTTGATAGTCTTAAATTTTGCAAGCATCACGGTTTCGAACTTTCATGAATTAATAGGTATTCAATTAGGAGTGAAAACTTAAGTGTCAAATATAAGATTTGTAACATATCATCGTACTTTGACATGAACACAGTCGAACTTATGGTGCTTGTCAAAATCACCTCTGTCCATTTCAATTCTAGTCTAGAAGTATCCAAACAATTGGATTAATATATATGTAATATTATACTCCTTCTGTCCAATCGGCTAAGAAATATAGCCATGCTGCTATTTGTCTAGTTTTGAGGAAATTAACTTTATCATTTTTAAATAGAATATTTGATTAACATAAACATACCTTACCTGACCTGAACCCTATTGGGTTTTCAGCTTACTTCCAAACCCATCTCATTAGGGTTGGGGCCAGGCCCCACTAGTCAGGGAGGCGGGAATTACCATGCTTAAGTTTAAGAATAAAGATCTTGAAGGCGAGAAGTCATAAATTAAGACAGAATTTGGTTTCGGGATTTTACATGGTACCACAAGTCACACTGCCAGATTGTACGTTTCATGATTCCTTCAAATGAGAGATTCAAATAGGTTACTTACATTATGGGGTTTTATTGACCAATCTGTATAGAATTGTGATTGTGTATAATAAAAAATCATTGGTAGGTATTAAATCAAATTGAATTGGAAGGTTTGAATATCTCAGAGCCTTTACATGATCTTTGTTTACTATTGATGCTGGCATCTTTCTATGTACCGTGTAACCGTGGTCTGCAATATGCTGAATTATTTTTCAAAATTTTCAAGTTTAAGTTTATTATGTGTGTGTGTGTGTATTATATGATTTAAAGAAATTATATGAATAGAAAAAAGGAATACTTACAGTCGTTAGAAGTTAGAACAGTTATGAATAATTGTAGGAACAAGACCACTTACATTTACTCTAGAGGATGCATCATCAGAGGTAATTGATGTTAATTAATTTTTTCTTTGGTTGTAGGACTGGATTATACAGTATGATCCCCCTGATGATCCCAAGGTGCTCACCTGTATTTCTTGTTTAAGTTTTTTATATTACCTAGTGTTCTTGTTCTTGTTTGACCTTTGGGTAACTATTTCAGGAATATGTTCATAGAGTTGGTCGAACAGCCCGTGGGGAAGGTTCAAAAGGAAATGCCCTGCTTTTCCTGACACCAGACGAGTTGCAGTTTCTCGGCCATCTTAAGGTCTGGCATATACTCGTAGCCAAGTAATCCTTTTATAGCTGAACAAATAAGTAGATGAACAATAATGAATTACTATCTCAAACTGGAAATGAGAGTCCTTTTTCTGCTGATGTTTTTAGTGGAATAAATGTTTTCATAGAGCAGACCTAACAATTTTCTGCAACATTTTTTTCTATTAATTAATTATACTTAAAAGTTTAATATAAAACTAAAATAAATGCACTTTGTACAAACCTTAATGACGAAAGAAGTAGGGCTTTCTTTTCTATATATAAAACAACAGATAGGAAGTAGTCGTGATAAGTAGCATCCCACCTTAACAGACTAATGAATTTAATATGACTCCTATAAATGCATTATATAAAGAAATTAGGTGCTTCTAAAGACGGGTACTTTTAAACTCATGGACAAGTCATTAGCTTGTTTAATAAACATGCTCAATTATTATTCTTAGATAGAGATTATGTTCAAATGTCAGGAAGCTAAAGTCCCTGTTAAAGAGTATGAATTTCCTGAAAAGAAGCTGGCAAATGTGCAGTCTCACCTGGTACCTTCCATCTTTAGCATACAACATTCAGTATTGTTTTGCTTTTATTATTATTGGCTACTTCTAGGCACCTTAAGGTTATAACGTCAATTGATGCAGGAAAAGTTGGTAGCCAACAACTATTATTTGAACAAGTCTGCTAAAGAAGCATATAGAGCATATGTATTGGCTTACAATTCGCATTCTAGCAAGGATATCTTTAATGTTCACCGCCTCGATTTGCAGGTGCTTACCGTTCCGCTTACCTTATAATGCAATACAATGTTTGATAATTTTGTCCTGTTTTAACATGTAGCAAAAATAGTGAAGTATGGAACAAGAAGGGGTGGGAGGGGGGGAGATTGGGTACCTTCTGCTGTTGCTTATATATACATATATGTGCGTGTGTATGTACATATATGAAATATTGAGTATATATACCCATAGTAATTTAGCAGTCGGAAAATATAATGAAATACAAAATTTTAATTGCAAGAACCATTGGTCACAGTTAATTCTGCTGGCAATATTTTGAATATGAAGGTGAAGCTCTACAATAATATTGCTTCGTGTAAGCAATATCTGGATGATAGAAGTATGTTTTTATTGCTGGACTATTTGCAAGTAGGATATGCTGCAAACATTCTGAAATGATCAGTCTGTGTATTGCCTGTTTTATAATTCAAGTTTATATAATACTATACTTGGGCAAGCAGGAAGTCCTTGAGAACCGTGAATTTTGAGTGCTGAAAATTTGGTGGATTTAATTTCAATTTCTTAAATATGTATATGATGATTTCATTGTTGTTACAGGCTAATGACCAATTGATTTACCTTGGTTCTCTACAGGCTGTGGCGGCTTCATTTTGCTTTGCTAACCCTCCAAAGGTTAATCTAAGCATAGACAGCAGTGCATCCAAGTTCAGGAAGAAAACACGTAAAGATGAACGAAGCCGTCATGGATTTAGTAAGAGCAATCCTTACGGGAAGAATGGTTAAGTTGATTGATGACAACCATTCGTAAAGTTGATAATGACAATTATGGGGAGAAAGCAAAAATTTGATAGTAATTGCTAGCAAGATCAGCGGAAGCTAAACTGCCGTGCCAATTTTGCATTGTTGTGTTTTAGTAGTCACAATTTTCTTTGTCAAGCATATAGTTTATGTTGTGCAATGTAGTCCCCTTTTTTACCCCCAGCACAAGGAAATCAATCCTGTTGTTCAATGTAGTACCAAGAATTGAGAGTAGTTCATGTTTTACTTGCAGCAGGCAGGCAGGCCTATTTATTTTTGAGAAATACATGGAAGTCATTCTTGTTATTCTTATATATAGCTTTTGGTCTGTAGGGTGTATTAAAATCATTTTTGTTGGCCAGAATTTTTGAATAATTCCCAAATTTACAAGTGCTCTCCTAATCCGTTACACATAAAATTGAAGTCTTGCCAAGTATAAAGTTAGCTACACTTTTGCAAATAATTAATTTTTTTCACAAGTGATATTATTTACTGTAGAATGTTTTTTCTCAGTGCACTATATACTATGCCCTTATAAAGATAATTGATTATATCTACTACGTGTAATACGTTTAGTAGATATTTATTAAATGTTTACATAGGTATTATAATAATTAATATGTAATTGATATTTATCCTCTCCCTGTTCATTGTCTTTTGTGGTAAATTTGTAAAATTTATAATTAATACAAATTTATTTAATTTTAATATAAATAAATATAATTATTGTTTATTAGTTAAAAAGTATTAATAATTATAATATTTGTTGGTTGCAAAGGTTTATTGAAATTATATAAATTTTGCATTTTAGAAATTATAAAATGACTAAAAAAAATTAAATTGTATCTTTAGTTTTGGAACCAACAACTACTCCATTAATTTTACCATTTGATTGCTTATCTGAAGTTCAATCGTTAAGAGGCGTTTCGTGAAACACCCAACTATGTCGTCTGCATTAGCAGTAGTGGGACCAAAATCCAGAGGGACCGTAGCAAACTTCTTCAGTTTCTGGTGGAGCCTTGCAATGCAATGCAAGCTTCTCTCTATTTGCTACACAACTCGCTCTCACTTAATGATCTTTCGGCATCTTCAAAATATGGCCCCGGGAGGGGGGGGGGGGGGGGGGGGGGGGGGGGGGGTGTTAATGATGGAAACACTGGGGGATGTATGGAAAAGTATTTGGCACATTTTGTAGCTTTGACTTCTCCTAAAATTCTTTAATTTTTACTGGGAATTTTGCAATTTTCTTTATGTGTAGTTCGCTAATTCATTCTAAAGAAATGTGCTATTTTCTTCTCGGTTCATCTGGATTTATTTTCGGTCTAAGAGAGTTATTTTGTTCATCTTTGTTCTAGTAAATGATGCAATAATTTGTGCAACGAGAGGTTGGCCTTTAAACTCAAAATTCTTTTAATTTAATCAATACAACACAACGATAAATTATATAAAATTAAAACAATACTTATTGTAAATTTTATTGTTTTATAATTTTTAATGAATTATCTTAATTTTAAATTTAAAAATGTCTTAAATTAAATTTTAAAAGTCAATAATAATTTTATAATTTAGAACGGAAAAATGAGTACTATGTAGATTGATGAATTGTGAAATATAGAAAGGATGCAAAAATTGGAGTGCAAGTAGATTATGAATTTAGATGGACTATAAAGCTGCTGCTTCTACTTTTCCTAATTAAGAAGTAGCATTTGCTTAATCGATTAGAGAACATAAAAGATGAATAAATTGAGCCAAAAAAGAAGTCAACATGAGAAGTTCAATACAGCACAACAAATTCTAATGTCACCATAAATAAAGGACCATAAATAAACCAAGTCGATGATCCAAGATCTTAACTTTGGGTGCCAGGTCGAGGAGGCCCAAAGTAGTTTGTCACAATTCCCATTATAGCAAACCTGGTTTTGAAACAAAAAAAAGAGTGGAAAGATAAATGAGAAAAAAAAAAAGAAAAAAAAGGGCAATAAGAAACGTGGGGGTGGGGGGATGGATATATATATATATATATATATATATATATATACAAGTAAAGATGTAACACAAGGTCATATAACTATTTTTAAGATGTTGCTATTAACTAAGAGCAACCCATCAAAACTCAGAAGATCCATCATTCCATGAAATGCAAAAATGTATAGCAAGTATTAGCAGAATTTGCTAGCACAAATCCCCTTTCTATACAACAACAGTTCCAGCATACTCTGATGCTTTTATCTGCCATAATCAATCAACAATTGAATTGGTTGTAAATGAAACAAAGAATGTCTATTTATTAAGATAAATTTAGTTTGATTAGTTAAAAAGACCTTTCATCTTAATAGCTATTGGTATTTCAAAAGTACTCTTTTAAAGTCCAGGAGAAGATGCATCTGGGTTGACATGGTGTGAGATAAATACTATTCATGCAGCTCAGCAGCACTCCTGTGAAAATGGCAGGATATATTGCATCAAGTTCAAGTGATTAATTAATCTTAGCATGCTCTAATCAGTCGTCTGACAAACCTGGTCGGTAGACCTACCAAAACGGACAGTGAGACCTTCTACTACCAACCACAATTTTAGTAACTGAATTAGAGGAAACCAGAGCGTTAGGTTCAAGGAAGCCTAGATCCTGTTGTTGGTGTGGAGAATCAGGCTCTCCAGTTACGAGATTGGAGTACCATTCTCAGAAATGATTATATTTCCATCAGTCCACTTTGTTTTTTGATTCAAGGTCCATCTTTTGGATCTCTTGGCATTTTTCCATTTCATGATAAAATAGAGGTGTACTCTCAGCTATCCATGACAAGGAAGTACCCTATTTTTGGAGGGAATGACTAAGAATTGAACTGTATCGGCTCTGAAACGCACCTAAATCTCGTCGCCCTTGAATTCATCCATTTACATATGGATACTGTTTGTGCTCTACAAAGGGATGGACAGAACAAAATATCTAACATTATGTTAAGCCTTATAAATCACCAGTGCAGCCGCCAATGTGCTGAGAACCCAAATGGGTAGTAGCTATTAGTCACACAATATATTTATTTAGGTAATCTTTAGACGTATTGTTCCACTTCCCAGTTACCCACAACGATGAACCACTAAGACTTTAATTCAGTTTTCCAGAAAGATTGTTTGTAGAATCTGTCCAACCAGGGTTATTATAGGGAAGTAATTAGAATAATAGTTTTTAGAAACATATGCATGTGAAGTCAGTTACTACTTCAAGTGCATTTTACTTCTTTAGAAATGCTATTGTAAGATACTAGAGCTCTATATATTTGAAATGATGTAACCAGTTTATTATGCTGTGTATTAGAATGAAAACTGAGAGCACGCATTTTATGATGCTACTCCCTTAAACACCTTCCTCACCTCCCTTCTTCCTTTTTCTGCTCCCTTCTTCCCCCAAGTTCTGCAACTGAAATTTCTTTCTTTCTAAATATATCTATCAAATCTGTTAGGGTCTCTTAAGGTCCTAACAATCTGTCCCTTTGGAGGAAAACTGAGGATAACCAGGAACCAAGACAAAAAGGTATTAATAGGGACCCTCTCTCTAAGTAGCTAGAGAAAGGGGATAGACACTATGATCAGGAGGGAGCCCTTAAGCATCTTAAGTTGGCATTTTCCAACTACAATGAAGGAGATGAGGCTGAAGGTTGGTTAAGAGATTGTGATGAATACTTTGGCATTTAACAGTTGCAAGAGAACAAGAAGGTGGCTATTGCTGCTATGCATCTACAAGGGGCTCCTAAATTATAGTACAAGGCATACAAATCAGGAAAGGAGGTCATCACGTGGGAAGAATTTAAGGACTTCATTTCTAGGTTTACTGAGCTAAACCTAAGAAGCACTTATGAGCAGTTGAAGCTACTATGTCAAGAGAGTGATGTCAGTACTTGTTATGACCAGTTTGAAAAGTACAGAGGTAGAATGTTGGACAAAATTCCTCAATTAACTGAGGAATTTTTTGTGGAGAACTTCATTAGAGGTCTTCAAGGCTACCTTCAGTCCATGGTTAAACCATTGGAACCCACTACATTGGTGCAGGCATACAAGAAAACCAAGGGGTATAAGACCCCTGCATCTCAAACAACTACCATCAATCACCAAAAATCTAACCAAAACACCACCTATGCAGCCTCTAAACCCCTCTATAACAGCCCACTTCCTCTTAAACCAACCCACTCCTACCCACTCCTACAACACTTAGAACCAGACCCCATTACCCACAAACTTTAAACACACCCCACCTACCATTTTTGCCAAAACAGCCTCTCAAAGGGATGAAAGGAAAGCCAAAGGGCTCTGTTATTACTATGATGAAAAATTCATAGCAGGACATCAATGCAAAAATCCCAGGTCATTTATGATAGTTGGCGAAGACTCAAATTGTGCAGATTATGATGGAGCTCCCATATTTGATGAAGAGGTAGCAATCAGTGAAGACAATCAGGACCTGGAAAAAATGAGTACTAGAGAACATGGAAGTATCCATTCATGCGATGGAAGGGCAACCTAATCCTCAAACTCTCATGTTTGACGGACATGGGGGTAGAAGAACTTTCACCATCTTAATAGATGGGGGGGGGGGGGGGTACCAATAATTTTCTGGACCCAAAGGCTGCAAAATTCCTGGGAAGTGACTTAGAGCCCATGAGTCCCATGAATGTAACAGTAGCTAATGGTGAAAGTTGACTAGTACCTATCAGTGCAAAATTTTCAAATGGGAGATGGGGGAGGATTCTATTTTTAGGATACTGTGTGAATCCTTCCTCTTGGTGGTTGTGATATGGTTTTGGGAGTGCAGTTGCTGAAGAAACTGGGACCAACTACTTTTGATTATGAAGAAATGGCAATCAGTATTGTGTACGAATCAGAAGTAGTCAAGTTACAAGGGAAAAATAAGCAAGAAACACCTACCTTAAAGATGATCTCAGAAGATGGGTTGGCTAAGCACTTGGAGCAACAAGAATTAATACTTTTGGTGCTCCTCCTTGGAGTCTATCCTCCGTTTGAAGTTTGAACACTCTATAGATACCCACACAATCCAGGGAAAACTTAATCAGCTTCAAGGCCCAAAAGACACATCCAGAATAGCTCCACTACTGGATTGGTACCAAGATATATTTTCAGAACCTAAAACCCTACCCCCTAGACAGATTGAGCATCATATAGAACTCAAACCTGATTCACAACCATTTTCTTTAAGGCCCTATAGATATGCCTTTGATCAAAAAATGAAATTGAAAGGCTAGTTGAAGAAATGATAGAGACAGGAATCATCCAGAGCAGTTGTTCCCTATTTGCTTCGCCTATATTAATTGTAAAGAAGAAAGATGAATCATGGAGATTCTGCATTGACTACAGAAAATTAAACTCTCTCACCATCAAAAATAAATTTCCAATCCCTTTAATTGATGAACTTTTGGATGAGCTAGGAGGGCGAAGTATTTCTCTAAATTGGACCTTAGGGAAGGTTATCATCAAGTAAGGATGGCTTCCAGTGGACATAGAGAAAACAGCTTTTAGAACCCACAGAGGCCGCTATGAGTTCAGTGTGATGTCCTTTGTCCTCACAAATGCTCCAGCCACTTTTCAATGCCTTATGAACCAAGTGTTTGTCCCTATTAGAATCCCACTTGGAGCACTTACGGGAAATTTTCAAGGTCATGAGACAGCACCAGCTCTCTGCCAAGATGAGCAAATGTGAATTTGCAACAACTGAAGTGGCTTACTTGGTCCATGTAATCAGCAAACAAGGAGTGGTAGTGGATCAGACAAAGATTGAGTGCATGCTCAATTGGCCCCAACTAACTAATATAAAAGGGCTAAAATGATTTCTAGGCCCAACTAGGTACTACAAAAAATTCATAGGGAGATATGGAATCATTGCCAAACCATTAACCAAGTTAATGGAGAAAAATTGCTTTAAATGGAGTGAGGAGGCAACCAAGGCTTTTGAATAACTTAAGAAGGCTATGACTGAAACCCCAGTTCAAGCATTACTGGACTTTGAGAAAGAATTCACAGAAGAAACAAATGCAAGCAACTCAAGAATTGGAGCAATACTCTTGCAAGAAGGTAAACCCTTGGCTTAATTCAGCAAGGCTTTGGTACCTCATTGTTATTGCAGTCCAGAGATGGTAAGCTTATTTGATGAATAGACATTTCCTCATAAAAACAGACCATCAGACTTTAAAGTTCTTCGTAGAGCAGAAAATGTTTAACCTCTTACAACAGAAGTGGCTCAGTAAACTACTAGGATCACATACAAAAAGGGAAAAGAAAACATTATAGCAGATGTACTTTCTAGGATGCATGAGAAAGCGGGGAACACCTCCATCCATGAGGACATGGAACTAAAGGAAGGGGGAAGTAAGGCTGTAAACAGATCTATATGGACCCGGATACAGTGGTTCTAGCTCTTTTTGTACCCTACAAACCAATTTTACCAAGAACTATAAAATAGTATGTCCAAAGATCCAGCATTTATAGTTTATTTTTTCATCAAGCAATTACTGTAAAGCAAGTTTGTGCCATTTTCGATCCATAGCCCCTGATTCCTATCTTTGATAAAGTTTAATCCCTAATTCCATAAGTTGTCTCTTGGCTAAGAATTAATTATAAAATACCTTTTTCTAAACTGCTACTCAGTGTTACCTAAAACGTAGTACGTTTTGATATGTGGTACGAATATGGGTACGCAGTACACTACATAGTTAAAACGTAATACGCTAAGGTATCTTTATATAAGTTCTTATAGTTACGAATTCTCTAATAATCTAAATATAATAAACCTAAATTTTATAGAAGATTTTTAGTTGAATCAACAAATTGATTTTTTATAAATATTTTAGTACAAATGTAAAGTTTGAGCATCCAATACTAAGATATTTGCGTAATTATAATTAAACAACAAATAAATTTTTAATACATTACTTTTAATTACTTATAAGTTTTAATACATTACTTTTAATTAATACATTAATTAAGTTTATAATTTTAATTAGTATTTTTATAATATTTAAAATTACTAAAAAAAAATTGAATGGACTGGATCGAAACCACCTGGCCTAACCTGCAGGCCTTAGCAGGCCCCATTTTCAAACGCAAAGCTTGTAGGCTGAAAGTCAAAGGCCCGGACTGGTCAACGGCCAAGGTCTGGCAGGTCTACTAACTTATAGGGTTGTGCAAATTTTTCAATACAACCGGTTTTTCCGGTATATCAGACTGGTCCGAACCGGCCGGTTCAGTATAAAAACTATCGGTCCGATATACCAATCCAACCGGTTCCAATACCGGTTAGTGATTTTGGGGGTTCGTTAAGTACTGATTCTTATTTATTATTATTAATACTAAAAATAATAATATTAATAATATTCGGTACACATGAACGGTAAAAACCGATACCGAACCGATTTATCGGTTCGGTATACCGGTTCAACTGGTATCGATACCGAGTTTTGGCCTATGTCGGTACCGATCCGGTTCAGTACCGAGCCAGTTTTTACCGGTTGAACACCCCTACCAACTTCCACAATTTCTCCTTTCAATCAAATATATTTCAATAATGCATGGCTTCTCAATTTGTTGCTTTTATTAAGGTTGTGCATGCATCACATCTATGCTAAATTTTCATAATGCCTCTCCATTGTAGCAATCTACAGGAACTAATTATTGCTCCTTAAGGCTGACTATTAAGGAAATTCACCAAAAATATATTCAACCAAACAGATCCCACTAATTAAGCACAGGGGGAGAAATAGATATTAACAAACTACTCAATAACTTCAAAAGTGACAGAAAATCTTCAAGTGATTCATCTTCCTTTTATAGTAGGTTATCGCACCATTGGAGAAATATATAACATGGTGAAAACAGAATGCAGTTGGCTTGTATACACACACTCAAAAGAAAATATTATCCTGACACTCTTTTGATTTTAGGATGCTCCATAAGTGACACTCTTTCCTTGTCCCAATTCAGGGATTAGTCCAAGTCAGGTGACCATTATTCATATATCAACTCGTTACTTGTTAAATTTGATTATATTACCCTCAAGTTAAAAAGAGAGTTTAGAATTTTGAGGACCCATTTTTTATATAATAGTGCAATAATTTAAGGGTAAGTGGGGAGCAAAGTTAAAGTCTATCAAGTGTTCTTACTTCTTAAACGATGTGTTAAGTTAGCGTAGTCACTTGAATTGGGGCACGGCGGAGGGGGAATGAAGTACAATATTTATCATGTTATGTGGTAAAACATTTAATTACTTTCCCCTAAATCATTTGATCTACAGCTCCATACTTTTTAAAGCCCAATCGTACATATGTTTGTGAACTCATGATAAGCATACTCCAAATTAAGTGAACAACTAAGCAAATAATACTAACACAACATTTGCAAGATAAAACGCCCTAATTCACCAACATAATTACAGCAAACAAGTGACAAACTGAGATACAGGAGACTACGAGGGAGTTAAAACTTACATAACAGCCGTTGAGATCTGCTTGAGATCAGTCTCAAAATTCTTCATGTTAGCAAGCGAATGAGCACAGCATATTAGAGCAAGCCACGAACCAAGCTTGTACTGCAATTTATTATTCTTCAGATTAGTAGGAATAGAATAAATCAATCGATTGAAAGGAAGAGCGATAGAGAAGACGGAGGACCCTAAACATGGCGCCGGCAACACCAAAGATTATGGCGATGAAACCAGAGTAATCAATCGGAAGATTTTCTGGTGGCACCACCGAAGCTACGTACGGCTTTGCTGCAGACGGTTGCCGTGGATCGTTCCCCGCTGACGACATTATCTCACTGATGTACAACTCGCTTAAACCTCTTCCTCGGCTCAGCTCAAACTATAAAAAGCCTATTACTCGTTGAGTCTTGACCCGTGCTAAGATATAAATACCCATAAAACCGACACCCCACATGACCCGTTCACGAGTTACCCCTATGGGGCCGCGGGAACTATGAAATTAGGGATTTGAGGCACAAAATTTAACAGGAGCGGAACCAAAGGCGAAAGCTCTTGTTTCTTCTTCGGTAGTGTGGGCATGATAATAATAGGTCGGGAAATGGAAGGAACTACAACTTCTTCAGCAGAATCTCATTCTTTCCAAGCTGAATCTCCAGCAGCAGTAACACCATCACAAACTCAACCTTCAACAGTGACACGGCTATGGAGACCAGCGGCTCAGAGAAACCTCAGAAATCAATGGTCCAACTTGGCTTCTTACAGGCAAAAATGGGCCTCTCTTTCTTCAACAGCTAGATCACATGCCATTTCTCTTGTTAATGCTTGTCTCTCCCAAAGGTACTTTTTGTTCCCAATTCATAGTCTAGATCACATGCCTTGTGTAAGAATTCATATGTTAGTCCAGTTGGGATGATTTTTTTATTTTTTTACAGGTACATGAATGCTAGGGAGTTGGGTGTTTTGAGTGATATGCCTGATCTAAAAAAGAAGGCTTGTTGGAAATTGTTCAAGCAGCAGGTATTCTTATGTAACTTTTGAACTTCAGGGCTTCCTTTTAATGACTACTAGATTAGTAATGAAAGTGTATTGTTACATTCTCTTGTTTTCCAGTTAGAGACCGAGTTAAATTGAGATAAATCCATGCGAAGAAACCTCATTTATCTTTATTGCTAGTTTGATCATTGAGGGTAGCACCTTTTCTCAACCCACCCATTGAGTTTGGTCATGTAATTTGCAGTATTGTTAAACAGTGAAATTATGGCTAATACTCATTTCTTAACAGATATAATATTGTATATAATTGTTATATATTGCAAATTTACTAGTTATTTTCTTCTCAAGAAAATTTATAAACATATATGTGTGGGTGTGTGTGTGTGTTTTATCTCAAGAATATTCATGTTTTGAATATTCAGTGACCTATATACACCTTTACATTGATTGTCAAAGAAATTATCAACATGAATTAGCAAAAGAAAAGAAAAGAAATTATGAGCATGTCTGAACCAAAATGTTCAAAAGCATGTCGAATAAATATTGTCAACTGAAATTATTTATTTAAAGTATTTTGCCTGTTTTATCAAAAAGGTGGTTAGGTTTTGCAGCTTATCACTTGAATGGTTTCAGCTTTATGTTTTGATAATAACCCAAAGAGGATATCTTTTTTGAGTTTATCTTTGGAATATTGTGCTTTGAAAGTTGAGCAGACCAAACTATGTTTTTGTTTAGTTGTTGGTTTTATGCTTTTTCTCACATGGTAGTTTCAACTCCATTGATCATTAGCCAAAGATAAACATGATTAGATTTTATTTTATTTTGGATGAATCGAGTTAGTAAAATGTGCAATAGACCCTCTTGTATACAATGTGAGCCACTTTGGCGCCTTTTAATCCATTCTTTCTTACTTATCGAAAAATTATTTTTAATTTCTTTTCTTGATCATGAATGTCATGCCTATAAATAGTCCATATTAATTCTCTTTTTTTTTTTTTTTGTTGCAGGACCTTCATAGGAGTAAACTCTTATCTTCTTACAAGGATATGGTAGGCATTCTTGCTTGACTTCAATTGACTATGGAGAAATGTGAACACCTTTTAGCACGCAATGTGTCACACAATTAAGCAAAAGAATCTAATTGGCATTTTTTATAAGTATGAATTTATTCAAAAATGCACCAAGGGGTGCCACCCATGTACAACCAGAACCACAGAAAAACAAATCAAGTCCTACACCACCAAGACACCACATAATTGCATTATGTCCTAGGCTAAATTCCAGCAAAATTCAACAAAAGCAATACACCTCATTCTGCCAAAAGAAAAGAAGAGTCAAGAATAAGGATTTGATACGCACAATAGATAGCTCTGTAACCTCCTTCTCAACACCCACCAAATAATCCACCACAGAATTGTCGAATCACCCCTACTGTCCAAATACTCCGCCACAGTAATAGGCTTCTATAATAAAATTGTCTGAATAGCCACTACTATGACTCTCCCACCTTAAGGAGTCCTCTCCTTCACTGAACTGTGTGATCCCACCCAAGACCACTAGAAACTGCTCCACCTCATCAAATTCTCAATCCTGAAAGTCAGTTGCCATGAAAAATGTCCATCGTCTATCAAAATATATTCGGGAACCCATGCCTCTCAATCCACTGCCCAAGAGAAAAAGTTTGGGAATGTGCCCCCAAGGACTCCTTCCCCAACCACACATCCTTCCAAAGTCAGCCATTGCCTACCACAAATGAGGTTCTCTCTGCAAACCCCTTCCATCCACCAACAATGGTCTTCCAAAATCCCACCCCATAAGGAAGTCTCTATTTCTTAGTAATCCACCCCCCCCCCCCCCCCCCCCCCGTTCCACCCCAAACCTACCACCCACCACCCTTTTCCACCAATGGCCCCTCTGACACAAAACACTATAAGTAGGTTTGTACCGTTGAAGCAAGGGAATTTAGGGTTGAGACACTTTGGGTAAAAGAACAAGGGAACTAGAAAGATGTGGACTTCTTGTCTACCATTGCATTGTATCCTCTTTCTTTCTCTCTAATAAAATATTCCTTCTTTTATATAAAAAAGAAGAAGATGAAGATAATACTTTTGTACTCAGTTTTGTAATTATCTATAGGTAGCTATAGTGATTCACATGGTGAGCACTAGTCAATCCATGAGATGTTTCCTCAAAGGGACTGGCAGTAGTTCAATTCTACAATATTCTAGTTGTTCTGCGAATGGGATTGATGATGGTGATGGAGGGGGAATCCCAGCCTTTACATTTTGGTCAATCTCTTCATTTGGTATGTTCATCATATCTATTTAATATTATGATTACTTTATGTAGAGCAATGTGGCAACAGTTTGGCATGTAAACATGTTAATTATGAACATACCATGCAACTCATGGTTTCTACTTTCTAATTTTTATATTTTGCACCTTTTTTTCTATTTATTTATTAGTAATTTCAATTGAAATTGGAAATAATAAATTTAATGTTTTTGGCCTATTTGTCCATTATTTGTTGATGCTCATGTACACCTTTAAGAAAAAAGCATATTTTTACTTGTACCCATATCTTTAGCAAATAATTCTGTAGTCTAACTTGGAGAAAAGATGCCGTTTTCTAACTTTGTCTTTGTCTTGTATAAAATGTATTTTATGCCGTTGCATGGTTTCTATTTTGATGTCTAGACCAGAAAATTGTAATATTCAACTAGTAATCCTAAATGCCTTGAAACTCAGGCGCACGTGAAGTCCACTGTACAAAAGTTAGTACGACATGCTTTATCAC
This sequence comes from Hedera helix, assembly GCA_947179155.2. Classification (NCBI taxonomy): domain Eukaryota; kingdom Viridiplantae; phylum Streptophyta; class Magnoliopsida; order Apiales; family Araliaceae; genus Hedera; species Hedera helix. The sequence continues at coordinate 39,543,172 of OX359286.1, forward strand.
TGAGCAAATAAACACAGTTAAGTTTTGTTATCGACTGTTTTGTCACGTTGGCCATTATTCTTTTGGTAATTTGATGAAAATAATGGGGAGTTTAATAATATAACTCTACCTACTTATCAAAAAGATAAAATAAAATATTGATGCATTAATTTGACTACCCTCATGTTTGAAAAATTAAGAGAATAGAGTTTAAAATTTGGTTGACCCCCATCCAATATATTTCAATGTTACTTAATGGTATAGTGGAAAGTAATATTGAAATCTTACTTTCTTAAAAACTCATGACAAATACACTGAATCTGCCTTCCCCTGAGATAGTGATACAACAGTACCTTGAAATTAGCTCATTACTCTTAAATTCTTCTGAAGAATTTCCACGAGTTTCTTCTTATGTTGATCGATATATCTTGATGAGTGCTAGCATAACAATTTCAGAGAAATTAGCACAGGAGCTTATTCAGATGTTCACTCTGGAGCTAAATTTGAAGGTGAATTGCAACTTCGGCTGGTCATTACAGAATCTCTTGTTTCATTTAAACATGGTTCATTTCATCTTACTGTTTTTATGCCTTTTGGTGCATTGATACGAAAGAGCAGCGGTTGCTTGTTATGGAATTGCTATCCATCAGTAGTGAAGAAGTTCCACAAAACAATGGCTTGAATTGGTTGGACGAACTTTATTCAGGGGAATTTGATGATTTGAGTAGATGCAATTTGTATTCTAGAGAAGCTTGTGAACCAGTTCATCCAAGGTTAGAGGGTCGAAAATCTGATAGACTAAAACTGCAAACTAAACATCAACCAGATCATGATGTTTTACAGGTAGGATAAGCATATGTATACTTAATATTTAGTTTTGCCTGATAATAAGCTCTATAAATTTGTGTATGTAATCAAAAGCTGTTAAAGCAGCTTTAACATGTGACTTGATTTGCTTTTTGTGCATACATCAGCTGACCATATGTAGAAGTTACTCGATATATTATGTGTTGTGAGAGGAGTGGGTCAAAAATATTTGTGTAGTTATTCTCATTAAAGAAATTGAAGCCAATATGTAATGTCAAATAAGTGGATTTGTGTCAAGTTATCTAAGGAATTAAGCTATTGATTAAACTACTTAAGCTTTTGGAAGACATGGTCTGGTATCTAATTATAGCGAAAGAGGTATCTAGTTAATCGGACACATATTAAGTGTTTATTGAATCTCTCCCACTATGTCAATTAGTCTGAATATTATGTCCTCATATATAAACAGGGTACATTTCATATGGAATGACTTAATGCCATTACGACTTGCGAGGTAATTAATATTAAATTAGTTTTCTAAATCCCATATTCCAATTATTTAAAAGAATTGACAACATTTAAATGAAAGCTTAGTGGTCATTGAGTAAGACTTTTTGTCTATGTTTGTTTGCAAAAATGATGGATGTGATAAAACTATTTTAACTAATTTAATACTATTATGGACTATTTTAACCCATGATTAGTCCTTTATTTAATCCTATAGATTATTCTTTATCATTTTTAAGGTTAATTTGATACCTCTAAAGATGGGTAATATAACACCACCTATCTTCTTGGGATTATAAACCCTCATCGTACGGCCTTAGAATTGACAAAATATAGGCCGATTAAATGAAGGACTACTCATGGAATAAAAGTCTTTAATGGCTTTAAATTAGTACGCAAAATCCATTCCCATTCATCATTTTTGGAAAGTATATTTTTTATTATCTATTTACTCCAATTGTATTTCAGAATCTGATCTCTCCCTATCTTTCTTTATTTTTCTGAACAGCTAATTGTTTGTCTTGCAGGTTTACTTAACAACCTGGCTTGCAGATGTGAACGTAGATAAATACAGGTAAATGAATCCATTCTTTTTCTGGATAAGAATAATAGAGGAAAATATTTGCTTGCGAGAGCCTGAGGTCTGGGCTCCTCAACGGGTACGACCTGCTATGATAATGCCCAAGTAGAGAATAGGGATTTTTATATTCTGGTTGCCTGCCCCTCCATACCTTTTTGGTTAGCCAAAAAGTGTTTCAACTATAAGTTGGAAAATTTAGTATGATATTTTATGCCTATCGCAAATACTTCATTTTTGCCTCATTAGCTTGTTGAAGAAAATATCATTTCCAAAAAAAAAATTAAATTAATTGTAGATGCAAGTGATGGCAGAGGGGGTTGGGCAATCCCGTCTAAAACTCCTCATGGTAATTAACTGTGGGTTAGTTTTTACTTTTTCACAGGGTGGAAGAAATATTTGCTTCAGTAGGCGAGGAAATGCATGTTACCCTTGTTTGAGCCTTCTGTCTGGGATGTGATGTGAGAAAAATGTGGTGAATTAAGTACATAATCCATATCGTCTTGCATCCCCTGAATCATACAAATTTTGGTACGCAGTTTCAAATTCTTATTACAGGAGCCAAAAGCTGTGAATGAAGAAGTAGATATCCATGTAATCTGGCAAGACAAGTGAAGGTGCCAAGGGGGTAAGAGCACTCTTTTTCTTTGCTATCAGAAAGAGTGAGAGACTACATTGTTTTAGTTCGGGTGTTTGTGTTCCAACATGAAATTGTGGTTAGAAATTTGGGATTGGGTGCACATTTTATACAAAATGGCATCGATTGACATTTTGCTGTTTTTTCAAGTTTCATTTTTTCCTTATTTAATTTGCATGACCAATTAAAACCGACACTTTACACTACCCATAAAAATAGAAAATAAAATAAAATAAAATAAAAACACGATTGTTTTTGGAACAAAATAAATTTACAAATGAACCCCTTTAAATGGAATCGGAGGACGTATTGGAGCCGGTTATCTTTTTTTCTTTGGGGACCATTTACATCAGTAGAAATCATAAATTTTGATTAGATTAGAGGTGAGTAACCTGTTGGTTAGTGAGAAAGGAGATAAACTGATATATGTAACAATATTTTAACCACAAAAATATGTTTGAGATAATATCAAAATTCCTTGGCTTAGGAAAACACAAAAGGGTCTGCAGGCGAGGAGGAGGTAATGAAAATCTTTTTGTTGAACGAGGGGGAGTACCAGCTAACAATGTGTACTCTGAATACTTTTCACTCAACGGTCAAAATTCAGACACGCGACTTACCAAATTAAGATAATTTTTGAGTCCATAGTAAAAATACCAAGTGTCCCTAGACTTTGCACACTTCTAGTAATTTGACATACTATATAGACTCAAATGACCAATTTAGCTTGTAAAATGAAATCCACACAACAGAAAGACGTAGAAACAAGAAGGTATATATATCTATATATAGCACGAATTAGGATGACTACATGTAAGGATGCACTACTTAAATCTTGCCCCCATTACCCAGAAAAAATGACAGGGTAACCCAAAAGTTGCTACAAATTTCAGAGATGTACATGAACCAAACTTATATTTCCCAAGAATGACATCAATGGCCTAATGTAAATAATCAAACAACCTCCATAACTTTGGAGGAGACAAACTACTTTCCATTCTTCTCCTGCACTTCCATTTGTGTGGTTCTATTCTGTTTTTGCCGAGTTCCGGTATATAACTAGCAAGAAAATAGACTATGGAAGTACATAGATGCTAATATAGCTAACCAAGCTGAAAATAAATAAATTAATGATCATAGTGAAAGACATTGTACCCTATCAGGTAGATTTCTAGGCAATGGAACTGTAGTGACATATTTATGGGGGAAGGGCTTCTGAGCAATCAAAGCATTGGTGGACGATGAGGTCTCGGCCCCGTCAGCTTGCCCCCGGCCATGAAACTTGGCGAAACGATTGATGACAGAAATTTTCTCTAGATCTTGACCTTCCAATCTCAAATCCAAGACTGATGACCTCTTGTCCACTCTGCATCATGACAAGTAAACTTAACTTTAAATCTAATTTTTTTTTTATTAGAGAGAGAGTAACAAGAAGCTATTGACATACTAACACCAGAAAGAAAGAAAAAAAGTCGCAATTTCCAACATATTGGGGGCTGGCAACAATTTCAATCATTCTCCAAACAACCCCCACCCAAAATAACACACTTTACTCCCTTAAGAACTTCACCCACAACACATCTTTGCACGCACCAAATAAAAAGGAATTAATAAATAAAGCAAGTAAACAAGAACTTGGCATTAATGTCTCTTCCCGAAACTCAAGACTAATTGCCATCCTACATATGATAACAGTAAATGCTAAATTTTATGGACCAGCAAATGACAATCAGTGTTAAATGTTGACCAAATAATTAATTCGGATCATTTTCACCGGGTAAAGGAAGGAAAAGGAAAACAAAACAGAAGGAAGAAAAAGGAAAGACCTTCATAATCAAATATAATATCTGATACACACGCACACATGCATACATAAAATAGGTTTAATGTCTAAGTTTACATGCTAAAATGTTTCCTAGACTTGATAATCTTTTATAATATTTATGAATCCATTTTCCATTCCTTGCTCTCATGTTGTCCAACTTCCAAACAAAGGCTGAAGATTAGTAAAAGGAAAATTGAATAAAATGTTAAGATTACAAGAGCTTTGATCAACATACCATTGCACAAAAAAAATTAAGCAATATACTTCATATCAGATATATATGTATAGGGGAATGATTTATAGCCAAAGTTGTCTATGGAACTCTATCCTGCCAACCCATATAGCACCGTTAAAAGTGAGATTTTGTGGCTCAACAAGCACGCTTCATTAAACCGTCCACTAATCAGTTGAGCAGATGGTGCAAACAGATTAAAAATTGTCAACTCTTTTTCGCCAACAATGGAAAACAAATAGGGTTTTGACAGATCATTTCTCTTCCCCAAGACAATTCTGGTAATTACTAGGGTCCAAATTTGCTCAATCAATCCAACATCACCATCATAATCGAAACAATTCGATTCTAGCACGAATGGGTCTAGAGTCTCTTTGCAGCTAAACCATAGATTGGTCTGTGAAGAGCATCAAACAATTGCTATTCACAATCTTTTAACAATAAATCTTAAAACAGACGCCATTGAAGATTGGGTCAAGAAAGCAAAGCAAGGAGTGAATTGGAGGGTTTAGTTCAAGTAACTAGAGAGAGAGAGTCAAAAAGCTTTTGAATCTCGGGTCTGACTAAATAAACCCTTGAATCACAATCAACTCTTGATGAATTGTGGCTTTAGATCCTTCATTCGATTTGAAATAGGGCTGGAGAAATTTGGATGAGCTGCTATTTTATATATATATATATATATATATATGACGGATTCAGTTTGTAAATGTCTTGGGGGGAAATGGCAAAAACAGTCATCTGCCCAAGTGTTTGCACCATCCATCAAACAGTTAGGTGGAAAATTTATTGAAACTTGTAAACTGGGTTGTCCAAACACCACATGTATGACTGGAGATAGGTCAGCAGGCTATTTATCCATAGTCAATTGTGGCTATGGATAATTCCCCTTAATTAACTATATATAAATATATATAATATATTTTAAATCACAAGCCTTGGGGTTCGTAGCAAAGTCAGTGGTATATTACAGTTATAGTTTTGCTGGTTCTAAAAATGGTCAATTTGACAATAAAAAATCAAATTTTGACAGTTAAAATGGAAAGGTGATATATATATAGACACCCACACATACATTCATTGAAAAATATTTTACTATTTTTATGTCTCATTTATTTTCCTTTCAGTCGTGTTTTCCAAGTTCCAAACATAGCGTATGGCACAATTGATTTCTACTCCTACATTCCTTAACCTTTGTACACAATAATGTGAACTTCTCAAGCCTTAGCTACAACTATTTGAACTGGGGTAATACTCCATGGTTTAGTTTACCAAACTTATCGAGCAAAGAGCTTGACTAGCATGAGTTCTTCATTAAGTACTTCATGAAACATAAAATCCTTCAATTTTAAGATTATGAACTCACTTGATATATATATATATATATATATATATATATGGAGTTTATGCGACCACTGAATCTTATACCATTCATTGCAAGAACTGGAATCAAGATATAAAATCTCAACTTTCCCACCACAACATAGTGTTACGGTAGGAGACTTGATTATTTTTTGATAACTTGCTCCTATTGCAACACTGTGTTATTGATGGAGACTTGACTACCGCAAGACAGTGTTGAGGAAGTAGCAACACTGGCTCCATGTGCTTTTAAATCGAAGACACCGGATCTTACAATAAATGGTGCAAGATTTGATGACCATATATGCTTCCATGGCAAACCAGTTGCTATGAATCAAACCCCTATACCATAACCCACCTTGGGTTATCGCCAATAAGGATGCTCAAAACATGATCAAGTGTCCATATACTGCTGTATACAATGGCAAAACCATAATTCATCCTCATAAAAGTTAAAACTAAGAATTAGTACAATTTTTCATCTATGCAAGGCCTGGTCCCAAAAATATTTACAATTTTAAAGATGAACATTACATCAACAGGGCAATTCACCTTTATAAAAACCAAGAAACAGATCTGCACTATTCAGACTGAGCCTGGTACATATGCAAAATGAGATTTTTAAATATTGAAGATGATGACACAAATCGGTCAAAGACTCATCATAAAATTTTAAAGTTGACCACAAAATATAGTTCTTTATGTAATACCACATCATATCTGTAAATGCCATTCTCAGCAATTACATCAAACACAGAAGGCCACAAAAGTTGTCAAAGAACTGATTAACGAAGAGAGTAAGGAATATGTTAGAAACCAGCTTTCAAAAATAAAAATAAAAATATAAACTACTGATGGATTACCTCAAGAAATCATTTTCTAGCTTCCTTGCTCTACCCATGAAGTCTTCCATAACTCGTGAAAGATGATGGTCATCAATTCCACAAGATGTTTTGCACTTATCAGCATGGCTACAAAACAATTGCCCTAAACAAATTACAATGGGCAGAATAATTTCACTCTTAAATAGCAAGTAAAACGTGATCCCGCATAGATATGATTGAACAATTTCAAACAACTTCAGAATAGTTCTACATACAAGTTTGCTCCATCAGGAGGCGCTTCAGAATAACTTTTCGAGCAAGAGACTAGGCTGCATGCATCACCTAATGCTAGTCTAGCAACAAAATAAGCCACAGACTCATAATTTGAACTGGCATCTGCAGAGATAACCACTGCTGGAGGAGCACTAAAAAGTTGCTGCATAAGTTGTGTTGTCAAAATAAGTCGTCTTCTTGCTCTAGGCAATGGTAGTCCATATTCAATTGTGCCAGTGTCATCCTCAACCTGATATAAGAAAATAAGCTATAAAAACTACTAGAAGTTTATGCCAGGACTGAGAGTAAAGTCATGAATAAGTATACAGATGGTGACAACAGTACACCTTTTCACTCAATCGATTTGCTGATTTGGACCAGTCTGTTTCTGCCATGCTGCAAACAAGGAAAGTTCTTGCATATTAGTTAAAAACTAAGTAAAAGAAACAAAATTAATAGGAAAAGATACAAATAAGTAAACCTCCCTCTGTCTCATTATAGTTGTGTCCTCTCAGCCTTCAAAGTGTGGCATGAATTTTAAAGCCATAGTAAAAATAAAATTATTACATTATATTAAATATTTTAAATAGTTGAAATATAGTATATAAATAAATCAAAAAGGAACAATTTGAATAGAGGGCCCATATCCTTTTTTTCTTAATGAATCTGTTTTTATTCAATATGATATATAAATGTGCTCAACATGTCTATAAATTCAGGTCATGCTCAAAAAGGGGGACAACTAAAATGGGATGGAGGGAATATAAATGCAAGCTTGGGAGAAAAAACAATGTAGTATATAAAATATATACAGAGAGAGAAAGTAAGTAATTGCTGTACATTCCAAACCACCTGATAGTCTGTAGATTTCGAGAATCCTGTAATATTTCTTTGTGCCAAGATTGAAGCTCAGATGTAGCATTTTTGCGCTTCTTTGGTCTCAAAACCACAAACGTCTGACCTAAGTTATCTGGAGGCAATGACTGGGGTGGAGAAAAATGTTCAACTGCTTGCGACGCAGAGATTGAGCTTTGCCAAGTACCATTTTGATTTGTATCAGCAGCAGCATTTACATGCTCCATTGAATTTAGCGTATGCAAACTACTAGAAGACTTCCCAAGCGTGAATGGTTGTTCCACAATCTTTACAGTGTCAGCTTTTTGTGCATCATATATTTGCAACATCTGCCCATTTTTAAAGGTTCCATATTGACTAAACCAAGATGGTGCCATCTGTGGAGTAATAGGCTGTTCAATTCTAACAGAAGCTGTACTATTACCATGAGCATAACTTTGAGAGTCATTCTGATTATATGCAAGTAGATCCTGAGAAGGTACATTTCCGAGTTGAGAAGAAGAGGCATTCCTCTTCAAATAATCATCTGCCCCTGAGAAACTAAGCATTTTGGGATCTCCAGAAGGAACGGAGGAGTGTGAAACTGAAGCATCTTCCACCATACCATTGCTTTCATTAGGCTGTTCTGACTTGGAAGCAACTTGCTCACCAAGCAGAATATTATTGGGTCCTTTCGGTCTCTTCAAGCTCCTATAACTTGGATCAGTCACTACATTTTTTATGGCTCGCATTTGATTCAGTAAGGAGTAATTTTGTTGGAAGAAGTTATTTGGTTTCAAAGAACGGCCAAAGGCTTCAATATCTCTCTGAGTTGAAGCAGGATTCGAAGGAGAAGCATCAGAGAGATGCTGGATGATGGACTCTTTCCTGTGTAATTCATTCATCTTTTGCACCAAGTCGATGTTTCCAGATGACACCAGCTGACAGGGATTTACCTTCGTCAGTTGCTCTTCTCCACTTACAAAACCTTGTGAATGCACGGATCCTGAACCCAAGTCGGAGGGAATATTCCCCCTTATTTTTGCATCTTGATCCTCTAGATTCCTCAGATCAGAGGAAGTTGATTCCACAATATCTGATTGATGAGACTGAGAAAGTTTTGGCTGGACCTGCCGAGCCTGAGTACCTAAAAATTGTTGCTGCGCAGGAACATTGGTCCAGATATTAGGCAACATTTTTGGAAAGGCACCTTGTTGAGACATGCCAGTAGCAGTGAAAGGCTGAGAAACTGACAACACCTCCCCGGGTGAGATTTTTTCAGCTGGGGTTCTTTCATGAGAATAGTTGGTAGCAGTTGGCCGGGAAATGTTTGCATATGAATTAATGTTATCATATGGAACACTGCAAGCTGTATTGGGAAAAGAAGCCTCTGCAGATTGACCAGTAAGGGTAATAAAAGAGTCATCTGCCTGTTTGGGAGGGAGAGCATGTTTATCAAAAGGCACGTCAATTGACCGACTCATTGATCCTTGTTCCCTTGCTCCAGCTATTAGTTGACTTCTTGAATAAGTAAAACCAGAATTAAATGCAGAAGAGTTTACCTGTGTTTTACGCACTGATGCTTCATGGGAAGTTTGTCCAGGAAAAACAATTCTATTATTCTTGAATTCTCCTTGAGATCTTTCATGTGAAGAAAGCAAAGATTGACCCAAAGTGGTGGAAGACAACTTTACATGATCCTCGTCTCCTCTATCAGTAGTTGCCTGATTCGAAGTAGGAGAATTAACTGTTGAGGGGATCTGAGAAACATGGTTTGAAACAGACAGCCGTTGTGATGGAGGGGCCAGTTGTAAGCCAAAACCTTGAGAGGCAGAGGACTGACTTCGCTGGAGGCAATCACCAGATCCATCAGAATTTTCAGCTTCAGTCGTTTCAGATAAAAGATTGCGTTCAGAAGAACTAACGTGCCTCCCCATGACATGCTCCTTTGATTGATCCACCTTGGGTAGAAGCTCCAGCATATTTTGACTGCAGTAAACAGAAAAAGTCAAAAGTATGCACTTGGAAAAGAAGGTGGGAGGTAAGCCAAAAACAGCAAATGCCACAAAGAGCAAAAAAAGTGACTTTTTATAGAAAAATTCGCATTAGAAATAAATATTGAAAATAATATTAACATGAGCTACCTAATACACAAGCCTTAAATAAGTACAATAACATGCATCTCAGCAAACAAATAAACAATCAAAAGATACAAGTTAGTAGATTCTGAAAATATTGAAGGTTTTCTTTATTTTTAATAAGAATGCAAATTTTAAATTAATTTTGTACTACCTTGACTGAGTTGCCTTGTTTGATGCAATCATGCCAACAGATCTGTTGAAGGAAGCAGACATACTAGGTTTATACCCAGGAAGAATGCCCCTATGGGGCACCTCATCTAATCCTTTAGCGTCTCCTTCACAATCAGCCCATTGCCCCTGTAGATAGAAGAGCATTCACATTTCCTAGCCAACAAAAGGTTTAAGGAATAGGTATATACTCAAAAATACACATACACATATACACGTATAACTAAAACCATAATTCACCTTCCCCATTTCAGTAGAACTTTTAGGAACATGACCAAAAAGTTTTGACTGGCCAAGGAACCCTTGCTCTTGACTTTTTAATCCTTGAGAGTTGTGCAAAAGCATGGCCTGTGAGTGGGTAGCCTGTCTCGCCCGATAAGAAGGCTCAACATCCTCGTCCAAGTTTCCCATAGGATGGTACTGGAATTTTCGAGAGACAGAGGTTTTCCGACCAACCTGATTAGATGACTTTTGCTTCCCACCTGCATGAATCCGTGAATCACTAGCATCTGACAACACATTTTCCTTCAAACCAATAGCTGAAATGTGACGAGGCAAGTTTAAACGATAGCTGTCATTAAGGTTCTCCTTTTTATTGAAAGTGTCTATCTCATCCATCTTAACTTCCTCCTTCTCAGAGCTATTCAATGACGACTCCACAAGCTGAGAGCCCTTATTGACAGGATTTTGCAATTTTCCTGAGCGAACACTTCCTTTAGATTTCACCGAGGAATTAACAAGTTTCCAATTATTAAGGTGATCACTATTTGGAAGAAATTGACTAGCTTCCTCACTGCCCCTTGTATTGCTTGAATTTGCTACTGCAGCAGCATTGCTCAAGCCTGATCCCTCTCTGCTCAACTGTGGACTTCCCATTGTAGATCTTAGCTCCTCCAATTCAACAGCCGAATTAGGTATAGAACTAACTCTCCCTACGCCATCATAATTACTCAACTTCTCACGCATAACTCGCTTCTGATCATTTTTCTGAGATTTATTCATTGATTTCTCGTTTTCATGAATATCAAATGATGCATCCCCACAAGGCGTTACAGACTCGGTAGCACCCCGGTTATTTAGTTTATAGGATGGTTGGCTAAATCCACTCTGCTGAGGAGTCCAATGACTTGAACTACTTTTTCCATTCACATCTGCATCCACAGAATGAGAATCATTTCGATAAGTCTGATTCCCACGATTTAGCCAATTACTTCCTCCTGCTGGGGGCCGATGAATGGGTCGTTGAGAAGAATTATCATGCACTCCCTCACCATGTTCTTGTGAAATATTTTGTCCAAATTTTTGGAATCCTTGGGCACTATGATAGTCATTTTTCAGATTCGCATCATCAGATGGGAGATCAGATCCAATACTAAATGCTGAGGTAATCTGCAAATTGCTACCATCCAAAGATGTCTGACGTTTTCCAGTGTCATTATACGTTGAAGGCTGACTGCTCCCACTAGGAAGATCCGGATTCTGAAAGCTAAAACCAGTCCATTCTTCCTGAAGCCCTAGATCGCTACTAGAAGTCTCAGCCACAGCGGATTGCATAAGAGCACTCCAGCTGCCGCTTTGAATAGAAGGGAAGCCGTTGATAAATCCCGCACCTTCCACTAAATTAGAGGCCCCTCCACTCATGTCGGAGCTCTTGCCAAACGCATCCCATATGCTATCATCATCTGAACCAAACAAAATCTTTTCTTCAGTAGGATCTAGGGCAACTGAATTTTGCGAAGAAGATGCTTGCACTGTTTTATCTTTTACTATTTCTGATGGACCAACTATCTCCTGCCTCCCTTGGAATTCCTGCTCAGGCATATTCCTTTGCAGGGGATTCAACTGCTGAAGGTTTTCCATGTTTATCCCATTGTTTAGACCTTGACCAGAATTATGTCTGAAAAAGTTTTTACCCGGAAAACCTTGTCTACTGATTAAGGCCCCATCTTGCATGCTAACTTGTTCTGGGAGTACAGTATATTGCTTAACTTGAAAAGAATTGCTATAAGGTGCCATTTGCTGCAGAGGCTTATCCATTGCAATATGAGGATATTGGTTTGAGCTTCCCCTCAAGTTAGAAATAGGAACTCCGTATAGAGATTGATCAACCTGCTGATGAACCAAACCCACAGAGCTTGATACCTGACCTTGCTCAGGAGATAAGACAAGTCCACTAGAGGATCCTTGCATGGCCTGAGAAGCATGCTGAAGCCAGTTTGTGTTTCCTGCTGTAACCTCAGTTGCCCAAGGATAATTAGATGCATCAGAAATTGGCATGCCATTAATAAGTGCATGTGAATGGTTGCTGGATGCCTGTCCGGCGAATGAGGGAACCTGATTTACTGAGTTCTGCTGCCTTGCATCTAGTTGCCAAAGTTCCTTTTGCCTCCTGATCATGACTAGTTTCTGCATTAGTTGCATGTCACTAAATTCAGACTGTTGCTGCGGTAAAGATTGCAGCATGACGGGATGCTGGTCACCCATTTGCTGTCGACCACCAAACAAATCAAAACTAACAGGAGATTCAGAGGAGTCCAACCTAACTGAAGTGGTGGGATGCTCAGGACCACTCCCTTGCGATGGTACATAACTAGATAAGCCTCTTGTGAGTAGATTATTCTGATCAGATTCTGTATCCATTCCCAAAAAGTTTGTTTCATCCAGCCTAGTGTGGAAAACCTGACGTCCATACATATACCCATTCAAATTTGGGTGTTGATTATGCGATTGACTTTTAGCCAATTCAGGCCTTAAAGTTGGATGTGTGGAGTTCAAGCCATGTGACACCTGCAGAGAATGACTGTCGTGACCTCTCTCAAGATCTGCATGAATGCCACATACAATTAAAAAGTAGTGAATTAAACATTCTAATCATAACTCAAATGAATATTTCATATCATCTTTACTGTCATACGAACTGAAGGTATAACAAATTCAATGTAATCAACTTATAAGAACTACTCCATTCGTTCTACAGAAAGAGTCCCATTTGAATTTTTTTAGTCAATTAGTGAAATCCTAACATTGAAAATTAATGTAATTTTGAATAATACAATAGTTAGTATCTTAAACTACTTAAAAAAGTATTACTAATTACAAAATTGTTATTTCAAAAATTCAAATAAATTCAAATCATAGTTGAATTTTAGAATTTCGCAAATTAACTAGGATCAAAGACAAATGGGACTCTTTTTTGTGGAAGGGATGGAGCAATAGGATAAAAGTATTCTCTTTCCACTCCATTCTAAGTGGAACTAAAAGTGGCACAATTTTTTATTGAAACTATACTTTATGAATTAGATTGTTTATAAATATTGTACGATCCAAATCGATCCCTATTAAATTTCATGGGCCCACTCTTCTTTTGTTTATATGCCTGTAGTAGTAATTTTAAACAGGTTAAACTTAGTAGTGCAATTTTGACATTTAATTTGGGACATCCCAGAAAGGAAAATTCTTATTAAAGTGGGATGAAGGAAGCAAAACAGTAGAAGTCAGTCATTTAAGTAGTTAGACCGTTGATACCTGATTGCTGCGTATCATAATTTTTCAGCTTGGAACTCTCATCAATTTGCCTCTGGATACCAGCCCACGGATTGTTATTTAGTAACGGCCAGTTCCCATCTGCAACCTGTGAGTGATGCTGGCTCTGGGACAAGTCTTGTGCAAAAAAATTGTGAACCCTGTCTCCAACTTCGTTGCCAGGCATTAAAAATTTGATCTACAAAATTTCAACAGCTAAAATTTGATTTACCTACAGAATTAATAAAAGCATCAATCGAGTTCAAACTTTAAAACCCCTCTTGTAAGGTTCAAACCTGTAAAAACAAAGCGTCACACCAGCCAAAGATCCAAAAAATAAAGCCTCAACCTCAATAGACCCATCAAGTGTTAAAATAAATAGAAAACTGAAAAGGCTAAGTAAGTATAAAACTGAAAGCGAAAAAAATTGGCAAAGTGAGCTAAAAATGGCCACATAACTTTCTGCAACATTTATAAGCAAGAATATTATTTGACCATTCAATTTTCCAAGTCTTGATACACACTTAGCCCGTGACAGACAGGAAACATGACCAATATTTAAAGCCTCAAATTACAATACCAAACAAGTTTTTAACATTTAGTCATCTTTCAGCTCACAAATATCCTATTTAAAACAACCAACTTATTATTACCTCCTTTCTTCATCGTTACTTTTTGTTTTTTAGTAAGCTCCTTCCTTCATCTTCGGATAAGCAAGATACAGTAATAGCACAAGTTGGAGAACCAAATAAATAACAAAAAGGCCATTATAAGTTATACCGGTTTTAGAGAACTGGATTAGTAGAATACAGGAGAAAAAGAAAAAACCTTGAGGATCTCACTAAAGCCTTCTCCAAGTCTAACCTAGAAGAAATGAGAAACCTAATGGCGCTTGAGCACTAAAAGAAAGCAAATCTGTGAAGAGTCTTTAATCAACTTCAAGAGGTATCATCTGTATCACAATAACACATTATCATACATCTCAAAAGCTTTAGACCAACCATGCCTACTTCACGAGCTTCTAGAAATCTGTTTTCCATTAATCACTTTTAATCAATATGAAACCATTTTAATCCTTGTTTCAATGATTGGTAATTCAAACTTATCTTTTCCTTTAATGAGGCATGATTGAAGGAGCGTAATATAACTGAGGACATGGCCTTTGATAGTAGTGAGTAGAGGAATGTTATCCACGTATCAAAAGCCGAATAGGGCATCCCACCTTTTTGTTGTGTTTTCTGTTTCTCTCCTTTACATTTCCTTTTTTCTGTTTGCTTTCATTTTATTTTTACAAGAACATATATATACACGCACATGGAGAGATACATCTATGTATGTATTTTTTCTATGGGTGTGTTGTATTTCATTTATCTCCATTCCTTTCTTAACTTTTACATTAAATTCTTTTTTTTCCCCTTTTCTTATTTGATTTGTTTTTTCTTTTTTAGTTTTCTTCTAAGCTTTCTACTTTTACCCTTACATATGGGATTCATTTTCAGCCAACCTAAACTAGTTTGAGATAAAAATGAGTTGTCAAATTGAGTTAAGTTAAGAGAGCTGGCATCTATAGCTATTTTTCCATCAATCTGACATATTAAAAAATCAACTAAAATTAATCAATATAATTTGTTGAATAAGTAGGATTAACCTTATAGTTCCAACACTCTGATACTAATCAAATGGTCAAAAGGATTACCAAGATATTGGTTTAACATTCTAAGGTATAACAAAGGGTTAAGAGTTTGGGACATGAATTTGGAAAAAAAAAAGTGAGGCTGTTAAAGTCACTGTCAAATACCCAAGAACAGTATTATTTAGGTTTTCCATTTAGTTCTAGAAGTGAACGCAATTATTGGGCTCAGAATGGATATCAGATATGGTATCAGTTTTATAATCGTAATGGCCAAAGAAGATAGATAAGAATTAGGAATGAAACCAAGTGTTAGATTTGCATCAAAAAATCTCAAACAACGCATAATTGCTGAGAATATCTTTAAATAATTTTTTTTGTTCCCTTATCAAAGAATGACCTGGTTTACATAGACTTGGTGAGACACTAAAATTTATAGAAGACTAGCTCGGCTACTTGAAACAACTTTACTTGATTTAGAGACTTAATAAGATAATAAGAAGACCCAATAACATGTTCTCTGTCAAGATTGGTCACTAATAAGGCACCCAAAACACACAAAAAATCCCACAAAATAAACCAACAGAAATAGAATTGTTACTGACAAAAAAAGACAGCTAAATAAAACCACTGACTATGCAAATTACCAATTTGGCAACTATGCAAATTACCAATTTGGAAAATTCGAGAAGTCGAGTCAGATTTCATAATCCCTTGCTTCTTCACATTTATTTTGCTTGAGCTGTTTATGGACTATATCAATGTACTTAACTGGACAAACAACGCCTAAGGACTGATAAAATTACATGAGATGACAAAATACCAAGGTAAATTTAACTCCTACTATGGCCAATCTACCAATTTTGGATGAACTACCACAAAAGCCACTTATGTATATACGTTGAAGGGTAATTATATCTTGTTTATTTCACTTAGATGCTGCAAAATCAATATCTATTGATAATATCAATAATTACTGAAATGGTACCATAATACATTTCACATGAGTCACAAGATGAACTTGACTTGGCCATCTATGCCGAATTGTCTTAAATTTTTAATATCGCATGATTTAACGGGTATCTTGGTAATAACCATTGTGACAGCACCACCACAATGTCATTACACTAAACACAATCTATTGTATTGAATCCTTATAAATTAACATAATGCCGTTAATTATAAGGGCCACCTAACAGATCCGCGATCTCCACCATTTTGGCAATCCAACACCAGCCTTGTGTCCTCGGTTCCTTTTGTGAGCCCTTCCGACAAGTTGCAAGTAACTGCCTTCGACTTGCTCAAGTCTCACATACATCTCTCGTCTAAGTCACCTCAAATAATAATGTGTTATTTCTCTTCTTATTTACATATCAAGTTTGTAATCTTTCAACAAATTCTCAGCCACTAATATGTTTGGTAAATGAATCTTAATGGCCAAATTTAGCTAAAAGTGAATATATAAATTTATTTTAATATGTATTACGTATGGGTAATAAATACTCCCTCCAATCCCCAAAAGAATAAAAGAATGGGTTAAATACAAAAAACAAAATTGTAATAAAAAGAATCGCTCAAGTGCAAAAGTCAAAGCTATAATGTGGGCTAAAGTCAACATTGTCTCGTATTTGTGTCATAATTTTATGAGTTCCGCTAACACTATATAAAAGCTAAATATAAGGTCAAATATGAAAATTATCTTACACTATTTCCTTTACTTTAGCTTTCTTAATTTACATAAAATTTGTAATTAAAACATTCTTTTTGAAACATACATGGTAGTAATTATGTTTTTAAAACAAAAATAAATGTACATCACGATTTATAAATCTTTCTTTCTAGTCGTATTATGATGTGCATCCAATTCGACATGTAGGAGTGAGAAGCATCCTCGTCTCCTTGTCCATTGTTTGATAGCATGGCAACTTTTTATTCTTGATAAGAGTTATGGAATGGAGTTTTGTCCATTGTTTGCTAGCATTGCAACTTTTTATTCTTGACAAGAGTTATGGAATGGAGTTGGGTTAGCCCTTCTAGTGCGTAGAAGCTTCTTCTTGGCAAATTTGGGGACTTAGGCATTTGGAGAGGCAATGACTGAAAGATCCTCTGGAGGTGTGCGTATTTTGTTAATTTACAGAGTGTTTGGATAATAAGAATGATAGGATTTTCAGCAATAGGTTGATGAGCTTTCCTAGCTTTGGGAAGGTTTCTTTTTATGATTGACATTGAGTGCCTTCCACAGACTACTAGTTTGAATCTACTTAGGGACCTAAGGAATGCCATCTTTTGAGGCTGTTGTAACTGTTTGTTTCAAATTTTCTCTTGAGTAAGCTGATTGTTTCAGCTTACTGGGGTCAAAAACATAAAATTGAAAATAGCACACTAACAACAATCTGGCAAAATGCTGTATTTTTATTATTATTTCCAAATTGCTTATTTGAGGCAAAATAGCCTCTTTCCCAAAAAAAAATGATAATAATACCAAAAGTACCCCTAAATGTTGATAATAGCATTTTTTATTTGAGAAAAAAAATTAATATTTAAGAATTCTTTCAGTATTATTTCAGCAATTGTGTTCAGTTAAAATAAAAACAGACCTCCGTGATTATTTCAGCAATCACTTGTAAGCAATTATAACTTCTGCATAAATTACATTTTCAGCAGTTATTTTCAGGTGAAGCAAATAAGACCTTCTTGGACAAGGACCCTTGTCCTCCTTAATGAAATTTTCTCATTTTATCTAAAACAGTGTTTTAAAATCTCCACTTAGGTCCACTTAATCCTTGCCTTAGCTGCCTAGGCGGTCCTTACCGCCTAGATTTGGCTAGGCCCCCGCCTAGACAGAATCATTGATTTGATAAATGCTTTAAAACTCTACAATACTTTAAATAAATTTACTTAGCCTTAAAAGATTTTTTTTGATAATTTCTCATGTAAAATTTTAAAAAATTACATCTATTGTATGATTTGTATAGTATAATAAGTACATACAACATAAAAATAAATAAATGAGAACGCCTAAGAAAACGTCTAGTCCATATAAGATAATGCCTAGGCACCGCCTATGTTCTAGGCGCCCCCTCCGCCGTATAGGTCTACCTAGTATTTTTAGAACACTGATCTAAAATATAATGGTAAGCGTTCCATTATATTTATATTTATGAATATCAAGATAACATTTTAAATTAGCAGTTTGTGCAAAGGTCGTCCTAAAATTTTAAAATTTTAAAATTTTAATTCGAACTATGGTCAAAGTTTTGAAATATGGGTGTGTAAAATGTGATATGGCAATGAACATTCATTTTGGGATTTCAATTATTTACTGCATTAGAACAAGTCCTAGTCCCGTTAGGCAATGAATTGTATACAGTATGTTGGATGGTTCTACACTTACTGATGGGGTGGAAAATATCATTGAAGATTAGGATTTCTATATATTTATTAATGAAATGCTAATCTTCATTGACGTTTTCCACCCCATCACTTACTAAGGTTCCTCCTTGTTCTTTTTCCTTTATTTTTTTTAAGAAATACTTGATAAATTTTTCTAAATTTTTGAGCAATCAAGTAGCTTTTCATTGTGTATGTACTGCTGCGGAAGTATAGCCTTAAGTGAAACAAGATTTTGCCAAGATACTGTGCATTGAGTTAAGCACGTTTTCCAAAATATCATACAAGGAACCCACGTAACTAACAGTAAAAAACATACACATTAGAGAGAGCAAATATAAACTAACAGTAAATTTTACAACACCAAGGCCTTTTCATATATACATATTACACATATGCTACCTACGTACTTGCATATCTGAAGAGATAATATATAAAAACATTGTAAATATACATATATACATGTATATAACGAGAGATAATACATCAAAATAGTGATAGAAAGCCTCAGAAAACTCACTTAAACTCCACATATCATAAGCATACATTTATTAACAAAACAATAAATTTGACAGTGCAACAAGAAATTCAAAGCCATAATATGACCCTTCCAGCTATGAATCAGCTATTGAATCAAACACAATACACACATGGCACCTAATATCAAAACAAAATCGGGTCTTTTCGAACCAAACGGAGTGAATGAAGAGAGAATTAGGGTTCGTCATAAGATAAGAAAAAGGACTGAGCTTACTAGGGTTTTGAGGGGACCAACATTGAAGCTCGAACTGATCCTTACCAAAGCTTTCTATTCCGCACTTTCTGGTGTTTGAATCGACAAGATAACTTATAGATAGAAAGATAGAGAGAGAGAGAGAAATGAGGCGTTGCAGAGAAAGATAAAGTAATGGGAGTAGTGCGAAATTTTCAACGAACTGTGGGACGACCTTAGGTTCGGACCTAGGCGTGGCTCGAAGTAAGAACCGGGTCGTTCAAGGCTGAGGTTCGGGTGGGAGGGTATTAATATATGAATTTTCTTAAAATGTGTCCTTAAGGGACATGTTAAGCGTGAAATTCAATGTATAATATTATTTGTTTATATATTTGTACTGAATTCAATGCATAAAAAAATAATATACTAATGAATTTCATGTATTGAATTTGTTAGTTCCCAATGACACGATAGTAATCTAGAAGGGGGGGTTGAATAGATTCTTTTAAAATTTCTTCTCTTTGAAATTATCTCACTTTATTAATTCTTAAACAGAAGTTTAACACAGCGGAATATGATTTAGTTAATCTTTTCTTGAAATGTTAAATTAATAAATCAACAAACAATTATATGACAGATATAGCAAATGAAAGACACAAAGAGAGAGACTCTGGGTTTTAAGTGGTTCAGAGCACACAATACTCCTACTCCATTGTTCTGCTCTTTCAGCAGCAAATCCACTAAGAATACTTTTACAATAGCTGAATCACTAAGATTCCTTCAAGACCCGCAGTCTTGGAATTTTAGTTCACAAAGAACTTTACAAGTCTAACAGACTTGCTTACACTAGTTCACAAAGAACTCTCAAAGTCTAACAGACTTGCTTATACCAGTTCACAGAGAACTCTTCTGGATTGATGTATATTTGGATGTGCTACTAAGTTGCTTATCAGCTTGAATGTTTGAAGGGCTTAGTAGCAATGCAGGTTTTCTTATCAGTTCAATCTTTTTCACTTCTTGCGTTTTTCTTTTTGTGCAGTGCTTCTTCTTTTCTTCTGCTGATCTTCGTATTTAAGAAGTAAGGGCTTCAGATTTCTTCCCGTTAGATCATCTGTTTGAACGTGTATTTCTTCCTGTTACCTCACAGAGGAGAGCTGCTGAATATTGTATTAATAAAGCTCATTAAATCTCTGATGAGATATTTATTTTATCTGACCTGTTAGTCCATGCAAGGTTGTTTTCCTTTTTCCTCTATGATAGAAATGTCAGACGTAGGTTCCCACTAACTTTTATAGAGTCGTTTGGTCTTCCCAAACTATAGGTCTGATAGGACACAGTCTTCTGACTTTTCTGCCTTGAAAGTCTTCTTTCTGTTTTCATAGTGCGCTTGGGTCAGACTCCTGACTTTTCTGACTTGATCGATTTACAGAGGCTTCCTTTTTGGTTACTTTGATGAAGATTAAAATACTTGAATAGAATGGCTCCTGATCTGAGAATCGTGATGTCTCTTGCCTTTTTGCTCAACGATCTTATATAATTAATTCTACGAATACCCTTGCTTACGTGATTGATCTGTAAAGGATCATCTCTTACTGATCATCGTAGAGTTTACTCAACTGTTAGAATGTTGATCGTAGAGTCCAATTTAAGGTCTTTCGGAAAGAACAGTCTGGTTGGTCGTAGAGTCTTCTAGACCACAATCGTAGAGTCCATTCTACGATTGGTTGTCTTGATCGTAGAGTCTTCGGAATCACAGTCGTAGAGTCCATTTTACGATTGGTTGCCTTAATCGTAGAGTCTGTTCAAATCGTAGAGTTTCCTTGACACATCGTAGAGTTCTTTCTACGATTTTATTACATCAACAGATCAACCTAACAGTTTTGATCTATCTAAGTCTTAGTACAACACACAAGACTTTTATACAATTAATAATAGATCAACCTAACAGCTTTGATCTTATCTAATACAGCCCTTGTACATTATTTCTAATCATCAAATTTAATCATTCAATGATCAACAGAATTCAGTACAAATATATAAAAAAAAAATATTTAATAGATTTCATCTATTATTTTCTGCGCTTAATGTGTGCATTGAAGACACACATTAAGTGGACCCTTAATATATTTAGGGGACTGATATTTCAGCTGCAACAATTGACATTTCCACAGGTGTGGGCCCCGTTTTTTAATCAAAAACAATATTGAGATTACAATTCCAAATGTGCCCCTCTCACCTCCTGCATCTTACGTGTCTCTCTCCTATATTTTCTCCATAAAATCAATTTCACCGGTCCTCACATACATTCATCAAACTCTGTAAAAAAGTAAACAGCAAAGATGTGACGACCCCAAATTCGGGTTCCATAACCTCGGGTTTGGTTCTCACTGTACAATACTGAATACCCATTAAATACATAATTTGCATTTAAACTTAGCGAAATAATACATAAATGTTACTTACAAAAATGTTACAATCCCAATGTCTATCAACCATAGCATAAACTGTTTCTATCTTAAGGAATTACAAAAGATTTACCAACAGTAATTACATATTAAACAGATAATTAACATGCATAAATTAAGCTCTGGCTTTTCCTTTTTTCTTGTCATTCTTGGAGCATTCGGGTCTAGCTGAAAATGGTTCATGATATAGCAAGTGTGAGCAACTAGTTTACTCAACAAGTTTAAGAATAATCATAGAGATTTAATATATCAAGAATGAATGGAAATAACATCAAGTGTTTCAACAATAGATATAACAATTGTGAAATAAACAAGACTCAAATTTCATTGAACAAGAATATTTGAATCTTAAAATGTTGAGTGGTCACCAAGGACCCTGAACTAACGAGGGTATCATAGAGTTTCCTATTACCCTTTTAGTAGTTTGGTTTTCAAAGGGATCAGCCTATTCAACCTGCTGTATATGTATTACATTTAGTCATCTGGCGCCAAAGTCGGTTTCCCGACATAAAATCCCCTTATTTAGCTTTGTTCAATTCTCAGACTTAATATAAGAATCTGCACCAAGCAATGTTTTGGACAAGCTTTTAAAAGTAATCAAGTTATTGAATTTATAAGCGCGATGTCTAGCTGAACAATTAACTTTAGACATTTTTAATACAGTTCATGAATCAAGAACTATTAAGCTTCAAATGCACTAAGTGCGACTTTATAAACCATATATATGTGGAATAATTTTAAATAATTAAACCACTTCAAGCTTTGACAATAAAATACAAGTACAGAAACTTGTTCAACAATAATTGAGTAGGATTAGAGAACTTGCAACGTAAATTACAAGTCAAGGTGTAGAAAACTTGACTCGTGCGTCGTCTACGACTAACCAATTTAATTTAATAATCTTTGAACGGACCTAACAATTAAATCAGTTTGATATTAAATTAGTATCATATACACATTAGTATGATGACCTTTATAACTTTTACGATCCACATAATTATCTAATTATGGGTATATAAACACATAAGCGATATCATCACTATTTGATAATATTTCAAACATAAGAACCTGTATTAATATTTAATATAGTCCATACACTTATTTAATATTATTAACAACTTAATAATATTTTATTAGTCTTGTAGTATTATTAATCATTTAATAATACCGTATTAATATTTTTATATTATTAATCATTTAAAAAAATATTAACAGCTCTCTAATATTATTAACCATTTAATAATATTTTATTAACCTTACAATATTATTAATCATTTAATAATATTTATTCATCTTCTAATATTATTAATCATTTAATAATATTTTATTAATTATCTAATATTATTAATCGTTTAATAATATTTTATTTGTTATCTAATATTATTAATCATTTAATAATATTTTATTACCTTATGAATATTATTAATCATTTAATAATATTTTAATATCTTATTAATATTATTAATCATTTAATAATATTTTATTCACTTTATAATATTATTATACATTTAATAATATTTTAATGATTTTCTAATATTATTATATTAATAATAATATTTAATGATTTTAATTATATTATTAACTCTTTAATAATATTTAATCTCTTTTACATATTAATTCAATTATATTAAATTTTATAAATATATTTATTAAGTCCAAAAATAATAAAATACTTTTTGAAACATTTTTCATTTTCTGGCTCGAACCTGACCCAACCCGACCCGGCCAAATTCGGAGTTATATTTTTTTCAAATAGAATGTTTCACCGCTGCGGCAGTAGTGCAAAATTTTCCGTTTACAGTGTGTTCCACCGCTGCGGCAGTGACACTGATTTTTAAAACTCTAATTTTCTTAATTTGATCTCTTTGGTTCTAACATTGATAAAATGATATCTACACATCCAAATGACACAAAATCAGTGTTGATGTATTCCTAACTTTTTTGTTTTACAATATTTCATGGTTCGATCGTCTTTTTTTGAAAACGTTATACACGAAATTTACGGATCGAACCACTTAGAGTTTAAAAATAACATCATTTGCGGTAAAAGCCATAACTTATTTGTTAGTCCATATTTTTGTGAGATTCCAGTTGTGTTGGCTTTATAACTCACTCAGAAAACTTTTTAGCCATATAACTCAAGTATTTAACTTGTACATTTCGAAATGACACCAAAACATAGCACGTAACTACTTAGGGTTTTATCGGTAAAGTGTGATATGAACATTTATACTAATTCCATGCTTTACACACATACAAAAACATGATATAAACACATCAAACTATGAATATACATATATTACATAGATAAATACCTCTAGACCATCAAAACGAGTTTTGATCGGTTAAAAATAGATTTTAACCTTTCAAAATCGTTCTAGGCCATAAAAATGAAATAAGAAGAAGTCTAGAGCACTTTTAAACCTTTGAGATTTGTTTGCTCTCCTTCTCCTCCTACCAAAGTATGTTGTGTAGCTTGAGGACATTCACTAGGACATTCTCTAGCTTTTTCACACAACTCACAAGTGTATTATTTCTTTCTCTCTAGGAAATGCTCACACTTTCTCTCTTGTATTCTCTAGCAAATGAATTAACCAACATAAAACAAGTGTGGAGCATCCTATTTATAGCCATTTACTAATCTAGCATCAACTCTCATAATCCACCAATGTTGGTGAAATTAAGGCTAATTGGTGCTTACTATTGCATGTATTGATTTGTGGAATGACAAGTGATTGACTAGGGTTGGTTTACCTACTATGACATGAAGCAATTTAGAAGCAACTAGAAAATCAAGCAATCCAAGTGGGACCCTAAAAAATCTCAGCAAAAATGGGATTTAAATCACCCATTTTTGATTTATTTTAACGCTTTAATTATATATATATACTCCTATATATATATATATATTCATATATGTAACAATTTTGACCAATTTTGACTTCTTATTGGGCTCCATGTTGGACTCTATGATTAAATATATTGGGTTCCTCTATTTAATTTGGTTGGGCTTAATTTAAATAACACATTTGGCTAACATTAAATATTCTAGGTTACATTTAATTAAATTAAGCACTGAGTTTGTTTAATTAATTACATGGACTAGTAGTTAAATTAATTACATGGACTACTAGATAAATGTAATTGACCTAGTTTAACAACTCGTTTGAATTTAAAATATAATCCAATTAGATTTATTTTAGTTAATTATACCCTCTTGCTTCATTGCTTTAAATAAATATACACATATACAAGTATATCTATTTAATTATCTAATGCACAATTAATTAGTACAAAAAATTTAATTCATTGCTAATTATATAATAATTATAATTACAATTTTTAATGAAATTCGTGGTCATTACAAAAGATTTCCGGCAAGTCCACGTCCAACAAAGAGAACTTCACCCCCACATGCATATGATGAAATCAATTTTTGGGTTCTTCAATTTCACTCTCAATTGGGCCAATTCCCAACTTCCAACAAGGTATTCACAAGACGCACCAAGGTGGTAAGAGACCATTCAGGACAAATAGAAGCATAATGTTCGAGGAAACTTGGAGACCAACTGACCGGAAAATGAGGGTATGTTTTCTTCTAATAAATCAAGATGGGTCATCAAACCGGGCCGATCGGGAATGATTTTTTATTTATTTAAAATTAAATTTTTAATAGATTTATAAATTAAAATTTTAATAGATTTATAAATAAAAGTGTTCGGTATTATTTTTATTTATAAGTCGGGAATTATAACTATTAGTTATGGATATATTCGGTTAATAATAACTTATAAATTGAGTAAAATATAAAAATTATTAAAATATTTTTTAATAAAAAAAATATTAGAAAAATAAAATAAGATATTTCTGTCATTTTGTAGTGATTGATTAACTTAAAAAAATGACTTATAAATTATTATTTTTAAACAATAATTATTTACTTATTTTTTTAATTTTTTAATTTTTTTTTAACTTATAAACAAAAAATATATATTTCCGTATATTTTTTTTAATTTAACTACTTAAAATTGAATTGATGAACTTATAAGTAGGTCTCGATCGTGGCCGAGTGTGTCTGTTTTATCTCTCTCGAATTCATTTTCACAAACAGGAGTACTAGAAATCAAAACTTATATTCTGTACTAAAAATCAAGCTTACATATAGAAACGACAGTTAATTAATGCATCTTGACAAAGACCACCAATGTGACGCCCCCAAATCTGGGCCCACACAGCCCATACTTGAGTCGTCAAAAGACTACAACAAAATTATTACAACAAAGCACAACGTACAACAATACAGTGTATAATAATACACAACTAAGTCTTCAGTATTATTGCCACACTATTTTACAAAACGTGAAAACTATGATAACTATTCCTCGGACCCTCACTCCATTCCCCGGCTAGACCCTGTTATGTTTTCATCTCCTGTTGAAAAACAATGGAACAAAAGAAAGGGTGAGCTCAAATAGCCCAGTAAAGAATATCATGACTAAGATAATGACGAATAAATTATCATTAGTCTTCAACAGTTGAGTTCTTGATAGAATACAATAGACTACAATGTTTATATCAAAAACTGCAGTTAAATTCTTAAACAACGTTCAGATCAATAATAGCAGCGGAATGAGTAATCTATTAGAAGAATAATGCAGACTATAATGTCCACTCGGTTCTCTTTTTAGGAAAAACATCATCAACTTTTATCATCTGAAATATCATTAGTCAAGATAATACAAATTCACAAATCCTGATCATAATCATGCAGATCAACAGTTCATCTTTGCACTACGGGCCAAAGACATTCAATATAACACCAACGGTCATGATTATACCAGATTCAGCCTTTGGTCATAATCATACCAAACAACAGTTCATCTTTGCACTACGGGCCAAAGAGAACATTCACCACGTGCCATAAAAGACACCGAACAGATGTATCGCCTTTAACCTATTATATCGCCTTTAACCTATCATCTGTTCAACAAATATATCACATCTGTGCCCCCGACCACAGATATTCACAACAGCTTGATTTTTGGATGATTAGAATGATATAAATGATGAACAGAAGAAATAGGATAACAATAAGTATCGGAAGTTTACTTTGTACAGATTCAAATAATGTCCAAATTGTCAACATGATGTGGAGTGAAATTTAAAAATGATATTCAAGATCCACAGTTCAGAATAACGGTTACAATTCAATAGAAAGGTTCACGTAAATAGGAAGGTTCAGTTGAAATAATGAAGTTCAACTATTATGGAACATATAATATTTTCAGGAATTATAGAAGCAATAGTTCCATAATAAATTTCGATTTAGGAGTATGAAAGAAAATAATATCCCTTACCGTAGCAGGTTTGATTAACAAAAGGTGAAGGAAATTAATACAAAGGGTTATTCACCAACAGGCGGCAATCCGCTCCGTAAGGTTATTCCCACAATTTAATAGAATTTGAGTACAAAGAGTTATTCACCAAACAGGCGGCAATCCGCTCCGTAAGGTTATTCCCACAATTTAATAGAATTTGAGTACAAAGAGTTATTCACCAAACAGGCGGCAATCCGCTCCGTAAGGTTATTCTCAGAGATTAATAATGAATGAATACGAAAGGTTATTCACCAACAGGCGGCAATCCGCTCCGTAAGGTTATTCCCACAATTTAATACATGGAAATAAAAGGCACGTCTTATGAGTAAGGAAGAAACAATATTATTATCGAGAATCAAATAATGATAATCCCTTACCATAGTATGTTTGAATAATGGAAGATGAAAAAGATGGTATCCCTTACCTCAACACGTGACTGGATATTGATTTAAATGAGGTTGATTAACTTGAACAGTACACGTATACTTATAGATCTTCACAAATACTCAAGATGACTTAAGCACACTTAGAGAGAACTTTCACAAGAAGTATTTAGAGAGAGAAAGAAAGAACAAGTAAGGAAGTTTATGAAAAATCCTTAAGTTAAGGCTTCTATTTATAGCCAAAAATCTTATCATTCATTTAATCTAAACCATTCATTTAAAGATCATCTTTTTAATCTACACCATCCATTTCAAATATTATATTATCTTTAATCTACACCATTCATTTCATATCACCTAATAATCACCTAACTTTATATTATAAACAAATCAATTTAATTATTCTACAATAATTCACACTTTAATCTACACCATTCATTTCATATCACCTAATAATCACCTAACTTTATATTATAAACAAATCAATTCAATTATTCAACAATAATTCACACTTTAATCTACACCATTCATTTCATATCACCTAATAATCACCTAACTTTATATTATAAACAAATAACTTTATCAATTCAATTATTATGACTAATTGTTATAAATACAGTATAGTTAGCTCTTAGATATCAAGTCAATAAATTAATGAAATACAACTGTTTAAATAACATCATAATAGAGATAACAATAATGTAAAATAAAGCATACGTTACTGTGTAATGACAATTATTGATTCAATAATGTGAATTACTGTGCATATGTTACTGTGACAACAATGATATAAAACACAGTGTAATGACAATTATTAAATCAATAATGCAAAATACTGTGTAACAACAATTATTGAATTGATAATATAAAATATTATGCAGTGACAATTATCGATGAAATGATGCGTAACAGTTACGGTGTCAATTATCAGACCAATAATATGAGACACTATGCAATACCGTGTGTTACTGTAGAGTACCGTGTGCTACAGAAAATACCATAAACTACCGTATGCTACTATTCTTTTATCACCGGTATTTTAACAATTCCGTTGACTATTTTTATTTAAAAAGGTTACTTCTGTTGTTTTCTATATCCGACAAATATTCCGTTGTGGGGTCCACCAATAATTTATTATTTCGGCGCCGTCGTACGGCACGAATATTCCCCGACCAAACGAATATTCCCCGACAAAGCGAATATTGTCCGACAAAATAAAATTTGCACATAACATCCTTAACTTTCAATTTTGTTAATTTAACCACTTACTGTTTCAAAAAAATATATATGAAGAAAAATTAAATTTTGTATTTCATAAAATTCGGGGTCTTACAACCTCCCCTCCTTATGAAATTTCGTCCCCGAAATTGACGTACCTGATATATCGAAGAGGTAAGGATACTTAGATTTCATCTCAGATTCTAGCTCCCAGGTCATTTTCTCAGTATCTTGGTTCCTCCATAAAACCTTAACTTGAGGTATAACCTTTGAGCGTAGGATCTGCTCCTTCTTATCCAGGATCTTAACAGGTACCTCCTCGTATGTTAAATCCTCTGCTATAACGTCTGGTTCTAACTCAATGACGTGGTTTGGGTCCTTCACATATTTACGTAACATAGATATGTGAAAAACGTTATGGATGCGAGACATACTTGGTGGTAGGGCTAGTCTGTAGGCTACGGTTCCTATTCGATCGAGGATTTCAAATGGGCCAATAAATCGAGGGTTGAGCTTTCCTCTCTTTCCGAATCTCGTAACCCCTTTCCATAGAGAAACACGTAAGAATACATGATCTCCGACGTTGAAACTTTCGTCTCTCCGATGAAGATCAGCATAACTCTTTTGTCGTTCTTGTGCGGTCTGTATTCGTTGTCGGATCATTTGGATCTTTTCGGTCGTCAAGCGTACCAACTCGGGTCCTAACAATTTTGCTTCTCCTACCTCATTCCAACATATTGGAGAGCGACACTTCCTTCCATACAATGCCTCGAATGGAGCCGTGCCTATGCTTGCTTGGTAACTGTTGTTGTAAGAAAATTCCACCAACGGCAAGTACTTATCCCAACTTCCTTTGAAGTCTAATACACAAAGTCTCAAAAGATCTTCGAGGGTCTGGATTGTCCTTTCCGATTGTCCGTCCGTTTGAGGATGGTATGCAGAACTAAAACGTAGTTCAGTGCCCATAGCTTTTTGTAGACTGATCCAAAAGCGTGAAGTGAATCTAGGATCTCGATCAGAAACTATGGAAACTGGCATGCCATACAATCTCACGATCTCATTTATGTACATACCGGCAAGACGTTCAAGTGAAAAGTATTCTCGTATAGGCAAGAAATGAGCAGATTTGGTCAATCTATCTACGATCACCCAAATTGCATCTAAGCCTTGAGAAACTTTTGGAAGACCCGTCACGAAGTCCATATTGATGTGTTCCCACTTCCATTCGGGAACTTCAAGTGATTGTAATGGACCTTTAGGAACTTGATGTTCTGCCTTGACACGTTGACAAGTTAGGCACCTTGAGATAAACTCCGCAATCTCTCTTTTCATATTGTTCCACCAAAATGTATGTCGAAGATCTCGATACATCTTGGTACCTCCTGGGTGGATTGCAAACGGCGTGTTGTGTGCCTCCATCATGATTTTATGCTTTAATTCAGGATCGTTAGGAACACATAGTCGAGAGTTGACTCGAAGTATTCCTTTCTCGTCGATTCTTGCTTCGGGAATGACACCTTCTTGTACTTTCTTTATCATGTTTATCAGTTCCGGATCGGTAGCTTGAGCAGCTTTAATTTTATCGATTAAAGTTGGTTCTACTCGCACGTGAGCAATCTTCGAGTGGGTCCCTGGTGTCTTTAGCTCTATCTCCATCTTTTGCAAGTCGTACAAAATACACTTTTGTGTTGTCAGCAGTGCACTTGTACTTGCATAAGATTTTCTGCTCAAAGCGTCAGCTACAACGTTCGCCTTTCCCGGGTGATACTGGATTGTGTGGTCATAATCCTTTAACAGCTCAAGCCAACGTCGTTGTCGCATGTTGAGTTCCTTCTGGGTGAAGAAATACTTGAGACTTTTATGATCCGTATAGATATCCACTTTTTCTCCGTACAAGTAGTGTCTCCAGATCTTCAACGCGAAAACGACTGCTGCCAACTCTAGATCATGAGTAGGATAATTTTTCTCATAATCTTTGAGTTGTCGAGAGGCGTAGGCTATAACCTTTCCATGTTGCATAAGGACACAGCCTAGACCTTTGCCAGAAGCATCGCTGTAGATAATAAATTCTCCTGATCCTGATGGTATGGTCAGAACAGGAGCTGAAACCAGTCTCTTCTTGAGTTCTTGGAAACTTTTCTCGCATTCCTCGCTCCATATGAATTTTGTGCTTTTCCGAGTAAGCTGCGTTAATGGAGTGGCGATTCGAGAAAATCCTTCTACGAATCTCCGATAATAACCAGCTAGACCCAGAAAACTTCGGACTTCGGTTACTGTTTTGGGTTGTTCCCAATTTAGTACCGTTTCAATCTTCGCAGGATCGACTGATATTCCTTGACTAGAAATCACATGCCCAAGAAACGCGACCTCCTCAAGCCAGAACTCACATTTCTTCAACTTGGCATATAATTTGTTTTCACGGAGCTTTTGTAGTATCAATCTCAGGTGTTGTTCATGATCCTCGCGACTCTTGGAGTATATGAGGATGTCATCAATAAAGACAACCACAAAATGATCCAAATGTTCCTTGAATATCCGGTTCATCATGTCCATGAAAGCTGCAGGAGCATTAGTTAGTCCAAAAGGCATGACTAAGAACTCATAATGCCCATAACGAGTTCTGAAAGCAGTCTTTGGAATGTCCTCAGCTTTAACCTTTAACTGATGATATCCAGAACGGAGATCAATCTTTGAGAAATGTTGAGCGCCTTGCAATTGATCAAACATGTCATCAATCCGAGGTAACGGGTACCTGTTCTTGATGGTGACATGGTTCAATTCTCGGTAGTCAATGCGCAATCTCATACTCCCGTCTTTCTTCTTCACAAATAGAACAGGAGCACCACAAGGTGATGCACTCGGACGAATGAAACCGGTATCCAACAATTCCTGTAGTTGGACTTTTAACTCTTGAAGTTCAATGGGAGCCATTCGGTAGGGAGCTTTGGAAATGGGCTTGGTACCGGGTTCAAGATCAATATAAAAATCAATTTCACGGTTTGGGGGTAAGCCAGGAAGTTCTTCAGGAAAAACGTCAGGAAACTCATTAACAATGGGAATATCATTTAAGTTTGACGTATTTTTGTTCAAATCAGTGACATGAGCTAAAAAGGCTTGACATCCGTTTTTCAATAAACGAATGGCTTTATGACTAGAAATAACAGTTATAGATTTCAATGGTTTAGTTGCTTGAATTTGCATGACAGGTTGATTAGGAATATGAAAACTAATAATCTTATGAAAACAATTAATTTTAGCATGATGGGTAGTCAACCAATCAATTCCTAAAATCACATCAAATTCACGCATCTCCAAAGAAATAAGGTCAACAGATAATGTGAGGTTGTTGATTTGAACTAGGCAAGATTTATAGACAGTAGATGTAATGGTCATTTCTCCTAATGGGGTTTCAACTGATAAGTCAAAGTCCAAGTTTTCAGGAGTTAAGTTTAAACGCTGAGCACATGCAGGTGAGATAAAAGAATGGGTAGAGCCAGTATCTAACAAAGCGTAGACTTCACGAGAATTTATGAATAGCTTACCGGTTATCACCTCGTTCGAGTTTCGTGCCATTTGGGATGTCACAACAAAAGCTCTCCCTTGAACTACAGATTTTCCTTTATCCGCGCTAGCTTTTGGTATCATCATTGCAGCTGGACTTGATTTTGTGGCAGGACAAAACCGCGCAAGATGACCCTCTTTCCCACAACTGTAGCACTTTTTGGACTGCAGTGTACAGTTTGGGCTGATGTGACCTTCCTGACCACACCTATAGCATCTCACTGGTGGTCGATCTTCTCCCCTTGAAACTGGGGTCGGTGCTGGTGTTGGTACTGGTGCTGGTGCCCTTCCATAATTATTATGGAATCTCTTTCTTTTGAAATTGTTCCCACTAGATTCTCCTCTTCTGTTATTTGGTGTGGAATTACCACCGAAGTGTTGGTTACCTCCTCGATGGTTCTCGTTCTTGTGGTTGTTGTCACTCCTTTCTTTATACTGATCATTAACTCTTGGCTGCAATGTTTCATCTGTTTGCTCCACCCTTTGAGCCCTATCTACAACATCTGAATACAAACTGAATTTATGAGAACTAAGTTGTTGACGAATTTTGAGTCTCAAACCTCTCAGGAACATTCGACTCATTCGTGCTTCGTCATCTACTAGATGAGTCGCAAAACGAGACAGTTCAGCAAACTTAGCTTCATATTGAGAAACTGTCATGTTTCCCTGCTCCAGCTTAATGAATTCCACTTCCTTCATATGGCGGATGCTTTCTGGGAAGTACTTCTCGTTAAACAGTTCTTCGAATTCTATCCAAGACATTTCGAGTGCTGAAGGTTGGATACGTTTTACCGCTTCCCACCAATGGTCCGCCTCACCTCGTAACATAAAAGTGGCAAATGACACCTTCTGATCATTAGCGCATTGTAAGACATCAAGTATTTTTGTCGTCTGCTTCAGCCATGCCTCCGCTTTGAGTGGGTCAGGCTTCCCGTGGAATTCAGGTGGTCCTAATTCTTTAAATTGCTTAACAGTGACCATCCTCAAATTGCCAGCGTTTCTACCGTTATTATTGACTGGATTTCCTCTTCCTTGATTCTGTATGAACTGCATGAAATTCCTAAAGAATCCATCGTTCATCATGTTATCAGGAACATTATTTCCTGAGTTAGCAGGAGGATTGTTTGGGGCCTCTTGATTCTCGGCTACATTTGCTTCGGGTATTCCATAGTTAACCTCTTGATTTTCAGATGCCATACCTAACTGTGGTCACAAAATAAATGTTAGTTCAAATAAACTGACTCATCACTTCATGTTCCTACATTCAAATCGACTCATTAGATAATAAAATCTATTTTAGGTAGGACACACTAGTGACTGATTCTATTCGTCTCTCCCCTCCTAGTTCTACCCCAGATCGCCATTAAAGACCATATCCCTAAGCTCTGATGCCAACTGTGACGCCCCCAAATCTGGGCCCACACAGCCCATACTTGAGTCGTCAAAAGACTACAACAAAATTATTACAACAAAGCACAACGTACAACAATACAGTGTATAATAATACACAACTAAGTCTTCAGTATTATTGCCACACTATTTTACAAAACGTGAAAACTATGATAACTATTCCTCGGACCCTCACTCCATTCCCCGGCTAGACCCTGTTATGTTTTCATCTCCTGTTGAAAAACAATGGAACAAAAGAAAGGGTGAGCTCAAATAGCCCAGTAAAGAATATCATGACTAAGATAATGACGAATAAATTATCATTAGTCTTCAACAGTTGAGTTCTTGATAGAATACAATAGACTACAATGTTTATATCAAAAACTGCAGTTAAATTCTTAAACAACGTTCAGATCAATAATAGCAGCGGAATGAGTAATCTATTAGAAGAATAATGCAGACTATAATGTCCACTCGGTTCTCTTTTTAGGAAAAACATCATCAACTTTTATCATCTGAAATATCATTAGTCAAGATAATACAAATTCACAAATCCTGATCATAATCATGCAGATCAACAGTTCATCTTTGCACTACGGGCCAAAGACATTCAATATAACACCAACGGTCATGATTATACCAGATTCAGCCTTTGGTCATAATCATACCAAACAACAGTTCATCTTTGCACTACGGGCCAAAGAGAACATTCACCACGTGCCATAAAAGACACCGAACAGATGTATCGCCTTTAACCTATTATATCGCCTTTAACCTATCATCTGTTCAACAAATATATCACATCTGTGCCCCCGACCACAGATATTCACAACAGCTTGATTTTTGGATGATTAGAATGATATAAATGATGAACAGAAGAAATAGGATAACAATAAGTATCGGAAGTTTACTTTGTACAGATTCAAATAATGTCCAAATTGTCAACATGATGTGGAGTGAAATTTAAAAATGATATTCAAGATCCACAGTTCAGAATAACGGTTACAATTCAATAGAAAGGTTCACGTAAATAGGAAGGTTCAGTTGAAATAATGAAGTTCAACTATTATGGAACATATAATATTTTCAGGAATTATAGAAGCAATAGTTCCATAATAAATTTCGATTTAGGAGTATGAAAGAAAATAATATCCCTTACCGTAGCAGGTTTGATTAACAAAAGGTGAAGGAAATTAATACAAAGGGTTATTCACCAACAGGCGGCAATCCGCTCCGTAAGGTTATTCCCACAATTTAATAGAATTTGAGTACAAAGAGTTATTCACCAAACAGGCGGCAATCCGCTCCGTAAGGTTATTCCCACAATTTAATAGAATTTGAGTACAAAGAGTTATTCACCAAACAGGCGGCAATCCGCTCCGTAAGGTTATTCTCAGAGATTAATAATGAATGAATACGAAAGGTTATTCACCAACAGGCGGCAATCCGCTCCGTAAGGTTATTCCCACAATTTAATACATGGAAATAAAAGGCACGTCTTATGAGTAAGGAAGAAACAATATTATTATCGAGAATCAAATAATGATAATCCCTTACCATAGTATGTTTGAATAATGGAAGATGAAAAAGATGGTATCCCTTACCTCAACACGTGACTGGATATTGATTTAAATGAGGTTGATTAACTTGAACAGTACACGTATACTTATAGATCTTCACAAATACTCAAGATGACTTAAGCACACTTAGAGAGAACTTTCACAAGAAGTATTTAGAGAGAGAAAGAAAGAACAAGTAAGGAAGTTTATGAAAAATCCTTAAGTTAAGGCTTCTATTTATAGCCAAAAATCTTATCATTCATTTAATCTAAACCATTCATTTAAAGATCATCTTTTTAATCTACACCATCCATTTCAAATATTATATTATCTTTAATCTACACCATTCATTTCATATCACCTAATAATCACCTAACTTTATATTATAAACAAATCAATTTAATTATTCTACAATAATTCACACTTTAATCTACACCATTCATTTCATATCACCTAATAATCACCTAACTTTATATTATAAACAAATCAATTCAATTATTCAACAATAATTCACACTTTAATCTACACCATTCATTTCATATCACCTAATAATCACCTAACTTTATATTATAAACAAATAACTTTATCAATTCAATTATTATGACTAATTGTTATAAATACAGTATAGTTAGCTCTTAGATATCAAGTCAATAAATTAATGAAATACAACTGTTTAAATAACATCATAATAGAGATAACAATAATGTAAAATAAAGCATACGTTACTGTGTAATGACAATTATTGATTCAATAATGTGAATTACTGTGCATATGTTACTGTGACAACAATGATATAAAACACAGTGTAATGACAATTATTAAATCAATAATGCAAAATACTGTGTAACAACAATTATTGAATTGATAATATAAAATATTATGCAGTGACAATTATCGATGAAATGATGCGTAACAGTTACGGTGTCAATTATCAGACCAATAATATGAGACACTATGCAATACCGTGTGTTACTGTAGAGTACCGTGTGCTACAGAAAATACCATAAACTACCGTATGCTACTATTCTTTTATCACCGGTATTTTAACAATTCCGTTGACTATTTTTATTTAAAAAGGTTACTTCTGTCGTTTTCTATATCCGACAAATATTCCGTTGTGGGGTCCACCAATAATTTATTATTTCGGCGCCGTCGTACGGCACGAATATTCCCCGACCAAACGAATATTCCCCGACAAAGCGAATATTGTCCGACAAAATAAAATTTGCACATAACATCCTTAACTTTCAATTTTGTTAATTTAACCACTTACTGTTTCAAAAAAAATATATATGAAGAAAAATTAAATTTTGTATTTCATAAAATTCGGGGTCTTACAACCAAACAGCCAAATAGATTGATGTCGCGGCCATACCCGTCCCGTGGCTAGGGGTGTTCATCGGTTTTTAACCGAACCGGAACCGAAAAAACCGAACCGGTACCGAACCGAAAATACCGCTAAACCAAGAACCGAAATCGGTACCGAATTATCGGTTCGGTACAAAATCGGTTCGGTTTTTTCGGTTCGGTTTTTCGGTAAAACCGCATATATTATATATAATTAAAATTTATAAATAATAATTAAAAATTACCTATTTATTACCTATTTTAAAATAATAATAATAATTTGCAAATAATAATTATTATTTAATTCATTTTTATAATAATTATTATTTATAAATAATAATTATTATTTATAAATAATAATTATTATTTATTTCGGTTTTTTCGGTATACCGAAATGTACCGAATTTACAAAAACCCAAAACCGTTACCGGTACCGATTATTACAAAAAAACCGAAAAAACCGAACCGAAAAAAACCGAACCGAAAAAAACCGGTACCGCCGGTACCGGTTTGGACCGGTTCGGTAAAAAACCGAAAAAACCGAATTATTTGGACACCCCTACCCGTGGCCAAACCTCTACATTGCGGCCTCTTCGATGCTACCCAGAAAAAAAACTCCACCAACGACCCATCTCAAATCAAATGAGACCCATTTAAAATTTCACATACATAAGTTATGCATGCAAGGATTAAGCTTAATCAAAGCTTTCCCGTCTCAAATCTCAAATAACATAAAGGCCCATTTATTTATTTTCTTTTCAAAATTCATCATCTATTGTTTCTAAAATCTGGATTTTGTTGGGAGAGATGGAGAAAGAAAGAAACAAGCAAGTATAACCGTGAGGTGATGCCTTGATTACGTGTGTTGTTTTAGGTATAGAGCTTCAAGAAACTGAAAATCATAGCACATAGATGTGAGAGGGACCAGTTTAATGAAGAGATTGAGAATGGGAAAGATGGGGGAAGAGGGCAAATTTGGAACGAAAACTTTTATTTACTATAGCATAAAAAAACTTGCTTTAAGAGCGGGTCATACCTATGGAAATAACATAATATACTGTAGAAATATCAGTTGTCTATATTTATATACGACATTTTTTCTTCATGTGATATTTGGCCCGAATGACATTTTTTCTTTTGGAGAATTTGAAAGTAGAATTCTTTTTAATTTAGATTTTAGTATAGTTAATTATGAGAATTGATATTTTTATAAGTTAATTTAATATTTTTATAAAATTAAATGAGACTTATTTATAAAAATATCAATTATCCTTATTAAAAGCACTTTGGGATTATTTAAAGAATACGTTTGGAATTATTTTAAAGAGTTTTATTATGTATTGTAAAAAAATTTAACATAATTATAATTATGACGTATATGCATACATGAGATATGGAAAAATTATTTTATATTCATAAAGTAAGTTAACAACATGCTCTCCCTCACACATATCTGTAAGTCCCACTATAGACAGATCCCACAGGTATATAAAAATGAGAGCATATTGTTCATTTGCCCTAAGAGTATGGAATAATCTCTCTTATATATGTGAGAATTGAAATGATCTTACGTTAGTTTATTTTATCTTATTGCACAAGTTTCTATGTTGATAAAAATTCAACTTTGTCATGTATATTATTTTCTTGTTTAAATAATGGAATTATTATTTTGTATCTTATTTTTTTATTCAATCTTTTGTCACCAAATATTTATTATTTTATCTATAAAGTTATTTGAAAAAACGGTTTGAATTTAGCAAAAAAAAAAATCACTTAAATTACCAACGACTTTTGGCTTAGTTAGTGTACTCGCCCCTTGCTAAAAAAGAGATTTTAGATTCAACCCCTCACTCAAATTAACAAAAAAATAAATAATAATAAAAAATCACTTAAATTGGTAAAAAAAAAAAAAGAGTAAATAAAAAACGCTCAATGTTAAATAATTTATTTCTTTAAAGTGTAAATTAAAAATTTGTGACTTTGACAAGCAAAGATAATAGATAAGGCTGTCGAGTAGGTCGGTCAAGTATGGGGTTAAATAATTTTTTTAGTATTGTACTCAACTTTAATTTATAAATTAATTATTGAACTGATTTTTTTATAATAATATTTATAAATTATTTTTTTATATAAAAATTAAATTTTTCGTCTATATCCGTTAACAATTTAATAGAAAAATGACGCGGCAATATGTGGCAGCTTACATGGACTAAATATTGCTAACAATTCAAATTAAATGTATTTGTTCCAATAAATGTGCCCATTATTAATATAACTCTCATATTATTATTATTATTGCTGTTAAATCAAAAAAATTTAATATTTCAAATTAATTTGTAAAAAATAAAATTATTTTTTTTGTGTAATTGAGAGGATATTACTATTAAACCAATTTTTTTTTTAAAATATCTCAAATTAATTTTTAGAAAGTAAAATCGTTCTTTTTTTTGTGTAATAAAGAGGATATTATTATTATTAAATTAAAATGTATTTTTAAAATATCTCAAATTATTTTTTAAAAATCAAAATCATTCTTTTTTTTTGTGTAACGAAGAGGATATTATTACTATTATTTTTATTATTAAATCAAAAATTATTTTTAAAAAGCAAAATTGTTTTTTTTTTGTTGTAATAGAGAGGATATTATTATTATTATTAAATTAAAATTTATTTTTAAAATATATCAAATTATTTTTTATTTTTTTTTTATAACGGAGCGGGTATTTGTGACGCCCCCAAATCTGGGCCCACACAGCCCAAACTTGAGTCGTCAAAAGACTACAACAAAATTATTACAACAAAGCACAACGTACTACAATACAGTGTATAATAATACACAACTAAGTCTTCACTATTATTGCCACACTATTTTACAAAACGTGAAGACTATGATAACTATTCCTCGGACCCTCACTCCATTCCCCGGCTAGACCCTGTTATGTTTTCAGTTCCTGTTGAAAAACAATGGAACAAAAGAAAGGGTGAGCTCAAATAGCCCAGTAAAGAATATCATGACTAAGATAATGACGAATAAATTATCATTAGCCTTCAACAGTTGAGTTCTTGATAGAATACAATAGAATACAAGGTTTATATCAAAAACTGCAGTTAAATTCTTAAACAATGTTCAGATCAATAATAGCAGCGGAATGAGCAATCTATTAGAAGAATAATGCAGATTATAATGTCCACTCGCTTCTCTTTTTCGTAAAAACATCATCAACTTTTATCATCTGAAATACCATTAGTCATGATAATAAAAAATTCACAGTTCCTGATCATAATCATGCAAATCAACAGTTCATCTTTGCACTACGGGCCAAAGATATTTAATTTAGCACCAGCGGTCATGATTATACCAGATTCAGCCTTTGGTGATAATCATACCAAACAACAGTTCATCTATGCACTACGGGCCAAAGAGAACTTTCACCACGTGCCATAAAAGACACCGAACAGATGTATCGCCTTTAACCTATTATATCGCCTTTAACCTATCATCTGTTCAACAAATATATCACATATGTGCCCCCGGCCACAGATATTCACAACAGCTTGATTTTTGGATGATTAGAATGATATAAATGATGAACAGAATAAATAGGATAACAATAAGTATCGGAAGTTTATTTTGTATAGATTCAAATAATGTCCAAATTGTTAACATGATGTGGAGTGAAATTTAAAAATGATATTCAAGATCCACAGTTCAGAATAACGGTTACAATTCAATAGAAAGGTTCACGTAAATAGGAAGGTTCAGTTGAAATAATGAAGTTCAACTATTATGGAACATATAATATTTTCAGGAATTATAGAAGCAATAGTTCCATAATAAATTTCGATTTAGGAGTATGAAAGAAAATAATATCCCTTACCGTAGCAGGTTTGATTAACAAAATGTGAAGGAATTTAATACAAAGGGTTATTCACCAACAGGCGGCAATCCGCTCCGTAAGGTTATTCCCACAATCTAATAGAATTTGAGTACAAAGAGTTATTCACCAAACAGGCGGCCATCCGCTCCGTAAGGTTATTCTCAGAGATTAATAATGAATGAATACGAAAGGTTATTCACCAACAGGCGGCAATCCGCTCCGTAAGGTTATTCCCACAATTTAATACATGGAAATAAAAGGCACGTCTTATGAGTAAGGAAGAAACAATATTATTATCGAGAATCAAATAATGATAATCCCTTACCATAGTACGTTTGAATAATGGAAGATGAAAAAGATGGTATCCCTTACCATAGTACGTTTGAATAATGGAAGATGAAAAAAATGGTATCCCTTACCGTAGTAAGTTTTAATAATAGAAGATGAAAGAAGATGACATTCCTTACCTTGATATTGTGAAACAAGTTTATAGCCGAACAAATCCTTCCTTGTTTGTAGCAGTAAGGAATCTGACTTTTGAGTCTTCTAGAGTTTTTAAAATCTCTTTATGCTTTTAAAATAATGTTACTCTCGGAAAGATAGACGGCATAGACTCAAGAATCACTCAATTCGGAGTTAATATGAATGAGTTATGAATTTTCAAAACTAAGACTGAAAATAGTGACGAAAATCAGAATAGGTTACGGTTTTTAGTATTTTAAGGCATGAAGATGATTTCAGATGACTTTTCTTCCTTCTTCAAAGTTGTAGAGGACGAAAAACTGAAGAGACAGGCTTTTAATTCATTAAATTCTGACAAATAATGAATTCACTACGATTTTTCGAAAGAGTTACTGTACATAAGAAAATTCCACTCGGGAATTCAAAGAAGAATGCAAAAGATTTCAAAACTAGGAATGACTTAAGAACACTTAGAGAGAACTTACACAAAAAGTATTTAGAGAGAGAAAGAAAGAACAAGTAAGGAAGTTTATGAAAAATCCTTAAGTTAAGGCTTCTATTTATAGCCAAAAATCTTATCATTCCTTTAATCTAAACCATTCATTTAAAGATCATCTTTTAATCTACACCATCCATTTCAAATATTATATTATCTTTAATCTACACCATTCATTTCATATCACCTAATAATCACCTAACTTTATATTATAAACAAATCAATTCAATTATTCAACAATAATTCACACTTTAATCTACACCATTCATTTCATATCACCTAATAATCACCTAACTTTATATTATAAACAAATAACTTTATCAATTCAATTATTATGACTAATTGTTATAAATACAGTATAGTTAGCTCTTAGATATCAAGTCAATTAATTAATGAAATACAACTGTTTAAATAATACCGTAATAGAGATAACAATAATACAGAAAGTATGTAAAAGAAAAATACGTTACTGTGTCATGACAATTATTGATTCAATAACGTGAATTACTGTGCATATGTTACTGTGACAATTATTAGGTTCAATAATTTTAAAAACAGTGCAGCAACAATTATTGACTCAATGATATAAAATACAGTGTAATGACAATTATTAAATCAATAATGCAAAATACTGTGTAACAACAATTATTGAATTGATAATATAAAATATTATGCAGTGACAATTATCGATGAAATGATGCGTAACAGTTACGGTGTCAATTATCAGACCAATAATATGAGACACTATGCAATACCGTGTGTTACTGTAGAGTACCGAGTGCTACAGAAAATACCAATAACTACCGTATGCTACTATTCTTTTATCACCGGTATTTTAACAGTTCCGTTGACTATTTTTATTTAAAAAGGTTATTTCTGTCGTTTTCTATATCCGACAAATATTCCGTTGTGGGGTCCACCAATAATTTGTTATTTCGGCGCCGTCGGACCAAACGAATATTCCCCGACCAAACGAATATTGTTCGACAAAATATAATTTACACATAACATCCTTAACTTTTAACTTTATCAATTTAACCATTTACTGTTTCATGAAAAAAAAATATATATATGAAGAAAAATTAAATTTTGTATTTCATAAAATTCGGGGTCTTACAGTATTACTATTATTAAATCAAAAAATATTTTTAAATATCTCAAATTAATTTTTTAAAAACAAAATAGTTCTTCTTTTTTTGGTGTATAAGCGGGTATTATTATTAATAGTGTCCTCTTCGCATGTGCCCTTAGGGCACATGTTAAGCACGGAAAATAAGGGTAGATTTTATTTGTTTATATATTTGGACGAAATTCAATACATGGAGTCCACTAATATGTTATTTTTTTATACATTAAATTAAGTGCAAATACATAAATAAATATTATTATGGATTATTTTCAGCGTTTTGAATGTGTCCTTATGGCACATTCTAAGAAAATCCTTATTAATATTATTATTTAATTCCTAAATCCCTATCCAGTCCCTTCCTTCTCCCTTTGTTTCGAAACACAGGACACAAAACAAAGTTATGAAGAAAGTGAAAGCTTCAAAATCAAACCCTTTTGAATCCATTTGGTCTTATAGCAAATCCATCATAATTGATGTGGGTAATTAGGGCGCTTTTGAGGATCTTCTCTTTGTCGATGACTTTAATTGCTACGTTTTTGTTGATTTTGATGTTTCGGGCATGGCAGACTTTAGCGAAGCTGCCATGGCTGAAGAATTTTTGGATTTCATATTAGCCTAATAAAAGCCCTGGGCCTTCCTTTTTGGTTGAGTTTTTGCTGGTTGTGGGCATGGTGGGTTGTGTGGATGGCGACGGTGGCAGCAACCATTGACATGAATTTTGAAAATTTTGAAGTTCAGGGCAAATTGTTTGTTGCCATTAAAGTTTGATTTTAAAATTTTTTCGATGTGGGCAGTGTTTAATCTTTTCTAATCTACGGATTTGGGGGCTATGAAATAGGTTTATTCTTGGTTTCAGATCATTTGTTTCTTCTACTAAATTGGATGAGGAGTATGATGAATAGTAATGGGTTTGTTTATTTTGTTCAAATAAAATATATTAATAGATTGTATTTGTTATAATTACATAAAAATTTATTTGATATTAAATATAAAAATGGGTTAGTCATGTCATATTTTTTTTATTATTTATTCATGTAAGCACTATGTAAGTAATCCGTTAAATTGTTAACGGACATAAACAGAATTTTGTTTTTTTGTAAAAAAAAAAATTCAGTTTAGTGATACTATTATAAAAAAAATTAGTTTAACAATATATTTATAAATGGAGATTGAGTACAATGATAAAAAGAATATTATTTAACCCGTCAAGTATGAGGCCCACTTGTTCAACACTTCAACCCATTGAATGTTTGCTCGAAATAAAATTAAGAATTAGTTGGGTTAAGTTTGGATGTAAATTTAACAATAGGGCGTTCGGTCAGTTAAATGTCAATAAAATATACTCCCTCCGTTTTAAGATAAAAGTCTTCCATTGATTTTTACGGTT
Source organism: Hedera helix (assembly GCA_947179155.2). Classification (NCBI taxonomy): domain Eukaryota; kingdom Viridiplantae; phylum Streptophyta; class Magnoliopsida; order Apiales; family Araliaceae; genus Hedera; species Hedera helix. The sequence continues at coordinate 39,587,244 of OX359286.1, forward strand.
AAATTTATCATTTTAAAAATTAATAATTAAACATAAATGTTTAGATTTTCAAAAAAATAAATATTGAGATTAGTACTAAATTGTATGTAGTTTATAATGTTTATAAGCTTTTTATATATATATAAAAGAATAATAAAATATATTAATTTGAAAAATGGTCAATTTGACTATAAAAGTCAATAGAGAATTTTTATCCTGGGACGAAGAAAATATATTTTTTGTGATAAGAAATGGATCTTGATCTTTACACTTTTCACTTGATATCTCATAATATATATGTTTAATAACAATTTAGCTTATTATTTGGCATTAATATTCATTGCTATAATTTTATCATTTACATTTGTTTCATCAAATAGAATTTTGATTTGTCAAAATCAATCATTCGATTGCTAAAATCATTACTGTCAATCGATTTACAATTTTTGATTTGTTATATTTTTGAACTATTAAACGTAATCATTAAATTGTAAGGACGTAATAATATAAAGGATTTTAGGTTAGTGATATTACATAAACAGGTTGAATAATAAAAAATATTTTATTATTATTTGTTTTTAATTATAAATTAAATGGTATCCATGACCCAAAAATAATAGTGTTAAGAAAATGATAAAATCGAAGGACGTGTAGCGTAGGAGAAAAAATAAATAATAAATTTTCAAGCCATGTAAGGCACATCATAGAAATAGAAATAAAAATGACACATGGCTAATGCATGCGTTATATTTTTGGGAGCGGCATAAACAACAAAGAGCAGCAGCAGCAGCAGCGGCTGTAGAGAGGAAGCTCAAACTCGCCCATACAGAGAGAGAGAGAGATAATGGTGGGGGAAGAAAAGAGGCATCAGATGATGCAAAATCTATTCGGTGACCAGTCAGAGGAAGAAGAAGAAGAAGAAGAAGAAGTTGAATCAGAGCACGAATCTAATCGACAGCCCGATTATGCCTCCGTACGATCTTCTTTACCCAATTCCTTTTTAATTATACTTTTTCTTATTCAATTCAGGGTTTTATACAGTCATTTGTCCTTAATTTATTGCAATTCTTTCAATTGCTGGTTTTTATATACAATTGGTTTATTTATAAGTTTATTCGGTGAAATTTGAGAGCAGAGCAATTTGCTAGATTTAATTGAAAATTAAACCATTGTACTGGTTAATTTTCGAATATATCAATGAGGAGAGCTTAAGTAAACTTCTCTACCTTTTTTTTTAGGCCTTTTTTTGGGTGGCAGCGTTTTTTTTGGGGCTGGGCTGGAGATGGATGAAGGAGCTTAATTTTATTAACTGCTACAAGTCTTTTTTGTTTTCTGAGGCTATACGGAAATTCTCTTTCATTCTTTGGTTGGTTTTAGTGATAGGCTGAAAAAAGGAGCAAACCATAGATCAGTTGACTGGTGCTGGTATAGTTATTATGTGCAACAGTTGGAATTAAGCAGTGACATTTTTTTTATCATTTGTGGGTGTCATACAGTTAGATGGAAGGAATTGTTACATGTAGATCTAATTGAATAATTATTGGGAATCACAACAGAAATTTGATATTACCACAGGTCTCACTCAAATGAATGTGGGTTATTTATTATTAATGTGAGGGGAATCTTGCAGAAAATTAATTTCCCTTTGAGGAAATATCAATTCCCTAATTATTTATACATTGTTTTACAGGGATTGTGATGGAGAGGTTCTTCTTGTTCTAATGCTCTTTGTTCTATTGTCCCACAGATTATGTCAGTTTGTTGTGCCGTAATGTCTGACAAGTGCTTATGTAAAATCTGTTCATTGTCGTATTTTCTGTTTTATGAAGGTTAATGGTAAATATGTTTAGTTTACGTTTAGCATACTTATTAGAGGATGAAATGATGCTTTAAGGTCTATAGTGTTTTGGAAGTAATGTATCCTTTCCTCATCTCTTTACAATGTGCTGTCGAACTGTTTAATTCTGACATCGTAATTGTTGTAACAATGCCTGACCAGGATGATGGGGATGGAGGGCTGGGGCCGGAGGTTGAAGGTGAGGCTGAAGTAGAAGGTCAAGGGGAAGTGGAAGTAGAGATGGAGAGTGATGGTGAATTACATGATGCAGATCCTGTTCATGGAGAGAGCGAGGGTGAAAGGGACCAAAGTTCCCAAGAGGTGGAAGTTGGTGATCAAAGGGAAGAAAGTGAAGGAAAAGATTCAGAGAGCGACGAGAAAGAAGACTATGGTAATAGAGTTGTAACAAGTAGGAGAAGGGATGTTATTGAAAGTGAATCAGAAAGATCTGAAGAGAACCGCTTTGCTGACAATGAAGACGAGGAAGTTGATCAGGCTAGAAGTCCGAGGTATTATGCCAACTTCTCTCTGTTTATATCTATGTCCCCACCCCAATCAAAAACATTTATTGCAAATTTCTATGCTCTGTAACTTCTGTTGCTTATACAGTAGGTCAGTTATGTTTATGAGGGTTCTCACCTTCCATGCATCTCAACTCCTGTTTATCACTGTTCATTGGCATGCTGTATGAGTTAAGATACTCTCATGTTAATGGGTGCATAGAGAATTACATTCCAAAATTAACAAGTGTAAATTTCTCTAGAAAATTATGTTGCAGATAGATTAGCAATTTCAACCACAAGATTGTACCAACACTCCTCCCCCCACCCCTTCTTTACTGTTGTAACTAAAACCAAAATTTTCCTGAAAAAAGAACAAAGAAAAACATAGACATTCCATGACTCATTGTGTAAAGAAACAAACTGTTTTGGTGCTTTCAGTTCCTTGATGTTATTCTGAACTTCAGTTTCTGGTTACCCGACCTCGAGTCCCGAACATATTTCTTTGTTTAGATGAAAGAAGTTTAATTAGATAGAAAGAGAGTAGAAAGAGGGTGGACGAGGTGTCCTCCAAAGAACTTCAATAGGGGAAATAAGAATAAAATCTAGTGGAGCACAGCCCACCAATCTTTATTAACATATGAAATAGCAACAGGTCTAAAAACTCTCACGGTTGAAATCCACGACTATGCCAGAAATGATACCTTATCCCATAGAATGGATAGAGAGATGGATATCACTGAAGATTCTAGCATTCATTCAATCCAAATGTCCCATAGAAAGACGAATAAAACTTAAATTCCACAGGGATTTTTTTTTGAAAAGTGATTTCTTAGGGATAGTTTACAATGTTATATACTACATTAAATCTTATATTAATAGAGGTAGTAAAAAATTTGGCGGATTCCACATCTCTCTGGAAGATATGCTCATCCAGCATATCGTAAAGTTTCGGAGTCATAGGGATCCTGGAATTCTATATAGTTAAATCAGGAGAATCAAGATTGCATTACCTGATTGAATTTGTAACCTTAACTCCGTAGGAAGGGTCAAAGGGCTAGTTTCCTGGATGATATCTTGTCTTGGATGGGCTGTCTGTTTTGACATCCACTCCACCTCTCTTTATTATCATTGAAACAAATGAAGACAGCGGTTGACTTGTTTTTTTTGTTCCGATTCACGCTTATATAATTTCTAGTATGCTGACCAATTTTGGAATCTTGACTTTAGCCATAGATCTCCTGGTGAAGAAGATGATGAGGCTCACATTTCACACTCGGCGCCTGAAATTCGTGATGTATTTGGGGACTCCGATGATGAAGAACCAGCTGAATATGCAATTGAGAATCACGTTGAGCATGATTCTAATGTTCGTGTTGTTTTTTTTTTTGAAATTTTATTTATGGTGCTGCCTATGTTGTATTACAGTAATGAAGTATATAAACATATTGTTATATTGCTATAGAGATCCCCTATAGATGAGGAAGGAAGTTATGAGAAAGATCTCAGACCAGAGGATATGCTAGCCGATGAAGAGGGTCGGTACGAATCTGAAGAGGAGAATATAGAGGCTAAACACAAGGAGAAGCCAGTTGGCCCACCTTTGGACCTAGAGATTCCTCTGCGCCCTCCTCCAGCTCTTCCTGAGAAGGTTTTCTCCCTCTTTGTTTCTATGTAAAGCTTTAATTCCACACATATTTTAATTACTGACCTTGGTACACTGTTATAGTTGAAAATATAAGATTGAAATATTTTGAGAATATGAAAAAATAAACGTAAAATACAATGTACAAATATATTTTGGCACTTCTTAAATCCACACCAAATTCACTAAAAATAACATTTTTTTATGAATCGAAGGGACTAGTATCTAGAAGTTGATTATCCCCCCAAAAAAATACCTACAAGTTGTTTGTTGTATAGTTGTGATCTTACTCCCCCCCCCCCCCCCCCCCCCCCCCCAAACAAAAAACAAAAGAAGGAGGATTTTTGAGAGGTATGCAGTAGTTTACTTAGATTACGGTTGCATTTTAGTTTTTTGTTTTAACAGGTAAAGTTGTAGGCTTGTGTTACTTAAATATTGAGTTTACTGGTAACTTGTCGTGGAAATTTTAATTCTATCCTATATTCTTGCAGATGAACATGATTAAAGTCTCTAATATAATGGGTATTGACCCCAAACCATTTGATCCCAAGACATATGTTGAAGAGGATGTATTTGTGATGGATGAATCTGGATCTAAGAAACGTATTCGCCTGGACAACAATATTGTGCGCTGGAGGACCGTGAGGAAACCTGATGGCACAATTTCTGTAAGTGAACATGTGGATGCATAATAAACTTGTGAAACTATACATACAACACTTAGTGGAATGCACGATACTATTGCGGAACATGTTGTAATCGTTGAACATTTTGCAAGTACTTGCAAAATAAAGAAAATATATTTTCAGTTAAGTTTATTATTTATAGTAATTTCTAGCAAAGTTCCACCAAAGAACACATTTTTTATGTTCTAGACAATAATTTTTTTTTTGATAAGTGTGTTCTAGGCAACAATTTTGCACATCTTTCAAACGTAAAGTATCTTCTTGTTGTGCAGCGTGAAAGCAATGCCCGCTTTGTGAGATGGTCAGACGGCAGCTTACAATTATTGATTGGGAATGAAGTTCTTGACATATCCGTGCAAGATGCACAGCACGATCAAGCACACCTTTTTCTTAGACATGAGAAGGTGAGATCCTACATCAGTTTGATTCATAATTATGGAGTATCCTATATTTAGCGGATGAGCTTTATTTATATACCTGCTTTTTTCCCCAAAAAATTGAAAAATTGCCTGCTTTGTCCTCCCAATGCATTGTATTTTTTCTTTTATTTCTAATAAAATCTTCTTCTTTTATCACCTTTTTTTTCCAATTCAGGCCTGCTATATAATTAAGAGCAGCTTGAATAAAATACCTATTAATACATGAAGGGCTGCTCTATCTCTGTCTCAGTCTCTTTCACTGAAATGCTGATATAAGATTGATCTCTCAATAGTGTCAATAGAACCGAGGGTTATCTCGTTCCTTTCAAGTTTCAGGAAAGTGATGACTAGCAACTTTTGGGTTAAATATGGAAGTGAAAATTGCATTTCATCTGCATAGAAGCACATTTATTCTTGGACTTTTTGTACTCTGACTATTCTGACATATCTTCTTTATTATAGCATTTTCAACATCACTTTTCTTGGGTTGTACATAGACTGCATATGCTATTAAGGATCACAATACTGATCCTAACTGATGTTTCCTTCGATTGGATGTTGGGAAATATTTAATTTAAGTGAAGCATATTGAAGTTCTTGTAAATTTCTTCAAGTTGTTTTCTTCAAATCGAGCGCAAGGGGTGTGTATTCTTAATATTGATAATGCTGGGACGTGGAGTTGACTTTGAAACTGTAATCTGGTTTTATGCGCCGCTTTTCTTCTTCTTTTCTCGTCTCATTGGCCTTTGAAGCTGTATCAAGGCATATGGGATGTTTTTTTCTTGGAAGGCTCACCTGTTTATTCTAAAGGTGTACTTGTGTTGTCACCCTCCCCTCCCTTTTGGTGTTTTAATTTAACCATTACTTATCAAAAAAAAATAAAAGGAAAAAGGAAATACGGGATGAATGATCATGTTAAGTCCAATCTACGATCATGGTGTAGGTAAATATCTTATTTCATGTATCTGTTTCTATCTTTGTTTGCTGCTAGAACATGCAATGAACTTAATTGAGAATGGCTCTACCCCACTATGCAGGGGATACTCCAATCGCAAGGAAGAATTTTACAGAAGATGAGGTTCATGCCTTCATCCTTATCATCTAACTCTCACAGATTATTGACCGCCCTTGTTGATTCACGGCATAAAAAGGTTTACAAGGTCAAGAACTGTGTCACTGACATTGACCCTGAGAGGGAAAAGGAGCAAAAAGAGAGGGTAATCATTTAATAGTGTGGTTTTGTTTGGAACTTCACATTTTCGATATTCAATTTATAATGTTTTCCATTTCACAGGCTGAAAGCCAAACAATTAGAGCTAATGAGCTTCTTAATCGGAGGAAGGAAAAGGTTAATAGGAAGTACACCCAAACTGTACGCAGGGAGCGCCAGCTTTCCCCTGGTTTCTTGGAGGATGCGCTTGATGAGGCAGGCTTTAATTTTCTATTTTCTTTCCAGACTTTGTTTTAGAAATGCCATATATCTTCCTCTGTGATATCCTGATTTTTTCTCCCTGTTAGACATTATTAACATTTAAATCAGCTTTTTTCTTAAAAACTTAGCAGACTAATTATATGACTCTCTGTCTCTGTATAAGTTTTCTTGACACACATTCACACTCAGAACGGTACTTCTTCTAATCGAATCCATTGTCTTCTCTTTCAGGCTGACATATAGAACTCGTATCTTATCCTGCAATTAGAGTTGCTTTTCTTCTTGCATGTTATTCTCAGTTCTAACCTTTCTTCATTGTCCATAATTTATTAGGATGATGAACCCGATTATTATGAATCTAGACGTTCTGATCCTCGAAGACGCTTTGAAGATGACATGGAAATGGAAGCTCGAGCAGAGAAGCGGATTATTAATGCAAAGAAGGCATGCTATTTGAACTATAAGAACAAATCACTTTTTTAATACAAAAAAATAATTTTCTGTTTAAATCAAGTTCCTAAATTCCTATTTATATACTTACTCTCAGGGGCACAAAGATATACCTCGCAAGTCATCATTGCCAGCTGCAAAATCATCTCGACGCCCAGTCGATTTTTCTGAAAGTGAGAAAGAGGAGTCTGAGTATGAAAGTGATGGGGAGGAAGAGGAAAGGTCACCTCCACGTAGGATGGCTGAGGAGACAGAACTGGACGATGAAGAAGATGAGGATGAACACTATGAAGAGGAGGCAGCTGCTGATGAAGCATCAGATGAAGAGGTTGAGGTATGAATAAACTGATGAACATTTGAATTAATTTGCGAACTTCAAAAAAAAGGTTCCAGTTCTCTTGCTCAAGTGGCCATTTCCATTCATTGTAGCGGATAGGTGGCGGATTTCAATTTTGTATTTCATAATAGTAGATACTCCTATTTTAGAAGTCATTTACTTGTTCAGTTGGTTGATAATTGGTATGAAAAATCTTAAATATTTTGTGGATTGAATTCGATCAGCCTTCTACAGGCCATCAGTTCCAATAAAATATGTACCAAAAATGGAGTTATTTGAATAATTATGAAAATCATCACGGTATAGTTTGGTGGAGGCTTTGGATGGGCTCATGGGTTTTAGAAGTCCATCTAAAGAAGTAAAAGATGCTTGGTGAATTAATTTTGGCAATTTTCTGGAAGAAGCTCATTTCCTAATTCCTATATGTCCTTGCTGGACTAGCTTTCTGAATGTTTTCCAAGTGAAGTCAGAGTTGTCTTTTAAGTGATAACATTGAAGTGATGATATTGTTGCTATTTATGTCCTATATTTTCATCAAATCACCCTTAATTCTTTAAAAAAAATGATTTTTAAAATATGTGTTGCCTTAAATTTTGGTGAAGTTACATGGACACGAGGTATAGGTCTGGATGCTCTTCCTATCTCACACCCTTGCTCTGCACGCTAAACCTCTGATACATATTGTATTCTTTTTGGGGTAATAGGTAAACCTTGACCTCAAGCGGGATACTGCAACTGGACTGCTCTTTTACTCTAGATGTCTCTCTATCTTTATATTATATTGCGTGTCAATTATTATTACATATTTCCTTGCCTGGGAAAAACCAGATCTCTCTCTAAAAAAATGTCTCCAAAATATATTGGAGAGAAAGAAATGAACAATTTTATTTGGAAATTTCTGTATAAATACACTATTTGATATTAACCTTACATATCCTATAAAACTATATCTAAGAAGTTAAATTTTGTTTTGAAAAACAATATTCCTTTCATCCGCTTCAGTTGCTTCCTCTTCCTTTTTGGGATGTCCCAAAAGTTATTTCTCTCTAGTTTTTGTCTTATATGACTATATGGAGGTTACCTACCTTCCTTTTTCTTATTTACTCTTTGGTATGGGTCCTTTAGGAAAGCTAATGTTGGAACTTCATTCAACAATTACACAGTTCTCCTACTTTTGTACTACGCGTGTAAAAACTAAAGAAAGCAACTGAAGTGGGACGAAGGGAGTAATTTTGAACCACCATCAGCATATCTTTTCTAAAACATGCCTGCCAGAACAACTTCATTTCTTGAAGTTGTAAGAAGTGCAAACACATGCTTGCACTTATTATTTATAAATCCAAACCCCCTGTAGGCTTGTAGGGTACTATGGTTATAGCTTTTAAAACATGGACACATACAATAGGCATATAAGACCCAACATGGAAATATCAACAAGATAAGTTCTAAAAAGCAAGTTGACTTGTTTGTGCAACATGCAAGATCAAACAAAGAGGCAACAATGAAACCACCTTAATGGTGGGGAAGTATGTAAGGACCAAAAACATGCATGCACCTATTCCTCAATATCTTGATACCTCAACATGGGTGTTGCTGGATTACTTTTACTTATAGGACACACATGGTCCGTGCCTTGTTGCTTAAGAGTGTAATAGTTTTGATAGTTTCTTACAATTGATGATAGGATATGTTTGTCAAACACAAGTGTGATACAGATTCGTAAAAGGAGTTATCAACCCTTCCTCTCACTTAGTAAATGCTGCTAGAAGTAGAACAATGATATGTCAATAATACGACATCGGATTGAATATATTATATTAATCTTCATCTATTACATTTACACGTGTACTTATTAAAACCTTTTCTATTCTTCTTTTTATTACTTTTGTGACGGTAGGTTTTAGTTTGGTATTTTTGTTTCCTCCCCTTGTTTTTCCATGCTAAAAGAGAATCTTAGTGATGCTATACAGCCAAGGCTTGCCAACCGCGTCTTGGGTGGTGTTTAAGAGAGTTGGACAATTATCAAGATTTAATAAGTCTATTTAATGAATTATAGATTTGTTTTACACTTGTTTGACAGTGTTCCTAAATTGTCATTGGTGCTTAAAACATGTCCAACATAGATACTACAAGCATTCACGCATCATACGGTAATCCATTTGTGTTAAATGTATTGTGATCTTCTTTTTAGGCATCTGTAGAGCGTAGAATTTATTATAATATTTTTTTGGACAAGTATATACTTTGTTATCATTAATTGTTTTTCTATAATCGGAAATTATACCGTAGTTCACATATTCAGCTGTTTTCTTTTTTGACAGTCAGTAATTAACAAGTTATTTTCTCGTCTTTTGGGAAATTAATGTAGGAGCCAAAGCAAAAGGCTAAGGAATCCCAAAGAAATCTCAAGCGCAAGGAGATAGAGTCAGATGAGGACTCCCCTAAAAGAAAACCTACAGCACATCGTCGCTTGGCAGTTGTGTATGATAGTGATGAAGAATGAAAATGTGCTTTTCAAAAGTACAAGGTAAACAAGTTAATGGGCTCTTTTAGCGATTCTCTTGGTGATGCTGCTAGCTATAATCTTTATAAATTTGCAACTTCTTCTAGTCTTTATATTTATTTACAATATATCTGTCAGTTCCAAGAAAAGATTCTTATTTAGAAGTCAAGCTTCTGAAAAATGTTACTCGATTATAATCATCTTGAGTAAAAATGTTCAGCTGAAATTATTTTTGACTGTCATCGGATTTTATGGAGTAAAATCCCCAATGAAGGCCTTAATACACATGTCAGAACCTCACTTGACCAAAAGGTTAAGCCATTAGTTATCAGGTCCTCTCAGTTTTAAGCATTTAAGTTCATGCTAACTTATAGATTGCACTATCTCACATCCTTGACAAATACCCCCCCCCCCCCCCCCCCCCCCGGCGCGCGCCTCACCAATGAGTTCCTACGTCATCTACCATTGAGTGTGAACATTTGCTCTCAATAACTCATACTTCCATTGCTCCAACAAGAATCAACTCTTTCCCCATCTCAATTGAGAGAATATCAAGGTGTTTGCAGCACTAAGAGCAACCATTCTTCAGTCAGGCCTGAACATCTGCTGTAGCTAACCGGTGTATGCACGTATTAATTTGATAATTTTCCAGATTTGTCAGCCTAAATCTGATACCACTTATTGAGGAGATAGGAATCCACAATGATGAGATTAGTGCACACGTGGGTCCCACTTTGTCCTAAAAGCTTAAGCAATCTGGTACATTGTGCCTTCCAAGTTTAACACAAACTTATTATGTCGGTTTGCACCAACTCACATGCGACTCTAATATGACATTTAGTAGCTTAGCTTTTAGAAATGGATTCTTATTTCGAAAGATGAAACATACGAGAAAGGAATTCGGGAGGAAGGATATCAAGTGTTCTAAAAAGCATGTAATTTGAATCTTTTCCATTATAGTATAGTAACTCATGCTTATTTACCTATATGAGAAGAGGGAATAAATAAGTTATTATAGAGCATAAAACTCTTCTAAGACAACCTATGTTAATAAGGAAAATTTAATAATTGTCTATTACAAATAAAAGATATAGAACACTACATACCATAACTAAAAATGTAACATCCCAAATCTAAATTTCACTTGTCCCATGTGTACTATGGATCCTGTAACCGATCTAAAAATGATGAATGCTAGGTACACATGAGTAGTGAGTTTGGCTTTATAAGGAATTTTACTCTTTTTATTGTTATCGATGTGGGATGTTACATAAAAGATATACTTTAAATACAACTACTTTGTCCATAAATTATAATATAAAATAATTATTAATAATCCTTGAATTTTCATATCTCATTCAACATCAATATGAAAACTCTCTTCATGAAGAAATTTCCTTGTATAATAAAGTTTTTCATGTTATATTTACATTGCATCCACGTGATAAAAGGAATTCGACCTTTAATATACTATTCCTTATATGAAATCTGAAGCATAGAATTTAAAAAGTGAAGTTATGGTTTTACCTAAAAAAATAAAATAGAATGAAGCTATGGGTGCCATATATCTTCTTCATATTTTTGGTCCGCCGAGAAATGGTTGAAACCTGTAAATTGTATAGCATTGCTCACTTGGTTTGTGATTTATAAAAAAAATTGTGTATTATCCTAATATTTCTAATTATCAGGTATTTTGGAAGTTTGAATCAATTTGTGAACAGTAATATTTCAAACTTACCATGTTATTTAAAAGCATGAATTATATGTATTCGTGGAACTTGTAAGTATAATTATATGGATATGTCTATGCTATGCATGTAAACACTTGTTTTCGACAATAACTCTTTTCTACCTAATAATTTAGTTTTTGTCATGAATTTTATTATGATACATCATCATTTGTCGTGTTTCTTGTAAGAACAATAGTTTTTTAACATGTCAAAAGTATTTTTCTCTGGTTTCTTGAACATGTTGAGACAAATGTCTGCAATCGTCGGACATGTTCTTGGCACCAAGGAAGAATTTTAATTTGAGAAAATCGGACACATAAAAGAAGTGTATGCCATGCAATGAACATTGGACACATCTACTTGTGAACATCTAAGATTCTAGATATTAGTAGATAAATGAAATTTTTTAGATCATTAAATTTGTATATAGGAGTATGAAATGATAAAATTACTGAAAGATGAAAGACCTGGGACTGTAGTAGTACAAGGCTCTGAGCTCTTAAGCATGCTTAATAACTCAAGTAGGCATTTCCAGTATCTATGTTTTGTATTATACCTTTAGCCAATAATTGTAGTATCTTTTACCAGTAAGGATCATTGAGATGGAAGTTATAGCCAACATTTTGACCAGGAGAACGAATATTCTATTCATTTTTGTATTAAAATATTACAAGCCAACTTTTTCTGTATATATAATTAGCATAGATTTCTTAACATGCAGATTTATTTATTTATTTTTGCAGGAGATGCATGTCTCTTCGTTGGATTGATGGAGAATGCTGAACATCCGAGTTATGATGTGAAGCGTTGAAGCATTATAAAGACTTTCTTTTTTAATTTTTTTTTTTTATCAAAAGCAATCGAAGGATTAGAAGGCGCATAGTCCAGAAATTTCTGTGTTGGAATACTTATGTTTTGCTAGTAGTTGCTTACTGATATTGTAAGGATTGGCAAGATGGGAAACTTTGATTTATAATTAGCAAGAAAAATAAATTTGATTTATGACTTGAAGGGCGAATGAACTTAGTTTTTGTGTTTTTCTATTTGTTTTTCACAAGTCATCCTTTTCAATGTATAGTTTTATTTTTGTTAATTATGGGGACTACATTGCAAGAGCAGAGTGATGTCTTTGAAATTATAAGGTCCTCTGTATAAAAAAATCTTAAGGGCGACATATTTAGCCCGAAGTTCTGCAGCATAGTTTGCCTCTTGATAGCAAGAAAACGTCCAAACTATGGCATAGCTTGTCCTTTGCCTCTTAATTTTAACATAATGTAATGTTCATCAATTACCTAAGTTTAAGGTTCAGCAGTCCCCTAGCAGTTGCATTGTATGTACATTATGTTGAAATTAAAAGGTAGGACATTTACTCTGAAATTCTTGGACCACAAGTGAACCTCATCTTTCTATTTTATTTTTATTCTTTCTCTGTATGTATGATTATAAGTTTGTGTATAACTATTACTCTTGAATTTACTGAACATACTAAATTTATTAAGGTTATATAAGATATATTTGGATAAATAATACGGTATGATTTCCTAAACTATGTTTTAAAGTCTAAAAATTTACTATTAGCCATGTTTTATTAGTAGCTAGTATAATAAAAGGTAGAACAACAAATGAGCACTTCTAGCTAACAATTTATGTTTCAAAATGAAGATTTGTCCGATTCCTATGGTGGTGTAGGAAAAGAAGTCATTACGAAAATTACAGCAAATATGGCCACCGACAAAGTGTTCTATACAGATTCCAACGGCGGGAGGGACTTTGGGTAAATCTCATAACATTCTTCTTGAGATTTGTGTAAATTATTGAAGAACCCTCAAGAAATGGCATGCCCTTGTAGCTACTTATTCTTGTCTGCATCAACCTGGTTAATAAAATGTCAAATCTAGTTGAAGGAGCATATTATCTTTTCTTTGCATTGTGTTAATTACTTTTAAGAAATATTGTTGTTTAATCCAATCTGATGAAATTTTACTCCTTGCGTGCTTTGAATGGCCATTTGGATAAATTGAGCTGAAAAGAAATTGGTGCGTACGATAATCTATATTGATAGGTTTTCAACCAGTTATTATTATAGACATAGTGCACTGATTCTAAGATCTTATCAAGTTCTAATATACCAACTTGTACTTATTCATTGTACTTCGTATATGTTCAGGTGCTGCTAACCGTATTTGGATCCTATAGATGGTCTATGTACGTTAAAAAGAAACAAAACTTAGTTCTTGTACTACGCACATACTTTATTTTTTTATTTTATGATCTCTTTCTGGCTGGCTGAGCTAGCCATGCTTCAAGTCTACTGAATAGAGAAGCATGGCCATATGGAGAATACAGAGCTTCTGATTATGTTTTTCCTAGGTGCAAAAAACGTACATGTTCCTACTTATCTTGTTAAATTAATACTAATTATTTATTGAGTTGTTGCCCGTAGTAGCTAGGTACTTGTTTACTCCTTTTGTACAATCTCAAATTCTTAATTGCCATTGTTCCAGGTTCGAGATTATAGAGAAGACTGGACTGGCGTGGCCTCTTGGAAGTTGATCATATGTAACCTTGCAGCTTAACCGTGCAGTTTAAGTCAGTGATTGTTCTGTTTAATTAAGTTGGCTGATTGATTAAGTTGGTTGTATATTTAATTTGATGGAATTAATTTGATATCAGGCAGGCTTTTATAGTCATGGAATTTTTGTCAATATGTATGGTGTTGACAACTTGTGATAATAGTGAGCTAGCTTTGATTGTGATGTTAAAATAGTCTATATTTTTTCTTAATTAGGTGGCCATATATGTAAACAACACTTGGCTGGTTTGAGAAAAGAATGAAAACGATGTTCATTTAAAGGTGGTCAGTATTATTCAGATTATCAAAATACACGCAATGGATTGGCACTATGAATCAAAATGCATGCTTCTCAGTACATTTGGATATATATTGTTTATAGTTTGGTAAACATCATTTACTCATTTGTTTAGTAATAATATGCATCTATATATATATATATATAAATAAAGTTGAAACCCATTTTTCTTTCTCCCTCCTCTCACAATAGAAGTCAGTCCTGTTTGACTCTTTTTCTCTTCTTTTTTTTCCTTTTAAAAGAAAAGTAGAGAAGTTAAACGACGACTCTGATTTTAAGAGTATTATTATTATGCTCTCTTTCTGCTGCAGTATATATATTATACTATCTTTCTGCTAGAAATGGTATTAATTATGTGGCCATGTTGTTATCCCGGTGTTTAGTTAGTTGGACTGTCCACTACTACTACAAGCCTCTGATAATTGGGTGTTGATTAGCAACACTTGTTTCCAACCACGTACTAATGCTTGATCAGTTGATTGCCACCTAGCTCTTTACATATCATGTACCGATGTACGTGTGTTGTGCTTTTTTATTTTATTTATTTATCTTTTAATCTGCAAACCCATGGTCTGGTGATGGCAATGGACACAGAAAATTCAAGATACCGCACAACCCCTTTATTTTTATTTTTTTGGGTCATTTGAAAGGATTCCATATACATATCCCTTGGTCGGCAAATGCGCTACACAGTAAAGATAAGTCTTCTAGTTGAATATATATATATATATATCTATATAAAAGACGGATCTAAAAGATACCTCTCTTAAATAGCATATTTTTATTCCTTTTGTGTTTTTTTTTTAAATTCTTTTGCGGAAGGAATTTGTTTTTAAAATTTGTAGCTGAATATCCTCTATTTATGTAGAGAATCTCGTAAGTTTTATTAATTTAAATAGCATAAATTTTTCCCATGTTTATTTTGGGGAGCAGAAAATTAATTATATATACTCGGGAGAATTTATATGTATGAGATTAATTTAATATTTGAGTTTTGCTCAATGTGCAGGAAGGAAATTAAAGTGATGTCTCTGTCTATTACTAATTAATTACAAGGATTTATGAATGAATATGATAAAGAAAGAAAGAAAGAATGTGGTGCCAGCCACCTGTGGGAAGTGAGAATATATAAAGACGACATAAAATGATATGCTGCTGCTTTCTTCTTCTTCTGCTATACTCGATCTGCTCTCTAATAAGCTAGCAATTGGAGACACAAAGTGTTGGGACATCATTTATTTGCATCAATTTATGCTGCCGGCCTGGTTGGCTTATCATCAACCACCTGTTTTTGCTACAAAAGAATTAGCTAGTTAGCTAGCTAGTGGGTTTAGTGGAAGGATTTGGCTGACCTTGGGTTTTTGAACACTAGTAGCTAGCTGATAGGAGGAATGTCACTGTCGTCGCCTCTTACGTTATTTTTATTTTTATTTTTGCAATATAATAATTTTTTCTTAATACAAAAACGTACGTCCGGGTAATTAGTGGGTTAGTGTTAAGTAAGCCACAAGAAACCATAGAGATAAATGGTTATGAATTATGATGGAGGTGAGGTGGAGGAGTCACTAATGCATGCAGTGTCTCAAGAAGAGGATGAACCACAAACACTCCCCAAGTCGGTCAATCCCTTTATATAGTGCACGCCCCATTTCCTCTTTGGTGTTGGCATACGTACATACATATTACAGCCAGCCAGCCGCCCTCTGCACTTAGACCCCCCTGATATGAAGAAGAGATCAGTGATAGAGAAAGTTACTCCCCATCTATACAAATTACTTAACTACAAAGAAATTATTTAAAAATTATTATTGGATAGAGAAATTAATTTTTTTTCTTAATTGATAATTGAATAATATTATTGGTTAATATATTATATCTATAAAATTTATTTTAATAATCATAACCATTTAACATTATGTATGATACCCTTATAATAAAATTGTTTTCTAATTATATTATATGTATATAAGTAATAATAGTAAAATCGTACTTATATTTGTAATATAATCATACTTACAATTTAATAGTAATAACAAAGTAATATTAGATAACAAAGCACTTATGAATTTTTTATTATAAAATTAAATTACTAATCTTTATTTCAAATCGCCTTATTAAATAATTAAGTTATTGTTTAGTTCTTATTGTATTTTTTATAAATATATTATTGAAAAGAGTATTTTTTTTTCAATATTTAAAGTTTAATTTAATAATTGAATCAAATTATTGGTTAATGTATTATTTTTTATATATATATATATATATATGTGTGTGTGTGTGTGTATATATATATACACACACACACACATATATATATATATATATATATATATATATATTTTAATAATAGTTACAAATTAATTTATCCCCCCCCCCCTCAAATTACATTATCCAAGTAGTAATATAATTTTAATTAAACTTATTATTGTGCATATATATTTCAATAAAAATTAAAAACTAATAGTATATAAGATGATTTTGTTATCTTATGTAATCACTTAATAATTACATAATTTGTATTTGTTATATTAGATTGCTACATTATTATTTTTCCTATTGAAAATCCTGTGCTTTGAAATTGTTTGCTACTATTATTAAAATCTAAGTATATATATAATATATTGAACAATTATATGATTTAATTATTAAATTAAAAATTAAACAATTTATCCAATAACATATTTATAATAAAAAAAAATATGCATAAAATATATAATAATATAATTTCAAAAGAAATTATTACTTTTAAATAAAGACTATCTTACCTACTTTGGATTTTTACTATTATTAAATATAAGTATACTTATATTTCAAGTATAAGTATGATTTTATTATCACTTAGATAAGATAATTTTAGAAGCAAACTATTTTGTTATAAGCACCTTATAATAATTAATAAATAAAATTTAAAAAAAAATAAAACTATTAACATTTAAAAAAAATAAAATAACTTGTTAAGTCAAAAAATAATATTACTTATTTTATTTAAAATATTATATAAAAAAATTAAAGAATCAAGAATTAGAACCCGTATTTTGCACGGAGTATACTATAGTTTAATCTTTAAAAATAAATAAATTATCATATATATATATATATATATATATATATACACTTCATGATATTCAAATATCGTTTGTGTAAGGGCGACATGTGTAATTGTTTTTGTTAATTAAGTAAATGTAACAATCATGAGAACTTACCATCCCACTCTTATTTGGATTTATCTACAAGAAAATTATTCTTCTAACCACCCCATTTTGTGTAACTTACAAGAAAAGTATGTAAACATAAACGAGTCGAGATGCAAAAGTGAAATAAAAAGAAAAATACACTAACTTATGAAATTTGATTTGAAGGGTCACCGAAATTAGTAGTATCTATTATTATTATGAAAAACAAAACAAACAACATTTTTAAAAATAAAAATAAATTAATTTATATAATTTTCCTTTTAACTTTTGTTTCGGATGAGTTCAAGCGGCCAGCGATCACAATCCTGTAGTCCATGCGTTGTCGCAGTCTGGTATGTAAATAATAATTAACCATCGTGCTTACATTACCATGCATGCATTATCACGTTTGATTATATATATATATATATATATATTCACTCACTGGATCTTTCTGTACCCGGCAATACAATTCTCTTCCGTGGAAACATGGGGTCCAAATGTCCTATAGTTCTTGGCTATATTTTGTGAATTAATGGAGGAGAGTTTAGGAACTTTCTTTTGGCTGCTTTACTTGCCATAAGGAAGGGATAACGATCAAATGTCGGAAACACAGTTAAAAATGGAGGGAAGAAATGTGGATGAGGAATAGGTGAATAACGTACTACATCACACTTCCCCACCACTTTTCTATATTTACTATTACATGTGCCTCTAAATATATAGTGGGAAATATCATTAAAAATAATACATACATATATATACATACACATATACACACACACACACTGGAAGTGGTACATAACAAATGTTCTCTACAACAAATACGTCTTTGACCGACAGTGGATAAGAATAACGGACTGTCCAAAGGCTCTTATATCCTGATTTTATATGGAAGGCAAGACATAGTGTGTGTGTATATGTGTGTGTGTATCAGTGTGTATATATATATATATATATATATATAGTACATATGCTTTTTTAACTTCTTGCTGATGTTTTTTACAAAGTCATCTTACTAGCTACTTTATAATTTGCAGAAGAATAAAATGGCTGAGAAATTAAACAGAACCCCCTCTTTCAGTAGTGAATCTTCAGCAGCTCCAGCCAATCCAATGAGATCTTTGGCGAGAAGGGTCTTGAAAACAATTCCTGGGTTTTCCAATTCTTGGGGAGATGGTAACAGTAGCCAATCTCCTCCTCGAAACAGAAAAACTTTCCCTAGAGATGTCGAACAAGAAGAATTTCAGTGCGCAAGCACCCATTGCCTCTCTTCATACTACAGCGTTTTCGTTGCCCGCCTCGCCATGATGGTATGTCAATTTGTTTCTTCACTCGTATGAATGGTCCAATTTTGAATTGTTTCAAATTAAATTTGATGTGAAAACTTCAACTATGGGAATCAAATGAAATTAGATGAGCATAGCAGAGATCATTTATACCTACCCGGGTCAGTCCAACCTAGAATGGTGCTCTTCAATGGTGGATTCAGCTGTGATCCGGGTTTGGACTGCCCCAGGTCGTTAATGGTAATTGGTATCAGACTAGTGGCCCTTCGTGTTGTGGCAGTAGCAAAGACTTCAAATTTTATTTAGTTCTTGGTTTCGATGTATTAGGAAAATTCATAGGCCTCTCATGCTGCAACCTATATGTAATGATTGGAAAAAGATTCAAGTTACCAGAAACTCCCAAGTCAATACATAGCCTGCCAAATTCGGCTCGGAATCTATCTTGGCAAAAACACAAGGATCTTCCCTTTATTTTTCTTCATATACAATGCATGATTTCTGCAATTCACAAATTGCTAACGCTTGGCTTCATGTTAATGGCATTTTGCAGGTCATGTTAGCAATATTGATAGGGCTTTTAACGTTACTGACTTGGCATTTTACAAGGGTCTACACAAAGAAATCACTAGAAACTTTAGCTTATGGCCTTCGCTATGAACTTCTACAACGCCCCATATTGCGAATGTGGAACATCTTGAATTCTACTGTAGAAATAACAACGGCTCAGGTTAAGCTCTCAGAGTATGTAATAAAAAAATACAGCAGCCCTGTCAGTCAAGCTCAACAAGTGGAGGTTACTTTTTACCCATTCTTTTCATTCACAAAATGTTTGATTTATGTAAGATATTTGATAAATTGTTTGTGAAATATTTTTCTAATCAGTAACATTTAGGATTTTGACTCCCAGCTATATCAAGTAATGAGGGACGTAACGTGGGCACTATTTGCAAGTCACAGAGCTCTGAATTCCATAACCATAAATTATAGAAATGGATTTGTCCAGGCTTTTCATAGAGATCATAGAAGTAACAATACATTCTACATATACTCGGATTTAGTCAATTATTCAATCAGTGGATCTCATGATAGCAACATGCTTTCATCTCATCAAGGGTGGAATGATCAATCTGTGCACAATAATATCTCAGCAATTTGGTACCGAGAACCACTAGATCCTCTCACTGGTGAAAAGATAGGAAAATCAAGGCCAATCCCACCGGATGATCTGATCAATATTGCTGGGATTTCACAAGTACCCGATGGTGCAGCTTCCTGGCATGTAGCAGTAAGCAAGTATACAGATTCACCATTGCTTTCTGCAGCATTGCCAGTTTTGGACTCATCCAAGGAAAGTATAGTGGCTGTTGTGGGTGTCACTACGGCACTTTATAGTGTAGGTCAGCTGATGAAAGAACTTGTTGAATTCCACACCGGACACATTTATTTGACGTCTCAAGAGGGTTGGTTACTCTCTACTTCCACAAATACTCCTCTCTTGATGAATTCAACAACGGGGCCAAAACTTATGATGGCTGCCGATTCTGAGGACCAGGTGATACGCTCGGGAGCTGAGTTGTTACAGAAAACCTATGGCAACAAGACTCCCACGAATCAGGAGGTTCACATAGAGAATGCCAAGCTTGGACACCAGCTCTATTACATAGACTCATTCTTCCTAAACTTAAAGAGACTTCCCATGGTAAGTTTCTATATTATACATCTAGTCTTATCTTAAAATCCCATGTTTCACAGTTTAAAGAATTCCTAATAGATATGTAGGAGGCCACTTAAAGACAAGCGGAGAGCTTTACATTATGTTTTTCCAAAGCCTAAGTTCTGAGATTTTGTTGCTTATAATTATATCATACCGAGGTATAAACTAGACTGCTAATTTCGCTATGTACATGTTTACAGGTGGGGGTTATTATAATCCCAAGGAAATACATAATGGGGAAGGTGGATGAGAGAGCCATTAAAACATTGTTAATATTGATATCCGCTTCTCTGTGTATACTAGTCATTGGCTGTGTTTGTATTTTCATATTGACAAATGGAGTGTCAAAGGAGATGAAACTAAGAGCAGAACTTATAAGCCATTTTGATGCAAGAAGGAAGGCAGAGGCATCAAGTAACTACAAAAGCCAGTTTTTAGCAAACATGAGGTGAGTAGCAACTCTTAAGGGAAGGGGCTTGGATTCCCCCCCCCCCCCCCCCCCCCCCTCCCGGTGTATCCCCACCATGCTCAAGCAAGAAAATTAAACTTTAAATTCATATAATTATATATTATGTAAGGTTGATGTAATCTACTCTGTTTCTGCAATTTGACATTGTGGAATGGAATCGTAGTCAAATTTAAGCAAAACTGATAGGAGCATAATATCTATGTTAATTTACATAGTTATACTGTACATTAAGTTGAAGATGTTCGGATAAATAGCTTGCAAATTGTATAGGCATCTACTACAGCAATCTGACAACATAGCAGAGAGTTATAACTGTTCTCCTGTGTTCATCTGATGTTCTTCATTTTGATTCACTGCCTGTCTAACCACCCAAAAAACCAGAAAATAATTTAATGTAGCATTTTGTAACTAACATCCTAAGTCCCTTAATTTTGATATTCTATCTGTAGCCATGTGAGGAGTACAATCTGTAATAATTACGTAGACCATTATGCTAAGCATTTTCCATAAGTTGGCCAAAGAACTTAATATTTTAGCATTTTCTGTTCGTAACTTCTAGTAATTAGTTGCTCTTTTTCTGGTGCAACAGTCATGAACTGCGAACACCTATGGCTGCAGTTATTGGATTGCTGGACATTCTTATGTGTGATGATCGTCTCACAAATGAGCAATATTCAACGATTACCCAGATCCGTAGATGTTCAACTGCTTTACTTAGGCTTCTTAACAACATTTTGGATCTCAGTAAGGTGCCAAATATTAAGAAATAAGTGTTTCATTTATGTATTACTAGTAGTAGCATAACGTATAAAATCAGTTGTTAACAGACATGTAGCAAAACAAGATTTATTTTAGATGCCAAAGTACTAATACCAGTTCTGGATATGATTCCAACAATAAGACAGCAGTCACTTATCTTCAATGTTGAACCTAAAATTCATATTACCTTCAATGCTAACATAAAATTTTAATTGATGACTTTTTTGGAGTAGGATTTCTTTAACTGATGTTCTGTCACTTAAAATTTTAAAACTACTAAAATTAACTGCAACGAGCCAAAGCACCTTATAGCAACAAGCCAAATCACCTTAAGCACCTTAGGCCTATGAATTTGTAGCCAAAGTAACTGATGTTCTAGCTTGTTTCTAGCAGGAGTATCATTTATATTATCGTATGAAAATTTTATGCAGGTCGAATCTGGAAAGCTGGTGCTGGAAGTAGCTGAGTTTGACTTGGGGCGAGAACTCGAAGGACTTGTAGATATGTTCTCTGTCCAGTGCATTAACCACAATGTTGAGACTGTTCTAGATCTTTCTGGTATGACCGTAATATATTCTTTCTGGTATTAATGCTAAAGAACTAAGCCAACTTTGAAGTCTCAACTTTGTAGTCTAGTTATACGTTCATTTTCCTTGTGCAGATGATATACCAAAATTAGTTCAAGGCGACTCTGGTAGAGTTGTGCAGATTTTTGCAAACCTTATCAGCAATTCTATCAAGTTTACAACATGTAAGTGCAACTTCCACATTAAATTTTTTAGTCTATATTAAATCAGCTCGAGTAGAGCTAACAATTCATCACTATTGTCAAGGATCAAAATCCATAATCTTTTGTTATCATTGTATAACAATATAATGTGCAATTTAAGTATTGTGGAACTTAATTTTAGTTGTCTATGCATTCATATGGAATCATTCTGAATTATGTGCTATTCCTAACTTGTAAGAATAAAAGTAAAGCATTAGTTCTTCAAAAATTACCAATAATACAATTTATGAGATCATTTCAATTCACAATGATATTTATGTGATATGAGCAGTTTCTTTTAAAAGTTTAGGTAGCTTGTAACACTTAGAAGTTTTCTAATGGCATACAGCTGGGCACATTGTTCTGCGAGGATGGTGTGAAAATCCAAATACCTTTAATAACACCAGGAAGTTTTCCCTTGGTCAAAAGGATCCAATATCTACACCTAACCCGAAGTTTAAGCGACAATCTAGCCATGACAAACGATTCTGCAAGAAAGACAACAAAATGGTTCTTTATTTCGAAGTTGAGGACACTGGCTGCGGTATGAACCTTAGCTTAGCAACTCTTAACCCAGCATAACAACTTTATCTCCAAGTACTTCAAATTATCTTTGGTTCACTTTTCTTATTTTCCTTTTTCGTTACTTCTTTTTCCTAGGAATTGATCCAAGAAAATGGGAGACTGTATTCGAAAGCTTTGAGCAAGCTGACCCCTCAACAACTCGATTGTAAGCTGTCTATACAAACTCGATTACCTTACATGAGCATCGTGTGATTTATGCAGCAACATTTATTGTTGTTCTGTTTGTGTTCAAATATGGGACTTGCTGTACTGCCGAAGGTTCCAGATAGTTATACTGAAACTTTATTATTTTCAGGCATGGTGGAACTGGACTTGGTCTATGCATTGTACGAACCTTGGTGAGCAAAACTTTTTTCCTTACAAAATTTCAAGTAAACTATTTTGTCATTGCCAAAATTTGAATCTCCGTAACAAAAGAAACAGTTTGTATCAGATGCCATGAAAAAACAACATACCAACTTGTCTATGTGGCACAGATTTGCCAGACTCTGGGGTTCAAAGATCACAATCCATTAGCCTTAATTAATTAAACTTCCAAATCAGATTATCCTGTTTGCAAAGGCTACAGCCATACTATCAGCTATTTCCCTTTAGACATCTATAAAAGTGCATGCACACATTCTGAGGCTTGTTATGTGTGAGCTAACTCATCATTCATTCTCATAGAAGCTTCTTTTTACACACCATGGAGATTGGGTTATAAGATTCTGAAATGAAGACAAACATTTTTTTAGATTCTCTCGTAACTTTGCATCTTATTCAAAGTATCGACATGCTCTCATGATAAAAGGGATGCTCACAGGTGAATCAGATGGGTGGAGAAATTAGAGTTGTGAAGAAAAATGGACCAGGCACTCTAATGCAACTATATTTGCTTCTCAGCGCCCCTCTAGATGGAATGAGAGAGTACCGCAGTTTAAACTTTGCTGAACATAACCTGACAGTAAGTGCAACTATTCTTCAACTTGCAGGCTTTTGGCTATATAAGTCTAATATAACCTATTCGTAAGTACCAGAACAGGCTTTACATATTTTTGAGCGCAGTCTTATCATGGTTGACAAGTATATGCCAACTTATACTAGTAAATAAAAAATGAAGAGAATATACCAAATTATTGCAACATGCAACTATAGTTCACAGAAAGTCTAGGTTTGCTTCTGCTAATTTTTGAAGTGCCAGAAGTAACCTTCCCAAAATTTAAATATTCCAATCTCACAAACCTGACTATTTTACAGTACCATTTCCCCCTTTGCTTAAAAACACCGAGTCAAAAGACAAGATTAAACCTTAAGCAGAACATTATTTTCATTTTCGGTTCATCAGGTGATTTCTTATAATGATAACCAATGTATTAATGCAAGGTTTTGAATAGAAATGATAAACATATGTGAAACTTGAATGCAGATATTGCTTGCACTCAGTGGAAGAATGGGTAGATTGACTATGTCAAAGTGGCTAGAAAGACATGGGGTGTATACCTATGAAGCATCTGAGTGGAATGAACTAACACAAATTCTTCAGG
Organism: Hedera helix; assembly: GCA_947179155.2. Classification (NCBI taxonomy): domain Eukaryota; kingdom Viridiplantae; phylum Streptophyta; class Magnoliopsida; order Apiales; family Araliaceae; genus Hedera; species Hedera helix. The sequence continues at coordinate 39,611,913 of OX359286.1, forward strand.
AACTCTTTCAGGGTGGAACTTATGAGCAAAATTCACCAAGTAAATGTTCAAAAGCTGAAGAATCAAATACAGAAGACATGAGAACCTCAATTTGCATCATAGTTATTGATATAGTGCTACTTGACTTGAGCACAGATATATGGAAGGAACAGCTTAAATTCTTGAATAGATATTGTAGGACAGCAAAGTTTGCATGGATATTGAATCATGACACCTCCAATAACATTAAGATGGAGCTTCGTAGAAAAGGGCATCTACTGATGGTTAATCGACCACTGTACAAAGCAAAGATGATCCAGATAATGGAATCTGCCATAAGAGAGAGCGATCCTGAACTACAAAGGAAAATTATTCCTTTGAGATCTACAGTTGTTGAAGGTGAGATGCATGAATGTCTTGAATTGAAAAACATTCACTCTGATACTGAAAGCTCCAATGATTCTGATAATGCAGAAATGGGAAGTTCTAATGCAATCGATGCATTGCAATTGGGAGAAAAGCAACAAAACCATTTCAGTACACCCTGTTTGTCACAATATGAAGCAGTTAATAATTGCTTTGTTGAGTTAACTGAAGTTCAGTCAGAAGAAAACGAGTTGAGCAGAAATGAACAAAATCTGACCGGTACTTCTTTCAACAATTCAAGTGGTACTTATTCAAAGAGGTCAGCAGATGGAGAGAATTCTCTTGAAGGTCTGCGCATACTTCTGGCAGAAGATACGCCACTACTCCAGAGAGTTGCAACCATAATGCTAGAAAAATTGGGTGCCACAGTTGTAGCCTTGGGAGATGGGTTGCAGGCAGTAAATGCTCTAAAGTTCATGCTTAGTCCAGACGAGTATCAAAAGGAATCTCTCCAGGCAAATAGCAACCCAAGTAATCAAACAAAGAGATGTGATTCCCCAACATACGACTTGATCCTTATGGATTGTCAGGTAAATTTGTGTGCTTAGTTTTATTATATTAATTGCCCTTTTTTGGAGTTTTATTTTCATCAAGATTTTCTAGTAATGCAAAATGAGAAAAGAAATGCTTGATAGGCTAGAAATTTGGAATAACTTAGCTTGCGGAAGCAAATATCATAGCCACTGGAAGATCAGTAATCTTTCTCCCAGCATGCCAACAAAAAGGAATTTGCATATTCCCTCAATCCGGAAATGAGAGTTATTTCAACATATTCTTTTTAATATTAAATTTCAAGTCTAAAATTTCTTATTGACAACAAGATTTTAAAAGAATTTATATTTATGTATGTCGTAGGCAACCTTTATATGTATAACAAAGTCAAACAATTCCAATAGGACTCTCGTTTCCATACTGAGGGAGCAAGTTGGTGGTTTTATTCTTTTGCTGATATAGAACATTATAACAAGTTACAATTTATCATCTTTTTACTCCTTGAGTTTCTAAAGGTTGAATTATATCTCTAAATTTTCCCTTGTGACAAACCAGATGCCAAAGATGGATGGTTATGAAGCAACGAAAGCTATAAGAAGATTAGAGTTGGGGACCGGTTTACACATCCCAATTGTTGCACTAACAGCGCACGCAATGTCATCGGATGAAGATAAATGCTTGAAAGTTGGCATGGATGCCTATCTAACAAAGCCGATTGACCGTAAGTTGATGGTTTCCACCATTCTCTCGTTGACAAGAAGAACTGCTTAATTCTTACTTCTTCAAGCAGTGTAAATTACGAAGCATGATTTCACACCACTTAAGCTCAGTTGCTCATGCAGAGTCCTGATGTAAATATTTATAGTACTAGCATAAAGCAAAAACTGTATAACACTGAAAAACTATGACTTCCTCCATTTTTGGTACTCTTGTGGAGTATATCTATAGAAGAAAATTCCTCGACTAACGTTAAATATCAAATTCCTTTTGATTGCTACATTATACCACTAGTGCACAAATAATCCATCCATGTGTCATCCCAACTCCATAGAAAATAATCTTGATTCCATTTCAATTGAGTTTCAAGTAATCTTAATAGATGTGATACTTGTGGATTAATTTAAAATATGACGTGCCTATAATATGTATAGTGACATATTCAATTCCTCTTTTTTATAGCTTTTAACTTATGATATCTAAGAAATGATTGATATTTTTACATGTATTTTTAATATGTTTATATGATTTCTTTCGTGTGAAATTAAAGTGGGTCATACTTTTATGTGAGAGAAAACTATATAAAAATATAAAAAAACACACCTAAAAATAGTGCATTCCATTAAAAAACTCTTCATTGTTTTGAAAAGTAACTAAAATAACAAAGAAAAGAAGAAGCAATTAAATTTACAGGTATACATATTTTATTTTTATAATAAAATTAATTATTAGCAGGATAAATTATAAGAATACTCATCTTATAAAGAACTAACGCTGACTAAAAATAGTTAATTAAGGACATCATAGTCGATTTATCATATTAATGATCAAACCTATTGGTTTTAGTATCACTTTTTAAATTTGTAATTTTATTAATCATGTTAATTTTTTTTTTAACTTTAACATAACTAATTGGATTAAAATCTTTTTTATTACGCCCATTCTTTAAATTCCTCTAATACATATATTTAGCAACACAAATAATAACACTTTTAGCGATATAATTATTTTTGATTAATTTTATTGTATGGTTAAATATAATATTTATATTATTAACTGTGTATGGAGGTAAATTAAAAAATATATGTAATGAATGGGATCGTCAGTGATCGAACATGGATGAGCCTTCGAGTTTCATCATTACTGATCAGTAATTTTGTAAATTCCATTGGTTCTCAACGAGGCAATGAATATGTTCAATTGCCTGGTTTTCTTGAATATTTTTTACAATTGAATAATTACATTAAATGTTTACTAATATAAAAGTATATTTTAATATCATTAAATTTTACACAAATAATAAGTATCTAATTATATTTACGAGATATTTTTTATACTAACTCGATTCCAATTTATAATATTAATATTAATTTAAAATATTTTTAAATTTAAATTTAAATTTAAATTTAATATTATATATATATATATATATAAATATATTTTAACAAATAAAAGAATTCTTCATCGTTTTGAAAGGTAATTAATTAAAATAAAATTTAAACTCTTCCCGTATGGGTTGCCTTGTTGCCTAAGACGAGATCGTCTTCTCACTCTCCCTTTTTAGTCTTCTCTTCCCTCTCGCGACAGAGCTCAGAGAAAGCAGATCAAAGAAAAAGAATCCACCGGCAGACATATAAACGGTAAAAATGGCGAGATACGACAGAGCTATCACGGTCTTTTCGCCGGACGGCCATCTCTTCCAGGTCGAATACGCTCTCGAAGCTGTTCGTAAAGGTAACGCCGCCGTTGGCGTTAGAGGCACCGATACCATCGTTCTCGGCGTTGAGAAGAAGTCTACTGTCAAGCTTCAAGACTCCAGGTCCCCTTTACTTCCCCTCTACTTGTCTATTTATATGTGTTGTTGATCTTTCTCCAGGTTATGTTTTTTGATTTAGGGGTTTTGCATAACTTTCAAATTGTGCGTGTGGGATGTATGAAGCTTAGATTTACTAGATTGGAAGCAAAACTTTATGGTTTCCGGGGATTTAAGGCAAAATTTATTCGTAGAAGTTAGAGTTGTATTTTTGTAATTAACAAAAAGGGTCAATTCTCTTTTGGTATTGGTTTGCAAACAATAAAAATTCACCTTTTTTTAATTCGTGCATGACCTGACTAGGAATGGTGCTCACACTGCTTGCAACTAGTTTATACTCAATGGTTTTCAATTCTCTGTTTCTTGCTAGTACTCAATAACTTGGAAGCATGCTCTCATGGGGTCGTATGAGTCATATGGATGGATCATGGATGGATGAAAGTTTAAATTACTTATAGATGTTATTTGTAAGTATTGGATGATATTGGTATAGTTCTTGGTATTCATTTCTACTTTTAAAAAGGTAAGCTTTTTCTCATAGATTTTGTTGTTTATTTTGCCTAATTAGTAATGGTTGTCACGCTGTGTGAGCTCTATAGAAAATGTGGTGGGTTCATTTGAATGCTGTAAGAATGTAAGGTGTTGCGTGTATGCTAAAAAGAATATGCTAATTACATAGAGAATTGATATTTCCACAAGCTTCTCTTTCCTCAGCCGCTTTAGTGCGTTTGGGTTTTGGATCTGGAACAAATAGGTTCAAGAGATGAGAGAATTAACGGAAATTGATATTTCCGCAAGGCTGTCAATTTCCCTTGTGGAAATATCAATTCCCATTACATATTGCTAAAAGAGGTAAGCCTTGTTTAGTTTTCTGAGGCTGATTATCACTTAAACTAGTCCCTATCTCGACTAGACTTGTCTAATACCATGGTACGATAGCAGCTGCATTTCGTGTTCTCTTTAACATATCCTAAATATAAATAATTGTTTTCTGACTATTATGTTTGCTCCCCTTTGCAGATCTGTCAGGAAGATTGTAAATCTGGATGATCACATTGCTTTGGCCTGTGCTGGTCTTAAAGCAGATGCTCGTGTTCTTATAAACAGGGCACGCATTGAGTGTCAAAGCCATAAGCTAACCGTTGAAGATCCTGTTACTGTGGAGTATATAACTCGTTACATTGCTGGTCTTCAACAGAAGTACACACAAAGTGGTGGTGTTAGGCCATTTGGCCTTTCAACTTTGATTGTGGGTTTTGACCCATATACTGGCGTGCCAGCACTATATCAGACTGATCCTTCTGGGACTTTTTCTGCCTGGAAAGCTAATGCTACTGGGAGAAACTCCAATTCGATGAGGGAGTTTTTGGAAAAGAATTATAAAGAAACGTCTGGCCAAGAAACTATAAAGCTTGCTATCCGTGCGCTGCTTGAAGTAAGTATATGCTACCTGTATTCCACCAAAATAATTTCTCTATCCACACTCTTGTTTGCAGTCTCTCCACTCCCTCATATATTTTTGGGGCAGGGGTGGAATTTCCTTTAAATAATTCTATACTTGGCATCTGCCAAAGTATTAGTTTTGGTTTACTTGTTATGAGCTAATCCGCAATGTTACTTTTTTTACTAATTCTCTGTTAAGGTATATATTCAGATCAGAGAGTGACATCAATATTTGTTATCATTTAAAACAAAGAAGAAAGTCGAGTTTGGGATCTTTAAACATGAATCACTTCCTGGTTTTCTTTGACGTACTAACCACCACCAAGTGAAGGAAATTTATTTATTTTTGTAGTGATCCATAGGCAGATTGTCTGCATATGTTTGTGTACATGTCTGCTTCTTTTTTTTGTCGAATTGTAGTAAAAAATAATAAACTTGCCTGAAGAGATTGCTAGTCTTGTCCACTTCAGCCCATTACCACTTTGTTTTTAGTTGAATGTTCGATGAACTTTAGGCAATAGTTGACATTGGTTGGGCTAGAAATCATGTTATGTCTGCTCTATATTTTCTTTTCAAATTCTTTCTTGAGGGGAAATATTTTGTTTTTTAATTTCCGATGTTCCATATTCTTCTTGACGTGAGGATCAGTAGACATGTGCCATCATGTTTAAAGGCTAGAGGTAATATCTTCGCTGAAGTAGCTGATTCTCACTTCTCATGATCTCATCAATTAAATGGTATTATGAAACACATTGGATTAGTTATTTTCTAGTCGTGGCTTATTCAAGTCTGATGGTCTCATGATTAATTGCAGTGTATTGATAATTATTCCTTCACATTTCCGTTCTATCCTTCACCTCCCGGTTCTTCCCGATTATTTTCTTCGGGTTACGCTTCCATGATGGACACCTGGTTACATAACTAAAGTTATTATTAATCACTGAACAGGCAGATACCAATCTAAATTCTCTGCTAGATTTATGCATTTAGTCTTCCCAAAGTTGGATTGGTTTCCTTTTTTCATTACATCAGAGGTACTTCAAAGTTTTCTATTTCATACATTTGGCTAACAGACGACTTTTTCAATTTGTGCATCATAAGACTATGGAATTGGTCATATCCTGAGTAAGTTATGGGGTATTAGATTCTATAACTGGGAAAACAGAAACTCTTTTTTGCTGGGACTGATGGAATAGCATTTACTTAGGTCCAGTCTCTCATAGCAACAGCCAAAACTGAGTGGTGATTAGATCTAGCATTCATTTTGCTTTCTAATTTGATTTCATTTTGCTAGTGGCTACAAGTATGATGTGATTGAGGTGAAGACATAGTCTATATAAATCGGCCTCCTGCTGCGTGGTGGCAACAAAAATGGTGAAACACATTGATGATTTCCTTTTGTCTTTTATCTATATAGCTAGAATTTATGTCTAATGAAGAAGTAATTATACTAAATACTGCAAGGATATTTGGAATATAAATAGCTCTATCCATCAAATCCAATATACCAAAATAAAGGAGAACGATGAAAGAAATGGAGATGGAATCTAACTGTTGTTGTGGTACGCCTGTAACACAGAAAACGAACAAGTATCTTTGGTTTTCAATTAAAATGTTTCCTATAAATAAGCTGATGAGATAAGTTAGTTACTAGGTTCCATGAAAGAACATTGAAGTTTCAGTTTTGGGTCGGGTTTCCGGGCCATCCCACTATAGCTGTTGAGCATATTGTCACGATGTTTAATGATTGTCTCTCATTTTCATTAACAGATCTTCAATGTTGTAGGTTGTTGAGAGTGGAGGAAAGAACATAGAAGTTGCTGTCATGACAAAGGATCAGGGTCTTCGACAGCTTGATGAAGCTGAAATTGATGCTGTTGTTGCTGAGATTGAAGCAGAGAAAGAGGCTGCCGAGGCTGCAAAGAAGGGCCCGTCCAGGGATACATAAGCCTGATTTTATTTTCTCCCATAGCATGCATACTTTTTCCCTTGATGGCATTCCATGTGAACATGTAATCTCGACTTATTCGACTGTTGGGGCTTCTCGTGTGGTTTAGATTTGGTAATATTTCAATGATTTATGGTGTTGGACAATATATGAACAAGTTTATTTGCAAATCTTATGAAAGTTGCGTAGCAGAGTTATGAACTCATTTGTTTTCAACTGCGCACGTGATAAATTGAGGCATGACACTCATACATGACAAATCCGTGCATGTGCTATAAAATGGATTCTTAAATCAAGCAAACTGAAATTTAAGATCTAATAGCATAATCCAAAGAAATCCTTTCATGTGTCGAACGAGTTCTTAAATCAATTTTTAACATTTTATATAAAGGCAAACTATTGAGCTAAAAATAAAAAAAGAAGCTCCGGTGGCATAATTTAAAAAAATCCTTATATGTGTAGCGTAACTATAAGATGAGAGCTCAATCATTTAATTGGAAAAAAATAAAATAGAAAACGACTACCAAAGTGAAAAAAAAGTCCAAAATTTATTCTTATACTGAAGCCTAAAAAAAACAAACTGAAAAATGGTAGATAAATAAATGAGAAGTGGATACAAATGAGAAAAAGAAAAAGGCAAATGCAGGGTAAAAATTGGAATGGCTGGAAAATGGAGGGACTAAATGATAGAAGTAGAGAAATACAAAAATGAAAGAAATGGGAAAATACAGGGTAAAAATTGGAATGGCTGAAAAGTGGAGGGTTTAAAAAGTTGGCCCATGCAGGTCTCGAACCTGCGACCTTCGCGTTATTAGCACGACGCTCTAACCAGCTGAGCTAATAGGCCATATCCTTTGAGCTAATAGGACATATCCTTTGGGGTAGAAGATACTGTATTATTCAACACACTAAACAAAACCTTGATAATATGGACGAGAGGGGAGAGAAAGGGAGGGTATTGATCGAAGATGAACATGGAAGAGCGCAGAAACGGAGCAAAAAGAGAAGACTACGAGGTGTCTTCAAATTTCCCTTCTGCATAATATATAATCAAACCCTAGAGCGTTTCTTCTCTGTTTGATTGTTCATTATACTTGTGACAAATTAATTTGGGGATTGAGCGATGCTTAAAGATTTAAAAGTCTCTTTGGATCAGTTGTTGTCAACAGATTTACTCAATATTGTTTGTTTATTTTATATAAAAAAAATATCTTGCATCCCGATAAATCCTGCAGCTCTTGGTTTCAATACAATCACTTATCTAAGCTCTTTTTAACAAATTCTGTTCTTGATTTGATTGGAAGCTAGTTGTTCACTGATTTGAAATTCTTTTGGAAGATAACTATCAATGCACTAAAAGTTTTAGCTTTAAAATCACAAAAAACAATTTATTTATTATTTATTTATTTGTGTTTGTGGAGTCTCTTAAAAAATTGTTTTTTTAGTTAGAAAATCATGCAAAGAGGCTGTTTTTGTCAGAATTTTTTGTTTGATTGTTCTTACATTAATTGCTTATGTTATGAAGAGTTGCTTCTATCCAATTTTTTCATTCTTCTTCTATGAATCGTCGCAATTCCACTTCTCCTTAACTGTCGCCTCCTTGCTATTAAAAATCTGTAGAGGGCTATCAATTGGCGTTTCTAAAACTGCAGATACAATCTATTGGACCATAGATACCATATAATATATATTGTTACATAAGCTTTGTTTTTATTTACCAATATTTAGCCAGGGTTGAGCATGGATTGGGTTTTCAGAGGTGCTATAGATTCATAGGGAGCTGAAACATTTGTTCATTGATTACTGATTTGCAATTTGTAATGAGTTTTGGTGAGACCCATGTCCATAGCGTAGATTATTAAAAGCTTTTTCTTTTGCATTTAGAAGTTTGAAATTGGAACTTTGGATGCGTAGGACCTTTGATAAGCTAAAGAAACTTTTCAATGTTGTAGAAGCCATTGAAAGAAAGGAGTTTGTTACCCCTAGACTCTATATTTCTGGATCTCGTTACTTCTAAACTTTTGAGTGGTAACTGATACCCAACGTGTCTCTTCCTCCAGTTGTTACTTGTTTTTGTTAGAAGAATCATCTAAATTCTTTGGTCTTTATCATCCTACTAATTGTTAAAGCATGAAATAAAACTGCAGATTGAAGGAAAGAAGCAAGCTGCTGCAGATGTTCTGTTCAATTATTCGACATTTGTTATGACATGTATCGGAAATCAGGTGCGGCCTTGTGACTTGAGGATGCATCTAATGAAGGTAGTCTAGATATTCTTGCTCGATATTTTTTTTTAATTAGCAAGACCGGCAATTACATGTTTTTCTTTTACCTCTATTTATTCTGTTAACAAATCTATCTAAAGAGATATTCCTTAATGAATCTGAAAGGTGGTAACAAGGAGCCTTAAAAAAACGAAAACTGTGGTGTGTTTCCATTTTTTGCAGTTTTTACCAACAAACTATGTAGTCTTAGATATAGGATATGACATGGAAAACACTAGCACATAACTGTGCTAGTCCCTAGTATATAGAATTTCATATTATTTTATTTTTGACAAGTACTCCCCTAGTATATAGAACTTCATTTTATTTTATTTTTGATAAGTCCCCTAGTATATGAACGGTTTGAATTGGTGACCTTAGTATAATTTGCTGTGGGGATTAGAGATCTGTTTTGTTGAATAGTGATCTAACAATTTTGTTTATTTTTTTTGCTTTGTACATTATAATTCAGGAGATTTCTGGTATGCCAACTTCTATGAAAAAGGAGTCGTCACAAAATGCTGCTTCTCCTGAAGCGGGAACTGCATCAAGCTCGGGCATGAGACTAGATAAAAATGAGAGTTTTCGGGCACTATTGGCTTGAGGTGTGGTTTCTAGACATTTGTTATGCAAGATGATCGGCACCGTGGTTCATATAATTTGAAATCTGTTTTAAGCCCATTAATATATTTTCTTTCTTTTACAGCAGATTATGCAATATAATGTTGCTAGTGGATTATGTTTTATTTATTTCGTGAAATTCCTTATAAGGCACAGACAGACTTCCGATATGTGAACATACAAAAAGACAGCATATCATTCCCAGTGTGCTTTGTAAATGGTTATTAAAATGTCTTCATGCTCAAGAATGAAGTCACAATTAATTAAGAAGAAATATTCTTCATTATCACACGGTGGTTGTCATAAGAGAGAAAGCAAAGTCCAATTGTGGGCAGCAGGCTAATAACAAACAATTGAGTCATGACCTTACCAATGTTGTTGGTATTATTGGTGAAACAGGGAATGAAAGTGGACATAATAAAGTGGACAAATCATAAAACCTTACCAATGTTCCACAATCCGGTAAACTACATTTTATTTTAATATCTAAAAATTATTCATGATATTAGATTTTTGTGATGTATTATTTTGGACCTACTCTCATTTAAGCATTTAAAAATTAAATAGGATTTGATTTATATTTAAAAATAAAAATAAAAATAAAAATATGATGCTTAATGCAATGTCGTAGTATTATTCTATCTAAATTGATTTAGTAGCTTAAATATAGAATTTCAAACTAGTTTAATAATGTATGATTTATTATTATTATTATTATTATTACATAACCATCATTATATTGTTTTATTTGCAGAGAAAATCTCAATCTGTAGCTAGAGCATTAGTAATTTCCCAATTTAAATATACTTTGTATATGTAGATTTGTTTTCAGCGTACCTAATTAGCAGCTTGGGGATAAAAAATGACTTTATTGAAATGAATTTAGAGGGGAAATAAATATATAGTAGCTAGTGCCACACATCAAAAAGTTTATTATCACTCCATCATATATATAACTTTTTGAAAACGGAGTGAGAGGGTGGTCTAAGCAAATAAATTTAATACAGGTTTAAATTATATATCTTTTACTAGTATATATTAATTAACCTTTGACCCTTTAATTTTATGATACAAATATTTTTGTGGGTGCAAATGATAATAAAAAGTATTATTTACTTATCATGTACTTAAGAATTGAAGTAATAACTTATTAACGGAATTGATATTTCCGCAACCTATTTTGTTATTTTCGTAAGTAGGTCCTATTTTTGTTAGCTAAAAATCTTGCGGTAGGAATTGATATTTTCACAAGCTCCACTTGCGAAAATATCAAAATAGGTTGTGAAAATATCAATTCCCCTTATTAATATCAAAGCAATAAAAGTTTTTATGCATTATATATATATATATATATATATATATATATATATATATATATTTTAAAAAACTGTAATTGCAGTTGTGTGTGTGTATATATAAATCACATTGTCTAGATTGAAAACATTCACAATGACTGAGGCGGTCGAAGCTAATCTTAAGTTCTCGTTTCACAATGGTTGAGACGGACGAATATAATCTTAAAGTTTTCGTTTCGATATGAGAATAGTACGGGAGCATCGTATTGATTACAACTTTCTTTGGATCTTCGCAAAAAAATTCAGAAATGATTTAAATGGTAAGATCGATTTCTCAATCACTCCAGAATGAAAGGGGCATAATCATTTTTTGTACTGCTTGATATGAGAAAATGTATTTTTGGGTAATTTTAATTTTATTTTCTTATTAAGATGAAGCCTAATTTATTTTTAGATTTAGGTTGTCATTGAAATAATAAGAGATATATGCATTTTTATTTTTTTTTAAAGAGATGAGACATGATAATTTTTTGATCGTCAAAATTTCGCACAATATCCAAAATTTAATCTATTATACAATGGAAAAACTTGCACTCCCCTTTCACATTTTAAGTAAATCCATCCAATTAAGTAATAATCTTATTTTTATATTGAAAACATGATTAGTCATAAAAGAGTGCTAAACCAATTTTTGAGATAGGGGTACACAATGTGCCTGTACAGGATGTAAATGCAGAACACAGATTTAGTGGGGAAACTATAAAACTTCACTAAAATAGAGGACTGATCATGCAAATTTATCCTCAGTTTTATCCGGCTATACACAACGGCTAGTCCGTAAAACGGTAACCTGCAACGGTCGATTAATTCAAAAAAAATTATTGAATACTTACCTAAAGTACTTCCTCCGTTCTACTATATCTTTCTCTCCTTTTTCTTCAATTTTCACTCTTCTCCGAGTAATCTTCTTCCCATCCCACATTTCCTCTGCCCTTTCACAGAAAGAAGAAAAAGCCCCAAAATTGAAAAATGTCGCAAGAAATGTGGAATGCTCCTCCTGGGTTTAGACCCACTAAATCTGCTCCTTGTTCACCAGCTAAACCTCTTGGGGTTTCCCGAACTAGATCTGAATCTTTTCATGTGACTCACAAAGTCCCAGTTGGTGACACTCCTTATGTTAGAGCCAAAAATGTTCAAGTAAGCATCTTTTGGATCTCTTAGTATTTGCATAATTGTCTTGATTTATGGCGATAATCAATCATCATTTATCTGGATATCTTTGGTTTTGGTGTTCCTTTTTTCTTTTTTTTAAAGGATTTAAACCCTGTGGAAATATCATTTCCCTTTTTGTACTTGCTTGATTCTGAATGCTGGGTACTTCTAGTTATGAATTATGGTGTTGTAAATCTTCATCTATTGATAGGTGTATGAATTAATATTTTCACAGTGGTCTTGATTTGGATTGTAACAAATATAATTTTTCTGACTATGTTTAGTTTTAGTGATCTTTTACTTTATCAATAAATAGGTACTCTTGATTTTACTTAATTTTTGTAAATTTCCTAATTTTAAATTGATGGGGGTATTCTGGTTATGATGTTGATCTGTAATTTTTATGGGTATCTTTGGATTTGATGCTCTTTCTTTTCTATGAAATGGTTACTCTTGATTTTATATTTGGTTGAGTTCCTTGTTTTGAAATTATGCTACTTGTGGTTATTATGTTATTGACTGCTCTATAATTTTAAATGGTGTTTTTTTGGTTTTTTATCAGTTGTTGGAAAAGGACCCCGAAAAGGCAATACCTCTATTTTGGGCTGCCATAAATGCAGGAGATAGAGTGGATAGTGCTCTGAAAGATATGGCTATTGTAATGAAGCAACAGAATAGAGCAGAGGAAGCTATTGAGGCCATTAAGTCATTGCGAAGCCGGTGTTCAGAACAATCTCAAGAGTCCCTTGATAACATCCTGCTGGATCTTTACAAGGTACTCGAAAGATTAAAACTTTCTACTTATTGAGTTCTTTATTAGTCTTTAGTTAGAATCCTGATGATGTACTTCGATTTGTACAGAGATGTGGGAGATTGGATGACCAAATCGGCTTGTTGAGACGCAAATTGTTCTTGATTCATCAAGGGATGGCTTTCAATGGGAAGCGCACAAAGACAGCGCGATCTCAAGGGAAGAAATTCCAGGTTTCTGTGGAACAAGAAGCGACTCGATTATTGGTAAGAAGAATATCACGCAGACATTTTTTTTATTTTGGAACAAAAAAATTGGAAAATTGTAGTCTTTTTGTTGAACGGAAGGACCTAGCGATTAGAATGTCACATCATATTTTAAAAAAAAATTCTCATGTTTTTCAGGGGAATTTGGGATGGGCACTTATGCAACAGAACAACTACATTGAAGCTGAGGATGCTTATAGAAGGGCACTAGTGATTGCAGCGGATAATAACAAGATGTGCAATTTGGGCATCTGTTTGATGAAACAAGGCAGAATTTCCGAGGCAAAAGAGACACTGAGGAGAGTTAAGCCAGCAGTAGCAGATGGCCCGAGAGGCGTTGATTCCCATCTCAAGGCCTATGAGAGAGCACAACAGATGCTCCGGGACCTTGAATCCGAAATGATGAACAAGGGGGTTGATAGAATCGAACAGCGCAAACTGTTTGATGCATTCTTGGGTTCTTCTGCAATTTGGCAGCCTCAGCCTTGCAGAGAACTTAATACTGCTCCAATTTCTTCAGCTAGACCCCAAGATGATTTTGCTGATGAGAATGTTAATTCAAACATCATAGCAAACCCCACTCGTCTTCCTGTACAGAAAATTGTTAAACCAGTTATCCGTTTCGGGAATTCACTCAACATTGATAGACAAGTTATCCCTTTTGGGAATTCACTTAACATTGCTGCACCCCCATATTATTCATCAAAATTTGTAACCGAACCGATTAGTACTAACCATTTGACAGATAGGCTTAAGAGAACAAGGTCTGGGAATGCTACTAACTTGAACAGAGGAAACGACATCGGAGATTCATGGAAGCCTTTGATGATGGAGACTTCTAGCCAGCCGAATTTGCCAAAGGAGGAAACTGGGGAGAACAAGTGGAGAGACTTGCTACCGGATAGCAAGGACTTTGAGGATGCTATTCTGGCTGCAGTTTTGGGTTCAAGCAGCAGCGAGTCTGGAAAGATTGGGGAGATGATGATAAGCAGCAGTGGTGGTGATGCTGGGAAAGTTCAGAGAAAGATTGATAAGAGGCTCAAGGTTTTTCAAGAGCTTGCGCCTTCTTTGAGTCCAAGGGCTTGATTCAAGAGCAATATTAGCGAGTTATAATAAGCTGGGGTTGGCTAATTTAATTTATTATTTAGGATGGAGATGATCTTGTTCTCCTTGACTTGACTCCTCACTCCTCCTTGAGAGTGATGGGAGTCTGCAGTATGGTGGTAGTTCTATTCTGGCTGTAAAGTATAGAGCTTCATGGAGCACTGTTGGTGTTCACTCAGCATAAGCTTTTCATGTTTAATAATTCTTTGATTATCCAAACATTCAACTTTTTACTTCCCCCCTTCTCCCCCAAACCCCAATAAGTTCAAATCTTAACATTCAATGAATTAGTTCTATTTTAAGTAGTCCATGGAATGAATCTTAACAATTATTTTCTCTTCTTCAAATCCGACATACATTTTGTGATCATTAATGTCCGAGGAGGACGACAAGATATTCAATTTTGTTGTAAGCACATGTGGTATTGCGGGTGGTCAAGGACCAAGGTATGAAGGATTTTCAGTCAAAGCTGACTGCGGCGGGGATAATCTTGTGGATTTACAGCTTGTGACCCGTCCTTGACAATGAGGGAAACAAATCCAAGAAAGAAGACAAAAAAAGGGTCATGCTGCGAGTGATGTTGGTGGCATGCGAAGGAAGGGCAAATTAACATACAACATGATATTGAATGTGGGTAGAAAAACAAGGAGTCAGAGTCATAGAGAGGAAGAAGTAGTTGTTTTATCTGTGGCGGACCACATTATGCACGAGAATGTCCAAGGAAAAAAATTGGTCGCATTGATGGCCAGTGAGGAATGCGGCCCGGCCCTCTTATAGATATCTAATGAAAACGAAAGGACAAAAAAAGAAAGAAGCTAATTTATTTTCTTTAACGGCCGTTGGAATGAAAATTAACCTCTTTTTTTTTGGTTCTCCCAGAAAAAAATCTTCCTTTATAGAACCCATTTTAAAGATTATTTAGCTCTAAAGAGTTTTAAAATGAAGATTACAAAGAAAGTTTTTACGAGACTCAAAAGAAACAAGAAGGGAGTTTAGTGGTAAAATTTACAAAGTCATCACCGATGAAAACCTACCTAAATCACACAAACATAAAAATCAACATTTAATGCATTGATAGACGACATATGGGGTCCGCGATGAACTAAAAATGAATACACCAGCCAAAAACTTCGCACTCATCCACCCAGACCTAAAACCCAAATATTTTTCCCACTTGAATGTACCAAAAATATTAGTGTGAGTCCATGTACAAATTAGGATTTACATTTAATCAAAAGAATTAAATTAACTAAGACAAAAAAATCAAAAATAAATGAACAAGATCCGAGATGGCCTTTATAAGTCCCGAGACAGAAGGCTTGTGGGTCAGGCCATCTTATTTTGGGAATTAATTGAGAGATTGGATTGGTGACTAGAAGACTGAGACAATTTGGATATTATCTGGGTAACTTGGAGTATTCTAAGAATTTTTCTATTACTAAGGGTATTCTAAAATTTTCTCAAAGTCACATGTCTGACACGTGACCTCTTGCTAGGGAGCGCTATAAATAGCCCCCTCATTTCATGAGGAGATGACTTTTGGCCACTAATTAGAGAATTAATCTCTCTAGACCCAAGGGAGCTTGAATTATCTCTTAACTTGTTGGTGACTTAGAATATATTCAATTCTGATCTGAGACACTAGTGAATATACTTAGACCCTCAAAGTTGAACCTGAATTCCTTCGAGACCCCAAACACATGATAGGCTCTTCGATACTAGCAATTACGCGGGAACCCTAAGAGTTCTGTCTGGTATTACTTGAGTAATTGTTCACCTGTTTTTCTTCCATCTTCAATCAAGCAATCAATTTTATACTCTTTGCAGATTTTTTGTCTCCTCGACTGATACGAAACCCTAAGCCTAAAATGCACCTGAATAACGAGAAAAATACTAGGGTCTAACTACAATCATGGTTTCTTCCACCAAATTCTTCGATGTCACAATCGATTTAGATTTTCATTTTATTTTTTGTTCACAAATATATTGTTTTAGAGAAAATCTTCAACCTTTTAATTTCATTTTTCATCAATTATTCATATTTTTACTTCTCATTCTGAAACTTCAGCTTTTCATTTTTTGGAACAAGCTGATCTGATGAAGTATTTTATGTTTTTCGTTTGAGTTATGAGCTTGTCAACCATGTAGCTAAGGGGTCAAATTTATCATGCAATGAACTTAGGTCACGTTTATTTGCAAGAATTATAATCCCAAGACATGAATTATAATTCCAATGGATTTTGTTTGTTTGCAAGGATTATACTTGGAATAAGCCTATTAACCGTGAGTGTCTATTTTTAAATTTGAACTTGAAACTATTAGTTTAAGAATTATAAAATAACGAGTATAATACCTGGTTGAATATAGTATTAAATAGTCCTCCATATTAAGTCATTTTATAATTCCTGGACTAATAGTCTCAAGTTCAAATTTAAAAACAAACAAGACACTTGAGATTCATAGGCTTATTCTAAGTGTAATCATTACAAACAAACACTATGCCTTGGGGATTATAATCTCGAGATTATAATTCTTACAAACAAACATGACCTTAATTCTTTGGAATTGGTCGCATTCTCTCATATATATATATATATATATATATATATATATATATATATAATATTAAGTTAGGGAATTGATATTTTCACAAGACTCTCCTCAAATGAATAGTAAATGGGACCCACCTCATATGAGTGAGATCTTGTAAAAATATCAATTTTTCTTGTAGCTAAAAATATCAATTCCCTTTGTTATATACCGTTATATATGGTGTGCCATTGTAGTTTTGCTTGGTATCACCATGTAGGTGAGGATGCATATTTGGGCCATATATAGGAACGACTTGAGCAGTACTACTAAACTGAATTTTGTTATGATGTGTTGAACTTGCATGTTCTAGGTAATTAAATTTTTTAAGGATTTTATGTGTGACCCTATCCAAATCCTTTAAATTGATTACATTTGTGTTACTTTTGATATTAATGAATCTATTGCTGATACAAAAACTCCTTTGTCATTTTATATAGCTAATGTATATATATATATATATATATATATATATATATTACGTTTTTGTTGACAAAAATTGGAACAAATTAAAAAAACAACGAAGCATTCAATTTACTTTTTGTAAATTTTATTGATTAATACGATGACAACTAATTATTGTTAGAATTAATGAATATTCTATTAAATCGATCTGATGACAATTAATAAAAGAAATTAATATTTTTATAAGAGAAATTGATATTTTTACAAGACTTTCCTAAAATAAATAATAAATAAGACTCATCTTATGTGAATGAAATATTATAAAAATATTAATTTTTCTTATAAAAATATTAATTTCCTTAATAAATGTTCTCTCTAAAGAATGAACCACGTGCGATAAATGTTATCTAAACAAAGATAATTAAGAAGGATGGAAAAAAGTGCATGCATGTGATAATTTGATTTGACGGTTGAAAATGTTATGCTGTAGTAAGTAGTACTAGTATATTTTATTATTTTTTAATAATTTAATTTCTTTCATTGTTATCGTTTTTGGCCTATATTCATTCTCACACCGGAACTATTTTCATCGACCCAAGCTGTCAAACTCTTTTTAGTGTGACTGTTAAATTGTCCAGATATTTCGTGATTTTTAAAGATTTTAGGTGGACTTATAAAATTAGGCGACAATATGCACAATTTTTTTCTTTGTAAATTTTATTCATTAATACGATGACAATTATTGTTAGAATTAATGAATATTCCATTAAATCTATCTGATGACAATTAATAAATGTTATCTCTAAAGAATGAACCACATACGATAAATGTTATCTAAGCAAAGATAATTAAGAAGGATGGAAAAAAGTGCCTGCATGTGATAATTTGATTTGATAGTTGAAAATGTTATGCTATAGTAAGTAAGTAATAGTTTAGTACATTCGCCCGCAAAATCACAATTAATTAATAGATGGAAATATCAGAATCTCAAAGATTTAGTTAGTGCCCTTAATACTATCTCAAAGATTTCGTTAGTGCCCTTAATACTTTTAAGAGCAGTTGGAAATTAAGTTGGTGACGTTATTAATTTCCAAAAAAAAATTCATGCGTATAAATACCATACCCCCACAAAGAAATCTTTGTGTCTAATAACTAGCTAGTTAGGTTATTACTTATTCATCATCAGTACCATCCATAAATCTCTGATCTCTAGCTAGCACGAGCGCACTAGATCGAGATGGCTTCTTGTGTAGATAATAACAAGGCTATGGGTGTGCTCGTGGAGTTCAATCCGGAGGAGGAAAATGGGGTTCTTATGTCGATCCCGGTAAAATTTGCACTTGTTAATTGATGTATTGTTATATATATATATATATATATATATATATAAAACTTTTCATATACTTTTATTTTTTTTAAATTTATTATAATTAATTACTAATTGATGTTCTAATTAACAGTGGTCATCAAAACTGCTGATAAAAACAAACAGCAGGATAACATCTTCGTGGAAGATGTACGATACATGCCTATCATTCACCCTCTCGGAAGATCAGGCTGCATACATTCGAAGAATGGATGTGGTAATTAATTAATTATTATGTACACAACTTATTATAATTTGGAGTACTCTTTATCTAATTGTTAATTAATTTTGACATTTGGAATTAAGTGATCAATACGCAAAATCAATCCTTGAATATATAATTTTTGTTTAAGCTTAATTAAAAGCCAAACAAAATTAATGTACAACAATTTATGTAAGATCGATTTTGTTGGCTTGAATATTCAAATAAACTCATAATTAGATACCAACTCTAACTACGTACGTACAACACATGCATGCATGCGCGCAGGTGATGGAACCCTTAACAAAGGAAACTGGAGGTGCCAGTAAGAAGGGGTGGTTCCCATTGTCAGAAAGGTTGGCGGGATGGAGAGCTGAAACCCGCCAACGTTTCAAAAATGAAAAGATTGAGACGGTACGTACGTTAGCTATTTAATTAATTATACATCCATCTTTAATGTACTTGTTTGTTTATAGAGGAGTGAGATTCTTTTTAATTTCTTTATATCGAGATTTATGACGATAATTTTTTAAATTTATGATGGTGATATGTATTGTTGTTATAGTCTCATATTTTGTAGGGCTACGACGACGAAACATATTGTCGTCATAGGCCCTAAAAATCACCGTCGTAGACATCGATATAGACTTCTGATTACAAAGAATCTCATGTCGTTTATGGACTGCTAGCTAGCTACTCAAATCATCGGTGCATCTTACATATATATATATCATGCAGCTACATACGCAGTGTAAATTTAAAAAATAATTCTTTTTTTGTTGTTGTTAAATACTCTTTCAGTTACGAATTATAACATCATTATTGACTTTTTAAAAGTTAATTTTAAAATTAAAATTGACATTTCAAAAGTCAATTAATCTTATAATTTGATATTTTATTTAATTTTTATTTGTTTATTTATATATCATTAGATAGTAATTAGCTAGTGTATTGATTTTGGCTATATATATATAAATTAATAATTAGAATTTAAAATGTTAATCTTGTTGTGTACGTACGTAGTTCTATCATCACGACAAGTTGAAAAGGACTCTTCGGTCAATGGACCAAGTAAAATTTTATATTTGTTACGGTTTTGTTCCAACGTGTCAAGAAAGAAAGAGATCAAGAGAAGCTCAACACTCTTTGGTAAGTTTATTTAATTTAGCTGCATATACGTAAAATTAATTGTTATATGTACTGCAGATCTATCGAATACGTAATTACGTACTACATATTTTATATATTATTATCGATCATGCAGCAGGATATTAATCATGTGTCAGTGGTGGAATATTCTTCCGATGATCTGCAGTCGTCTCAATGGAAGAGGGAAAGGAAAAATTATGTGATTTCTGTTAGCAGTACTATCGAGTCGTCAGGCTCATCGTCATCATCATCTTGTTACAAGAAGCCATTAGAGAAAGCGTTGGAGGCATTTTATGCTGATGCCCATAACAATCTGCTCAATTATCAAGAGAATTAGCTAGCTAGTAAATGAATGATAATATTTGATAATTAGCTGGCTAGGAAATAAGGGATGTTGGTTAGTTTATTATTATTATTATAAATAAATTTAAAAAATTAAATTTTTTATATAATTATTTTTCACATGAATACAAAGTGAGTTTCATATTTTATATGAAATAAAATTATATAAAAATATAAAAAATATATGTATCAAAAATAATGCTCCCCTAAATCTGTCAAACTTTGTATTTCTTGTCCTCGATCGTGGCCTTATCCATAATTTTTAGATTTATGTTTGATCAATTTGGACATTAATGAACGAAAGTTTCTTTTTCGAATTCTCATTCCAAAAAATAAATATCATGTATTACTGCTTATAAATTTTCTTTTTGATGCATGTTGGTTAATTTATTGGACTTATATTCATGGTTCAGTGATTAAGTACTGTATGATCTTTATATATATATATATATATATATATATATATATGACAAATCTCAAAAATGTACGTACTACTACTGCGTATGATTTTTCATATAACTGAATAAATGATCGATCATGAACAAGGTGTTATTCTAGCTTATACTTCTTATATTCTACTATATTTTAATAAGCTTTTATGGTGACTTTCCTAAAAGAAAAATAAAATAAAATTACACACTCGTAACTAATGGTATGAGATCTTCTATAATTAAATTTCTCTGTTTCTCTGTGTCAATATTTATGGCGACGATTTTTAGGGTCTATAACGACGATATATATCGTCGCCATAACCTTTTTTTTTTGTAGAACTACAACGACATGGGACATATCGTTGCCATAAATCTCGACACATAAAAATAAAAAAAATCATTACAAAGAATCTGAACCCGTAACTTAACACGTATATATGAGGCTTCTAGTTCTTAAAGAAACATTAATGTTATTTAAGGTTTTAAATATGCTAATTATAATAATAATAATAATAAAATTAAAAAAAAATACTAGCTTACACAACATGTATTTTAATTTTAATGTATGCAATTATATGGAAGGGTTGTTGCTATTTTTAGTTTTGATCGATAACTAAGGGTTATTTGTATAAGGGTCTGTTTAGAAATGATTTATTTTAAAAGAATTTATAAGTTAAATTTTAAAATCACTTTAAGTGATGACTTATAAATAAAAGTATTAGGCACTATTTAAACTTAGAACTTATAAATTAAGTTAAAATAAAATGGAAGGTGTTTGACAAAAATAAATTATAAGTTAAAATAAAATACAAATTAACACTATTAAAATAAGGGTAAAAGAGTCTTTATATTTGGTCAAATTTACTTATTTTAAAATAAGTTATAAATTATTTTTTTGAAAAGTAAGATCTAAATTGTAGCTTTCCAAGAATTACTTATAAGTCAATTTATAAATTAAAAAATAAGTCACAATTAAATACGCGAATAGTAATAAACCAGTTTATCTCAATAACATTTTTTTTATAATTTACAATTATTATCAGTCGACTCACGATTTCACAACTCTGTTTAGCTAAATTTTAACTGATAAATTAAATCGATGTCAAAATTTTTTACTCATAAGGCACAATTTAAAATGTTTTGATCATTTAAACAGGTGACAATCAATTTGGGATTGGCCTGAGATAATTTGGCAAGCAGGGACTTAGAATCAATGATTTGAAACTCGGATCGGCTCAATTGGTTTAATCAGTTGAATCGAGACCGATTAAATTGATCCGATAAAAAATAGTTAATACCGATTTATTGTCAGTTCGATCGATAAAATTAGTTACTTGACTCAGTTAAATCGATTTTAAAGTATTTTTTAATATTTTTTATAAAAAAATATTTTTATTTTTAAAATTAAATATTTTAAATGATATTATAATATAATTTTATTATATTTTAATTTATAAAAAATTAAATATTTTAAAATTTTATTAATTATTAATAATATATATTTTATATATCTGTAATGTCACTAATTTAATAACAATTCGATTTGAATTGACGATCCATTCAGTCGATGACCGGTCCACTATGAAAACATTGCCTAGAATCATACAATCTATCTACCCCTCTCAAAAACTCCCTCTTTCTTCCCATCTCCACCAACTAAACTCAACGCCAGCCATGTTAAAGCTAAAGAGCTAATCCCATTCTTCCTCACCAAACCAGTATCTCTCTACCTAATTAAATCGTATGGCCGCCTTTTCTTCTTTCTCTCTCTACCCAAACCAAGCCCTCTCTCTCCCCAATCACCAACACCGCCAACAACTCAACTCTTCATTCTCCCAAGTCGATTACTCCCTCCGGTGCCGGAGCTCCGACTCCCTCACCTTCCGGTTGTCTCATTCTATAGCTCCCAGTTGTCGAATTGAATCCAGCCGAGTGCGATTGAGGGTACGTGCGAGTTCGGCCACTCAAGTGATGGATCAATCCTCCAGTAAAACGAGTTCAACTGTTCCTACTATCGTGGAGGTTGATTTGGGCAACCGGAGCTACCCGATTTATATTGGATCCGGCCTTCTCGATCAACCTGATCTTCTTCAGAGGTACCACCATTTGAGTTTTACTTCTTTCTCTATATGTACATCTCCCTGACAGCCGTATGGTATTACTACAGTTAATTGAATCCATTTAGGCTTATATCTTTCTGTGGTAGGAGATCATTTGCTCCTTGTTATGTCTTTCAATCAGACTTTCTACTTGTTTTGTTTCCCCTAGTAATGAAAGTCGATGCATGAGCTCTAATTAAATGTTCATAAGGTAAAACTAGGAAGAATAATTAGTCTCATAAGAATTATCATAGATAGGGAGAGATTTTAGATAGATACCCATGTTCTCATCAGTTTGGCATAGCTAGAGAAGTAATAGCAATTAAGAAATTTTAGAAAATGTACCACATAAGGAGATAAGATATAGATACCCTGAACCAAACATAAATTAAAACAATAAATGTAACTACATAAACACTCGAAGCCAAAACATACCGTGACTTCAGTTATTCACTATCTTTGGAGTATGGACTGTCATAATAAAAGCTTAAGTTTGCTTTGGTCTGTTGGAGTTTAACTATGCCATATTGCCATTCAACACTAGAATCTGGTAAGGAAGAAACTGTGAAATATTTAGAAATCAGCAATAACCATGGTCCAAGGTGCTGAAGGATTTTGGTGTTCTACACTGTCCTATCTTTCTATCAAAATCTCTGTTTTAGTAAAAGTATCTATTATTCATTATAGAAATCTATTTATCTAAGTTAAGATTCCTTATTTCATTTTGTTTTTGGGGTTATTGATACCCTTAATTATCCAAGTAGCTATTCTGATCAATTAACAACAGAAGTACTTTCAGTTAGTTGTAATTGTAGTTACTGTACATATAGTCATATATTTGTGTGCATGAATAATATATACTTTCTGAAGCTGAAAAAGATGGAAGCATCAAGTTTTCAAGTTTATCTTTATTATTTGTCAGAATATAAGAAATAAAAATTTCCTTTTCCTTTGGTATGTTTTTTATTGAGAATCCTACAAATGCTTCGGAATCTAAACTGCTATGTAAAAAATGATTTTCTTTGTAGTTTTTGTCTACTTTTTAATTCTTTTTTATGCATTGATATTCTGTAGGCATGTTCATGGAAAGAGAGTTCTTGTGGTCACTAACACAACAGTTGCGCCACTCTATCTGGATAAAGTCGTTAGTGCTTTAACAGTTGGAAATCCTAATGTTTCAGTTGAAAGTGTGATTCTACCAGATGGAGAGCAATATAAGAACATGGTAAGTACCTTCATTTTCTTCTAACTCACTCACCTCTTACATATATCAATTGGTAGTGGGTAAATTGAATTTAAATCTATTTTTCTGTCTGATAGGATACACTGATGAAAGTCTTCGACAAGGCAATAGAGTCACGGTTAGATCGACGTTGTACATTTGTGGCCCTCGGAGGTGGTGTTATTGGCGATATGTGCGGGTATGCTGCTGCATCCTTCCTCCGTGGCGTTAATTTCATTCAGATCCCCACAACTGTTATGGCACAGGTCTGCTTATAGCTTGTAGATACTTCCATGCACTTCCACTTCTTGTTTCATATGGCATAAGAAAATTAATATTTTTGTTTACTTACTTTCATTTGTCAGGTGGATTCTTCTGTTGGGGGTAAAACTGGAATTAACCACCGGCTTGGGAAGAATTTGATTGGTGCATTCTACCAACCACAGTGTGTGCTAATTGATACAGACACATTGAACACATTACCAGAGAGAGAATTAGCTTCAGGGTTTGCAGAGGTCATAAAGTATGGCCTTATTAGAGATGCTGAATTTTTTGAGTGGCAAGAGAATAACATGCAGGCTTTAATGGCAAGGTGACCTAATTTTAATTTTGTTATCCATTGCATTCAGATGGAAATACTTCAGTTATGAATTCTTATTTGTGAAAGTCGTTTATACGATGTCATATTTTTTGTACGTTCTATGTTTTTTATTTGAAGTCATTCTTCTGAAACTCAACGATATTACCTACAGATGTTACGTGAAATGTCTTTACCATCCCCAAACTTATAATACCACTTTAGGCGTTAAGAATTTGTCGAGCTTCATTTCCACTTATTAACCCTGTATGACATTGATGATTGATAGCATGAACGGACCAATGAATTATCAATAATTCCTTAATTTTAATATTACTATAATTATCTGAAGAAATTTCACCCATGAATCTAAGGGATACTCTTTTGCAGGGACCCTAGTGCATTGGCTTATGCTATCAAGCGGTCTTGTGAGAACAAGGCTGAGGTTGTATCCTTAGATGAGAAGGAAAGTGGACTGAGAGCAACATTGAACTTGGGTCATACTTTTGGTCATGTAAGTATTCGATTTTGCAATTGAAAAACTTCCTTGCTTGGTGTATATTTTATTGAAAATTTATGGTTTGCGAGGATTTGTTGAAGCATTTAAGCTTGCATCAACTTCATTATCACATAATCATGGGAGTCATTAAGGTTGTCGGTACCTTGAATGTGGTGATGTATGTAATTGAAGAAACTGTTAGACTGGAAGTATGAAGTGCTTGAATATATCCTTATAATAATGAGATTACATTATTATGCTGTGTCAGTTGCTAAACTAGCCTTGCATCTTAGGATTCTTAGCTCTATTGTGTTAGCCATTAAAAGAATATTTTTTACGAAAGCTTCAGCCTTTGTTTTTCACTTGAAGAACAAGCATATTATTAGTTGTGCTTGGTCTGACAAGTATTTTATGCCCCTTTGGAACCAACTCCTTGTATGTTTTTTTTGGCATCACTATATCTATATCCGTCTTGCTTTCCTCCATTGATTATTGTCCTTAATTTCGTTGAGATCTCAAAATTTATCACTTGGTAAGCCTGTCTTTCCTTATGATCTGGGATGATATTAATTCTGCTCATGTTTTTGTCACGATCGGAGTTGACAATTACCGGATCATTGAGGCGGAATGAAGTTTGAGACTCGGCAAATAGTTGACTACTGCAAGGAAATGGATTATGAGCACCCATATAACCATAGAAGAAATGATAATCTTCAATTGGAATTGTCATTGAACGAAATAAAATAACTGACAGCTAAAGGAAAGGAATTGCAGGAAAGGAAATTGAATTAAAAGGATTTCATTGAGTTCTCTCATACCTCCCTTCTTACATTGAAACTGCTTTTATAACCCAAGTCTAACAAATTCTAAGATGCCAACAAACAGACCCACTAATAATTTGACATGTGGCATATAAAAGATAAAAATGCGGAATACTAAAACGACTGAGGTTTGGATTGTTACAGTTTTCTTGATGTATTAGTTACATAGACAACAGATCAAATTTCCTGAGGTTCTTATTGAATAAACTTTGTAGTATTTACTAAATTTTGGTATGCAAATGAGGTCATTAATTGCAACAATCATTTAATTGCCCTTGGTTAAGGCACTGTTAGAAATATTAAATGTTTTCTTTTCTTTGCCCTTCTCCAAGTAATGATGTTTGAGACATCAAAGACTAGTCAGATATCCAAAAAAGGGAAAAGAAAAGGAGAGACTAGTCAGAGTTGTGTTCGTATGGAGATTAGCTAGGGAAATATAGACCTTTCTTCAGTACATAGAATTCTGCACTTTCTCTTCAAATTATTATTGATTCTTAGGTTTCTATCTTACATGGCCTTGTCTTGTTGATCCGTTTCAATAGTATGTTTCCCAAAAACTCAACTTTTGTTCATGTAATGTCATTTGCAGGCAATAGAAACTGGATGTGGCTACGGGCAGTGGCTTCATGGGGAAGCTGTTGCAGCTGGCACGGTACTGTGTTTGCTACCCCAACTCCCTGGTAGTAGGAGGGAGGTAGGGAGATGCCAAGGTTTCTCTGCAACCTGTTTATGCTGAAGATGGTTTTCTTTTTTTCCTTCAGGTTATGGCTGTTGACATGTCATACCGTCTTGGTTGGATTGACGATTCATTAGTGCAACGAGCTAACAAGATCTTAAAACGGGCTAAGCTACCCACATCTCCTCCTGAAACTGTGACTGTGGAGATGTTCAAGTCTGTCATGGCGGTAAGAGTGAACAGATGCAAATTGGTTTTGAATTGGGTCGTTCAACAGTATTCATTTACTGATGAAATTAAAGGAAAAAAGAAGTGTTGTCTGAATCAGAGTTAGTACCTTAGTACTCTTTCTTTCTTGATGGCAGGTTGATAAAAAGGTGGCAGATGGCTTGTTAAGGCTCATCCTTTTGAAAGGTCCATTGGGAAATTGTGTTTTTACAGGAGACTATGACAGGAAGGCACTCGACGACACACTCCATGCATTTTGCAAGTTGTGATCCTGAGTCCGGATGATGTTGTTTGACCCCAGATATTTTGTATTGAAAATTTGTACGTAAATAC
This sequence comes from Hedera helix, assembly GCA_947179155.2. Classification (NCBI taxonomy): domain Eukaryota; kingdom Viridiplantae; phylum Streptophyta; class Magnoliopsida; order Apiales; family Araliaceae; genus Hedera; species Hedera helix. The sequence continues at coordinate 39,639,183 of OX359286.1, forward strand.
TCTCGGTGTGCATAGTTAATTCTTTACTTGGTACAATTATTTAAGGCTTTCAGCTTGGGTGATTAATTAATTGTACAAACCTCACTATTAGTGAGCACTGCTAAATAAAACTCAGTTGATCCCGTGAAGGGTACTTCCAATATCTGGTCGTAAATTGGATTACCGGGGGGCTTGTTCACATAGCCAACTAATTTATGGAACAATTTTTGTGTTAGCTTTAGTCGTTTACCAGGATCAAGCTATTATTCGAGCTTTGTTAGAAGATTGAAGCAATTACGAAGTTGGTCTCGAGTCATATGTATGTATACGTACCCCCACCCCGACACTAACACTAGCAGCAGCTGCCTTGCATGGTTTCTTTCTTATATATCCAATTGGATTGAAGGCCTTACGGTAAGAAAACACAGCAGCAGCAGCACTGCCCTGCCCTGCCCTGCCCAGTAATAGCTGCTGCTATTTCACCTAAATCCAGCCTCTATGTCGATGTCCAATGTAAACCAAAATTTAAAATTAAAAATCATCCCACTGTCAAGCCTCGTGGACCAACAATAATTTTTTATGTATTATCTTATTAATCTAAAAGAATTAATATGTAAATTAAATATATATTTATTTATTTTTTCTTTTGTAACATGTTTTTTGTGTTTCTTCTAGTTTGTCCATTTGGAGGGAGGGTGGGCCAGGGGGGGAGTTGGAAAATGGGAATTGGTGGGCCAGCCCACCGTTGGATGATTTGGACCTCTTTCCAAACCTCACTCACTCCAACATCCACTACTAATTCTTCTTCTTTCAATGTTATCTGATTTGATTTGGAGCCATCCATCCTAAAATATTTTACATTCTCATCATCTTTCGTTTTGTGAGAAGATAGAGAGAGAAATATAGATAGGTTAATGAAAATTAAGTTTTAATTGTAATAATTTTTTTTATTTATTTTCTTTAATAAAAATATGCAAACTAACTTAAATCTGCATTATTAAATTCCATTAAAAATATCTAATATAAACTGACTTTGTTTGAAGGGAGTGCAAACATGTATGTATGTGTATATGAACCAATCAAAATTAGAGTTTTTAACCCTTATTAAAAAAATCAATAACTTTACTAAATAATAATATGTATATATATTATTATATTAACAAAAATTTTATACGACAAACAAGAAATAAAACTCACTAAATATTATTTGTTTATGCATTTATATTAAATTTAATGTATAAAAAAATAATATATTAATAAATCTTATATATTAAATTTAATATAAATATATAAATAAATAATATTTATCTCTCTTGCAATCGGCAGAGTTGACGTATTGAATCATCAAGTCTCTACGTCAAAATCGTTAGAAGAAGAAGTTGGCCTATACGGCTGGCTGGCTTCGTTGGCAGAAGAAGAAAGTAGAGAGAGAGAGAGAGAGGTTTGTTAGTTTGGTCATCCGCACCGAACGCTTCAACGGCATTGTTTCCCGGCTAAAAAGGGTACCCTTCCCTACGTACGTTCAACCTATACATACATACAACTCTCTTTCTCTCTCTCTCTTTCCCTCTCTAGATCTTGATCCTCCAATTCATTCCTCCCCTCCCTTATTGTATCTTCTCGCTTTTAATTTCACCAATTCTTCTCTGGCTCCTCATTTCTCGAATTACTAGGCCTAGGGTTCTTTATCGAAACTACTCCTTCTTCATCATGCTCTGCCATTTCATGGCTATCTCCAATTGAAGGAGATTGGTAAAAGATCATAAATCAGGTCTTCTGAAGAAGATCTGGATCTTTAAATCTGAATATATAGAAAATGAGCGCTTCCAGGTTCATAAAGTGTGTCACGGTCGGCGATGGCGCTGTGGGCAAAACTTGTTTGTTGATTTCTTACACCAGTAACACCTTCCCCACGGTCAGTCTCTCTGTCTATTTACTTATCAACTTCTTGCTTTTTTCATATTCTGGTTTCCCCCCGATTAATTTTCATGAATGGTTATGGTAATGTTGTTTTCATATTCTCTGTTATCTTCATGAATAGTTATGGTTAATTTCTTACACCAGCAACACCTTTTGTCCTCTCTTACCAATATTATGAAAGCCATTTGCTTTATGCTGTTTTATTTATTCCCAGCTTGTTTTAGGGAACTAATGGAAGGATTGTTATTATATGTTTCATTAACCGTACCACTCCAAGAGAAAATAAAAAGAAGATATCTATAACTTTGCCGTGGTTGCTGTTTTTGGGTACCTAACCAATTTCATTAATATCAATTTTAACATTTTACCATTTTATTAATCGGAACTGCATAGTTTTGGGACGACTCACTGCAGCCAACTAGCTGTGATTATCACAAGACAATTTCCCACCCACCCACCCACCCACACGCATATATTATATATGTGTATAGATTTCAAGAATTATTGAATCAATATTGTTTTTATAGCGTTATCTATATTATAGCCTGTCATGTCAGTATGGTAATGATTGCTTGAGTTAAAGGAAAACCATAAGAAGGATCTGCATTTTTTCTTTAGTTTTTGGCTTCAATTACAAAATTCTTTTATATTTGAACTTTATGCACTTTTTAGCTACTTTGATTGATTGATTTATTTAATTTTATAATTAATTTCAGCTTATTTTAGCAATTTCTTGGATGATTTTCAGCATTTTCTGCATATAATTTTGTGTTTGTCAGCATGGTTGCGAAAAAAATCATTAAGTAAAAGAACTCATTGGTGATTTCTATTGATGTTATCTACTTTTTATATACATGTACACCCATATGAACATGTACACCCATATGAAGATTTGGAAATCTACGCTCTAAGAATTACTTTTAAATTTGGTAAATTTGGAAATATACGCTCTAAGAATTACGTGTTAATTTGGTGAATGTAATGGTTAATTTGGTTTCAACTATGTCATTCCTTGTTTGGTTTATTTGAGGTTACTAGTGTATTAAATTTTCATTTCAACGTTGTTTTATGGACATTAATGTGGTATTAACATGATATTATTTATCACACAGTCTTAGCTAATTGGAAAATGCTTCCCTTGTATCTTTGTGCCATTCATAACGTCTTGCTTTTGGACTACAATTTTTATCTTTTCAAAACAGGACTATGTGCCAACAGTGTTTGACAATTTCAGCGCAAATGTGGTCGTCAATGGAGCCACAGTTAACCTAGGCTTGTGGGACACTGCTGGTAAATTTTTGTAATGTCCATGCATTCTTGATGTTATATTATACATCTAGACATACACTTAGCTATAGGTTAGTGGGCCTGAAATGTTTATTTTGTGAAACAGGACAGGAGGATTACAATAGGTTAAGGCCTTTGAGTTATCGTGGGGCAGATGTTTTCATTTTGGCATTCTCTCTCATTAGCAAGGCTAGCTACGAAAATGTTTCAAAAAAGGTAAGACTTTGCTGGGTTTTTTATTAATTTTGTTGCACTAGTTTTTCTCGGTTTTTTGTCACGTGTCATTCACCTTCACTTTATATGAGTAACGACTCTTTTTTTTCCTTCCTTTTTTCCCCTAAACTTTTTCCTGGCGCCATTTTCAGTGGATTCCTGAGTTGAAGCATTATGCCCCTGGCGTCCCAATTGTTCTTGTGGGAACAAAACTCGGTGAGTTTCCCTCGTCTCACTGAGATCCCTTATTTCATGGTGTTGCTTCATGATATGTAACTAAAAACTCTTTCCTTCCTCTGTTTTTGTTTGAGGTAGGGATGGGAAAAGGGAATAAATCTGCTTTCTTAATTTGGAAGACGAAGTATTTGAACTGTTCTTTTTCAGAAATTATGTTTCTTTCTCATCAGAATTCATTTTGGGCTATGCACAGTTCCATAAATAACATTTTAAGTACTTGCTAGGTCACCCTAGAAATATTTGCATTTTGGCTAGATTTATGATATATGAATATCTTATTACAGGTGAGACATGCATTGTCCTTATGACGTGCTCATTGTAGATCTTGCAGTTACGATCTCGCAGTTATGAAAGCTCATTTTCATTTAAACTCAATTCTTATTCTCACATTGTTGTTGCACTTCAGATAAAGACACAACAGTCGGAAAACAACCTGCAAGCATAACTAAGTAGTAACTGATGTTGTTTGAGAGTTTATGTGCCCTTGTGAATACATCAACTTTCAGAACCAAAATCATGGGGCATTTAGTATAACAAAATACCTTTGTTTTACTTTTACTATTCTATAACAATATGAGGTTACTCTGCGCGGAATTTTGGAGAATTCCTTCGAAAAGTTTTTATTCATTGCTATTCGGGTGGCGTTTGGTTATTTTATTTGTTTCCTAAGGAAAAAATAAATATACATGAAGTGGTATTTATTTATTTTGTTTTCCTTGAAACATATTAATGGAAACATCTTTAATAGACATTCCTCTTTTTATTATTTTTTCCCTTTAACAATAGTTTCATAATTAAAAACCAGCATAAATAATAGCTCCCTTTTTTCCACATTTGAATCAGAAATTTGAAAATGTGTAAATTATAGCCAAGAGAAACACAACAAAATGGTTTGATCTTCTATTTTTGTTATTTGTGAAACAAACAGAAAAATAGGAAAGTGTAATAACCTTTCTAAATCGCATGCATTGCATATGTCTCATTGCTAGTATTGGTAACGGAAAATAACTTTGCTGTTATCTTTCTTTTTCAGACCATAACTTGTCCTCAAGTTAGCTATTTTAGTATTTGTTGTTTGAATTGCCCAATCACTTTCATTAGGATCACTATCAACATTATTTTATAGTGTTGTTCATTCTTGATGGAGATGTTTCTTATGTATTTGATTGAAATTTCTTCATCGATTGGTTATTTGCATCTGTTGCATATTTGCTATAACTTTAGTTTATGGAGGCATGTAAAATTTATATTTGTATTCCATATTGATTCTGATCAGATAACTATATATTGAGCTTTGATCTTACACTTATCAAATCAAGGCGAGGCATTTTATGAAGCAGCAGATCATTAGCTTTATTGCTCTCTTTGTTTTTTCTTTTTTTGGTATATACCCACATAACCATATTTAATTGGAGCTCGCCTTGGTTATTATATCTCTGAAATACTTGTTACAGTTGTCTTTTTAGATTTTGTCCTTTTCTTTTTAAGCTTTATTTGCAGCAGTATATATTGTCAGTCATATCTATCATCAAGTTCTAACTGATCAGTGACTTCTGATTATATCAGATCTGCGGGACGATAAGCAATTCTTTGTAGACCATCCTGGTGCCGTGCCCATCACTGAAGCTCAGGTAAAAACTGCTTCTGAATTTTATTCTTAGGTGGATCAACAGAAAATATCTTCTCATTCTAAATTTTAAATATTTTGTTTTCAAGGGAGAGGAGTTGAGGAAGATGATAGGAGCACCTTCTTACATTGAATGTAGTTCAAAAACACAGGAGGTATGCGAAGCAAACACTTTAGAGGGACACTCATTAGAACATTTTTCTCTGTTGCGTTAATTTTTTTTCATCATTTGTGAACGATTTTTCACAAGTCTTTTTACTTGATCTAGAATGTAAAGGGAGTTTTTGATGCTGCCATTAAAGTTGTGCTCCAGCCTCCCAAGACAAAGAAAAAGAAGGGGAAGGGTCAAAAGGCTTGCTCAATATTGTAATCACAGATAGGATCAGAAAGATAGCTGTTCATTCGTTCTTGTTGTTTTGGCCGTCTTGTCCTTTGTTTTAGAAGGAAGTTAAGAGGGGTCGTGATATAATGTCTCTGCTTGAAGTAATAGTGATTGCTGTGAAGGATCAGGTGGCTTTCTTGAATGTGTATTGTTCTGATCTGTAATCTTTTCAAGTAACACACTACCTTGTAGGGCACCTCAGTCTCTCCACCCGGTTTTGATTTGTTTCAAGTATTAATTGACCGGAGATCCACTTAGGAAAACAAGTTCGTCTTTCTTGCATTTAATATTAATTACTTTATTTCAAGCTGAACGCTTGGAGATGTTTATAATGCCCCCCTTTCTAAACATGTTGTTGGTCAAGAAACTGTTTCTCATGCTGTTAAATTATTCCTGCATCTGTTATGCATATGATCAGCTTTCATAAAACTACTACGAGTTTCTTTCTACTGCAGCCGAAATCAGCTGCAGAAGCTGGATGCTGTGGGCGCTTTAACTACTATAGGAAAAGGGTTTGCTTTGGATGAATGAATGTTTTTTTCCCTTTCTAGTTTGATAATAATCATTGAAGTGCAGACTCTGCTGCATTATATATGAATGTTTTGTCAATGGTGGTATGGATCAAAAAGCACATTTCCCCCTTAAAAATGTCACCTAAAACTGCCCCATTCTATCATCAAATAAAGACTACTTGTTGATTCTTGTATGAACTTTTTTTAAAGTACTGGTTCTTTCAAAAAGTTATTTTTCTTAAAATCACCGCCTAGTGCCATAGGCTGTAGCCTACCTCCTTGCTTTGGCTAACGCCTAAGCCAGCGCTTACGTGGAAATGAAACCCATCTCACAAGATTATTATTATTTTATTATTTTTTTGGATTAATATGACGCGTGCATACGCACACATAATAAAAAAAAAAAATAACGTATAGAAAAAAACCTAAACACAAGTCGAATTCATTAATGGAGCCGAGTCTAGTCAAATTGATGGGGTACATTCCCCACTGTTGTACACTAGCTCTTGATGCAAAGATTGACAACTGTAATATTAACCTCTGAATAAAACTTAAAGCTTATTACACTGTTGGCAAACAAAAACTTTTAGACCGGTTTGGATGAAGACGTACATAATTATTTGTTTCACGGCCGTATTTCTGCTAGCAGATCCATCCATCTGGAAAAAGGGCAATTGATGTAATAAAACAAACCTCAAAATAACCGGGAATGAAATAAATAACATTGGGAGATCGCAGTAAAACAGGCAATTCACTTTTCAATGTTTGAACAAGTGAAGTCAAATTCAAAGTCGTAATGGTAGTTTGAGAATGCAGAATTTTCCTCAGATGTAGGAACACCTATCTAGAGTAATACTGCACTGAACTTTGCACACATGGTAGCTTCTTTCACTAGGAATATAGCATCCCCTCGAATCCTTCGATTTTTAAGAAATCCAAGATCAAAAGTTATTCTTCCTACACCTCCAAACTAGCAAATCTTGTATGTGGCTGGAACACCAGGAATGCTCCTCTAGGGATCCAGTCATTTAGAAATTTCACGCCTTAATGGACTCGTATTTTTCACCCACTGCACCACCTTTGTCCTTTTGGAACTGGATATACCGCATCGTACTGGCAAAGAAAGCATCTGCAGCTGGATCTGGTGTCGTACTGTCACTATGCATTTCATTTGTGATCAATTCAATCAGGTCTTGAATTGAAGCAACCGTGATCTGTGGGTTCCCCTTCTCAAAGAAATAGAGATATCTGATATTAAATAAGGTAAGTCTTTTTCCATGCTTGACAAAATGGAGCTGAGAATAGATAAAGAAATGAATAGGAAGACTGAAATTATTTACTTGTTCAGTATCTCAATAAAGAGCATGACTGATCCGCTGCTGCTACCTCGAGTTGCATTAGCCATTTGTTGAACAGCATTTGCAATTCTTAAGGCACGCTTCAAGCAAAACATGACCCTGGATCAAGGAGAAATTAAAGGAATAGAAAAGGATCATTCAAATGAAAAATAAGAAGAAAACAATCGCCTTTCATCCACGGCCCATGAAAATTTCAGAAATCCAGATTCAACCAACAAAACTTTGAATGCGTCATGGAAAAGGGAGCCAACTCTAACTCCATAAAATTATTCTTCCCATGCTTAAAAACATCCACATGACATGCAGGTGATGATGCAAATTCAAGAACATGCGAATACTTAAAAGGACTTTTGTATAATGCTTAAGGTATGGTGATGCACCTCTCCCCATCCTTGATGTTATCTTGATCGTCGACCCAAAAGAGATGCGCGCAAGTATAAACAGCTCTACATTGATCAGGCTTTTTCAAAAGCTTTGCAGAATACTATAAAAAGAAATGAACTATATATCAGAACCTTAGAGAATCAGGCTAAAACACTCTAAACTACAACGTGGTACAAATATTACCCCTGTAGTCTTGTGTGTTAGCGTATCCCTGTTCTCTACACCAAAGACATGCAACCTTTGCAGAGAACCTATTATTAGGTGTATTGCCGTCACTTGTGCTTTGGAATCCTATCGAAATTAAGCAGGGAGAGATGATAAGCATAACTGTACACATCCCATTGCGCACTTGTGAAGGGTTCTTTCAGTTAATTAGTACCCAGAAAAAGATAGAAGAGTGGCAGAACCAATTACCGAAATTTCTTCTTCATATAGAATATAGGCTTGTGTGAAAAACTCATAGGCTACAGGTTCTAGATCACAGTAACTGGCAGCCTGGGTATTCACAAAACAAGGGAAGAGTAGGTCAGCAGGAACACAAGTTCTACATATGGTAATGTTCCAAAGGGAATATGTTGTCTGTACCTCAGCACATTGGAGGTATAACCGTAATGCCAGTTCAGGTATGGGAATGATAGAGAGAGACTCAATTGTCTGCATAAGCATTACCAAATAAACTTAAGAATGATTGTAGATAACTGCATGAAAATATTAGGCTTTATTTCAAACATGGCATGAACAAACAAAAGACCCTGACCTAGTAAATGTTAGATGGAAGAACATATAGCTGACAGGAATAGGAAGAGAAAGGAGCAGGGGGAAAAAATCAAACAAAGTTTTACGGTAATGATCACAGTAAAGCTAAGGTCAAGCAAAAAACAATCAATATATTTAAGATTCATCAGTGGTGCGTCACAGAGTTGGGTTACTGAAAAAATCCTAGTAAATATCTCAAACAATGATTCCATGATAGCAGTCAAAACAAAATGCCTCTTCCACAGCAGACACCATACATAAAAACCTCAATTTATAAGAGCTACCTGGTTCAATATCTGAAAAATTTTCTTTGGTGTCACCGATGCCTCTGCCTCTTCTTCACTGACATTTTCATCCTGGCCTTGCAATCGCCTAACCAACTGCATGAGGATAATTTAAGTTGTCAGTATTGTGCAATTATGATACTAGCCTGAAAAGACCGAAAGTGCAGGTGGTGATCTTAGTTAGCAGAACTCTAAGGCAAGCATGGGCATATCACAATTGAATAAAAATCTCATACATGGTAATTTTATTTAACCTAAAGCATGTATTCCTACAACACTAAAACTTCTGATGCTGTAAGCTTTAATTCCTCTTCTCCCTTTCTCATTGGGGTGGGGAGGAAGGGCATGTTGGTTGGAGTTGAGAGGGGGAAGTTCCTTCATTCAAAATTGAACAAAAGCTCTTAACAACAAGAACATATATTTAATGTATACGTAAATTAATCAAGATCAATGTAACATAACACCATTACAGTTACACAATTTTCGCTGACCAAAAGTAAATCTAGGTTACATAGAGAGCTTAAGCATGACTCTCCAGGCTTGAGCATATCAGATTGATGGACTGAGGCAGCCCTTTGAAAAAGGAAGTCTTCTATGTTGGTCACTTTAACATCCAGTGTGTACCGATTTTCAAGTTCTTCAGCCAATACAAATTTAGAGGTCAAAGGACGTGAAATTCAATTATCAAATTGCGATTATAGACAAGAATTCTGAAATATTCAGGTATTTAAAAGGTAAAACAAATTCAGATAGAATGAACTTAATTTCAAAAATAATTTTTCAGGAGTTACAATTGGTCTAACTGAATTGCCAAGGGTTCGTTTGGAAACTATTTTTACTTTAGTGTTTCTACTTCCTAATCCTTTTTTTAATATGTTTCTGCTTTCACTTTCACAAGTGGAAATATAAATCAGGATTCAGGAAACACTGTTTGGTAACTACGTTTAAAATTTATCTATTCTATATAGAAATGAAGTTCTGAATTTTGCTGTTAATAAGATTACATATTTGGACCTCATTAAAGTTACAATGACTCCGTGTGTTGATACACCAGAATAAGCGTTTATAGAATTTAATGATACCTAAGAGCAGATTAATCTTTTTATTTGAAAACAATCAGTTTTTTGTCCGGACATTTGATAGTAATAAAGATAATAAAGAATAGTGGTTTGGGTCGTGTATCTATGGCTAATTTGCCAAAATTGAAGAAGCAAGTTTTTGGTGTTTTCATTTTAGTCTACCAAAAGAGGTTTTGCTTCCACCTTTTCAGAAGCAAAAACAGTTGGCAAACAACATTTTCTGCTACTGATTTCAAAAAAGTAGAAGCAGAAACAAAAAATTGGAAGCAGAAGAAATTACCAAATGATCCCTAAACATTTTTTTTCCTGTTATTTTCTTCAAATACTCATTAGTCCACACATCAGTATCATGATTCTCCGCACATCTTAACGATGAAAGTATTGAATACTGGCCCTGGCCATATCATACTTTATCCAAGCTTTAACAGGAAACAACTAAATTTTACTCTGTTAATTATCTATAGCACATGTAAAAGACAGTGCCACACTCCAATGAAAACAAGTGCCACGTTCTACATACAACCATTCTGCATACACAAATACGTCAGAACAACCACACACCTACTCAAAATCAGAAAGCTATTTTGGCATTTCTCTCCCAGTAACTACACCATTAGTTTCTCTTTGTCACAAGTTATTAACAATTATCATAAGCTTGCATGTTCCAACACCGATCACCGATTTGAATTTCAAATATCATGAGTTTGCATGTTACAACACAGATTTGAATATACTCTGTACTGGATCCCTGAATAATGCATGCAGTGTTGACTGGAATTATGAGTTCCAATAATGCAGAAACTGCTTTACGCAAAAATTTTTAAAAACAATTGAGTCACAAGATCACACGGCAATATGTACATAAGCTGAAAAGCAGATTCATACCTTAAGAGAACTAAAAATAAGGGGAGGGATAGTGAAGGGAAGCCGCTTCCCTCCTCCTGTCAAGATGTGCTTTCTCACAGTACATATGATCTGCAACTCAACATTATAATAGTGTTCACCATCAATAAAAGCAGGAGAAACGATGCATTGAAATCCATTAATGCTGTAAGCAAAATTTGCATCAAGACAATGCAGCAACTTATCCAGAACCATTAGCTTGTCAAACCTATTGTCTATCCAAGCATAAAGATCAAACAGTGCTCCCTCCTTTCAAGATCAACAACCAAAAATTCTTCACCTTTGAAACATGGTTCTTTGCTTTGCAGATATAAGATTGGTTGTTAAGTTGATTGATTGTTGTTAATTGGTAGAGATAATATATAGTAAACCAACAACCTTGGCAGGAGGAGAAGGAAAAGAAAAGGAGCGAGAAGACTTGGTTACTAGTTACAAAAAGTCATTATATCACGTGTGTTTTACACTTTTCAAAATAACCCCCAGGAGGTGCTCCGAACCACTAAAATATAAAGATGTGTACGTATAATTACACCTACACACACGATCAAGCACCAAGTTCAAAGAAAAACTTGAGTATTACCTTTAACATCTCTTCTGGATCATCATTATATAGCAGCTGAATAAGGCGTGCAACTGAATTCTGCTCCTCCTTGAAATCCTCCTCGTCAAACTGAATATGGGGGGAAAATATACTTTTAGGTAGTACAAATATGTTCAACTGAGAAACTCCAAGCATCTCCGACAAAGTAAAAAAAAACAATTAATTAAATTAACAATTAAAAGACAGAAAAAGAGAAAAATGGAAAATCTTGACGCTTCAAAATCAAGATGAGAAGTCTTGATTCTTGATGTATAATGCTAAACAACAAGATAATTAACTAGAGAGGATTCAAATCACCTCCTCATCAAGATTTGCATCCAAATCTTTAATAAGTCCTTTTATTAGTTCAAAGAGCGCCTCAACCTACAGAAACCCAGAAATCATATTATTAAGAAACAAACTTTAAAGAAGGAATAACATACGAAAGGTAAGACTGACCTTGTCCGCATTAGAGATGCAAGTCTTGCTTTTCATGATACTTTGAATTATAACATTAGCCATCACTTTATTTGTTCCTTGGTCTAGGAACTCCAATACACGAGGATAGTTAGAAAGTTTCAGTGCAGTGTCTATATCGTTATATTTCTCCAAAGGAGCACTTAGAAGAGTGACAATCTGTTTTGTGGCATTATTATCTTCAAGCTTTCCTACAACAGAAAGTTTACCTACACATGCACCCTGAAGGAATGAAGAACAATCTAATCAGTGCCAATGGCCCAAAAAATTGAGAAACATAAACATTAATAAAATTAAATGTTACTCCGCATAGGAGAAAAAAAATTGATTTTCTTAAAAAAAACTCAAATGCATGAAAGCATGACCAGATCCTCCTTGCACAGTTGTATACTTCTTCTTTGTACATCAACCTATATGATAACAGACTTTATAGGAACCAGGGCGAAGAAGATGGTGAGAGGATTTTCTTTTCTGAAATAGAGAGCAGCTCGACAGGCAATCACTTATGTGAAGTTGCCGATTTGTTGTGTTTTGTTTCTTCTGTTCCTCGATTCTTAGTATACATTTAGATAAAGGAAAAGACACAGCAGCAGCAGCACTAAAAAGTTACTAATCTTAGCTTAGTGATGCGCTGATATTACATTCTCAGGAATGATCCTTGTGATGCAATTCAACAAATTTCACAATTTTGCACGAAAAAGAATAGTGTCATTATAAATTGATATTTCATGCCTTGTACTATTATATGTAAAGAAACATGCAATTTCATACATTCACATCAGATCTTCAAAGTTGATTAGTTTTGCTTAAAAGAGAACAACTTAACTGTTCAAATCAGTTTAAAGTTTGTTTTTTAAATTAGTTGAGTAAGCTTGACCAAAATACTGATTGAAGACGATAATTAGAGGAGCAAAGAACTTTCCTCCAAACAACAACAAAGATCCTTATGCATATTATTTCTACATTATTTATGTTAATTGGAGGAAATACAGAGAATATGCCTGTAGTTAAAGGACTCGTGAACTAAAATCTAAAGTTTAAATATTAAACTTTACGAGGCTAACACGGAAATTAGATGTTTGATACTAATGTAATCTGATGAGGAAACCTACCAATATTTGATCCACATAGTCAAGACGGTCATGGTGGACATGAAGAGTAAATGTCAGCAGAGACGAATATAAAGTTATAACTCCAGCGATAGGCATGTCAACCTGAGCTTCTATCACCTGCATCAACACAGAAGTCAAGTAACAAATAAATTATATACTGGAGAAAAATAAGAATAACTATTACCAGAGTAGCAGTAAAAAAAATCACTTTTATGTAAAAAATTCACAATGCTGCTCAAAGGAAATATCTCCAAAACTATTTAAATACTGAAACAAATCAAATTGATGCAACCAAAAACAAAATGTAGAAACACATCCTATTGCACAAAATTTTGTATTAATGTTTAAGCACACCACTATTTGCAAGATTGATTCAGTTTGTCTCAACAAAATTGGGGTCCAGAAGTTAGCAATTCACGGATGATGGATGAGACTGAAAGGTTGGGAACTCCAACAGGTTACCTTCTTAAAGAGAATTTCCATAATATTGATGTCTTAAAATGGTTGACTGAACATTTGAATGAAAACAATAAAACCAAGTGAAGAATAAGAGCAAAACCTTTTCTGATGAAAACATATTCAACTGAAATTTTATATACAGACTCTTCAAGGCAATTACTGAAAATTTACCTTTCCTATAGCATTGCTCAGTTTTGCAAAGGCTTCTACTTGGAAGAACTCAGGTAAAACCTGCAACATAAATCATCAGCTATTATAGAATATATATATATATATATGGGAAGTGATCCATAGCATGTATTTCTTATGAATCCTTATAGGGCATAAATCATCTATACCCTTTAAAACAAAAGTAAACGGTCAGAATTAGAAATTAAAAATTGGCGTCTAGTAGCGGACGTTTAAAATAGTTGCGGACGTCAATTTGAAAACCAAACCCTAAAAGCGCGTTCGCTACTATTATTAGCGGACGATTTAAATTTTTTTTTTTAGATGTCCATTTTCAATTTCTAATCCTAACCGTTTACTTTTGTTTTGGAGAGTATAGATAGTGTATGCCCTATAAGGATCCATAACAACTACTTGCTATGGATCAGCTCCCTATATATATATATATATATAGATATAGATATAGATATATTATAAGTCCTGGTAAATATCACGTTACCCACTTCTGCACTTGAAGCAGCATAATTTGAGAGCCTCTCCATTAATCGAGAAAGAACTGTTTTGATGTCAACAGTTGGCTGAAACACATAAAGGGGCAAAAAATGTAGATAGCTTAGTAATTTATAATCATATCTAGGATTATAGCACAAAATCAGACTTTCATAATTTAAAACAACTGATAATACCAATTTCAATATAGCTATAGATAATGCCCATTCTAGTTAGCAAAGTACTTCGCCAATGGAGCTGGAAACACATTAAATGATTCTTTACCAAGTAATTATTATATTATCTTGTGCTAGTCCTAGCAGGAATTAGGCCATTTAAATTAATAATAATTCAGCCACTATCACATGTATGCAAGGGATTGATTATAGACCTCTGCAACCCATGTAAAAGTTTAGAAGCTGCCAACAATTGTTTCTATTTGTAGAGCTCGTTCTGCACGTGTCATCGTATTTCAATATAATTCCAAATTCTTCGAACGCATTACAACTATAGTACAAAGTCGAGTGAAACAGATTATGCAACCCACCTGAAGCTGGGGGCAGGCACCCAGTATAATCTCAAGAGTCTGCAAGTGATACTCATCAGGAAATACTTGAATTATGCAATCCATCAAATAATATTGGGCGAGCTCATCTTTACAATTCACAACCTGCAAAATGCATTTGTGATACAAATCCATCAGAAGATGGTCACTGTGTCAATTCAGATATCTTACAATTACAATAACTCGAACAATATCAAATATAGATAAACAGATCACCTGCTCCAAGATTCTGGGAAGCACAGTATCTCTATACATTTCAAGGTCAACACCCTCGATCTGACTGAGAACATGCAAGTTCTTCCCTACCTAATGAACATGAGAGGGACAGAACAGTACCCCCTTTGATTAGTGGATTCTTGCACACTTACATGCTGAAATGAAGTGATATAAACAATCCAAGATTACTGATAATTACAAGATCACGAAGCTCGCTCCTTTCCTTTTCCCGTTTCTCCTTCTCCCGTGTGGGACCCTGCAGACCAGAAAGGCCGAATGCAAGCCTCAACTCAAGATCAGCAAAGAGTATGAATGATTCACAAGCACAACAACACCTGCATGTCCACAAATCATGCTCTCATGATTTATTTTTACCTTCGGCGACATGCCAGCATTGTGGCCTCATGCATGTCTAAGTTTGAGAGAAGATAACAGAATCCAGAAATTTCAACTAACCTGATGTTGCATTCGAACCCACAGTTTGTTCATTTCTGTGAAATTCTGGAGTACAAACTCTACAGCATCAATGACAGTGTCAGCATCCCTGCAGGAATCATGCAAGCCATCTAGATATCAGGTCACTTCCTCATAACTCATCAAAGGTAAAATACATAGTTGGGGATACTGGGGAGTCCACAACTAAGGTCTTAACAGCTATAGAACCACATACTTTCAACATATTTGAGAAGTAAACTTTAAACCATAAGCAGCTAAATCTCTTCCTTATTTTACAAATGGAGAAATCAATAAGAACTTGATATCCTTACCCTTCATACTCAGAACCAATATCAGGTAACTTATCCCTACTGACTTGGGAAAGATAACTCCTAAGGAAAAGTCCACGTAAAGGATGCTGTATCCCACGGCACATCTCCACAAGGTCTTTTAGAACATCCTTAGCAGGAGCCTCCTTAGACCTTATGTACACGGATCCTACCGTACAAAGGAGATACCTGAGCAACACAAAGAAGGAACCAGAAATTTATATTACATTGAACTGATATATTTTAAAGCCGATACTATCTACTGGATCATCCAACATGCACCTCCTGAAGGAAGCGTGAGAGACACTCAAAATGTTTAGTAAAACATACAATTTGTAAATCAAAGAAAAAGATCCTATAATGAGATCTTTATCCACTTATATTGCAGAGTCTGCATATTATACTTTTACATGATAAGTTAAGATAATCAAGAATCGAGTCAACAGGGGCTAAAGCTAAACTATGTGAATATCAACAAAGTACAGAAGATTAATATTCCTTGTGGCCATTTCAAAAGCAAAATTTCACAATAATCAAGTATCAAATGAGTAGGGGACATTTTCACTTCTTATGTCCCTTTTAGTAATTTAGTCTACTAGAGAATCCACCTTTTAAACATTATGTAACTTTAAAATGATATGAATTCACAATTTAACATCTAAAATCAATTTAAATAGCAATAATGAAAATAAAACTAAAAGGTAATGCCTAGCAACTTTTGCATTAAGTTTAAAATTGGCATCTTTTGTCCGCTTTAAATCTACTTTTAGAAAGTGGGCTCTCTTTTTCAGAAGGACAACAATGGAGAGATAACTCAAATTTTGGGGCAGAGGGAAATGGGAAGTGTATTTAATTAGTCCCTGTCTGCACATGAGAGAGTCCAACTTTTGTTATTATTTTTTTTTTTATCAATATTAGAGTTTACTTGATAATAAATTTTTGTCTTCAAATTTTATTATTATAAAGGTGCATCCAAAAACATTGAGTCTACAAGACTCTCAATATGCCATCCAAATGAAGAACCTAAAGTATTAGTCTGTTACAGTATAAACTGGCTGAACTCTGAAGCAACTGGGTATATCAAAAAAAAGGCGAACCAATAATAGATTTATGAATGTACATATGAATTCATCACAGCATCTAAAAGTATATATCAACAATGGAGCCAACTCTGCAGAGCTTAAACCCAAAAAGAGTGACTTAAATATAATTTGGAACTTACAGCCTCGGCAATATGTTCCCAGCATGCTGCACCAGTTCATAGAGCTCGATAGTGGAGCAACCACGCTTCGTCTCCTCCTTGAAAAACATCTCCAGCTTTCTGAGTTCATCGAATGCTCGCATATCTGAGCAATTAAGCAAGGCAGATAAAGAGATAATCACTCCGAGCTAATCATAAATAAAAAGAAGAGGAATTTAAATGAATCAAGGAAAGGTAGATCGGATGAGTTAGGAGAGAGTACAGAGTTCGTAGTATTTGTGAGGGGAAAGCCTGGAAGTGCGAAGCTCCGAGAGCATCTGAGCGGAGTATTTGAGAGCGTCCCTCAAGTTGTTGGAGTCCTGAAAAATTAAAGATCCAATCATCACTGGTAAAATTAGGGATTCAATTTGGGGTTATACATATACATAGAGAGGGAGAGGGAGAGAGGAGATACGAGAGCTCGATGCATGTAAAAGGCATTCTGCTGAAGGCCGGCGATCCCAGCGGCGAGATATTTTTCTTCGTCTTCAACTCCGTCAGCAATCATTTTCTCTGTCTAAAAATCTCTCTCTCTCTCTCTCTCTGCAATTGCAATTTGTAGAATCTGTTTGTTTCATTCGTTGGGGTTTTGACCGGTTGCTTCTCATTTTGAGGAGAAAGCTAGTTTCTAATATTTGGCTGAAAAGTAGAATAAAATGAAGATATAAATAAATTCTAATTCCAATATTACTATAAATATGAATGCCAAAATTTTATTTCCACATGTGAAATAAAAAATAAATTTAAGAAACTGATATTTTCGATATTTCACATTAAAAGTGTCGTTTAAGTTTATATTGACGGTTAACATGTAAAAATATCAAAAAATCATGTAAAAATATCATTTCCCATTTAGGTGAAGTGACTTTTTCTTTTCTCTTCTTTTTGGCATAATTACAAATAAACTTTAAAAAATTAAAAATAAAAAGATATATTGTTACTTGTCTTACCTTGTTTTGTTTAATATCTCGAGTAATTGTTTTTAACTCACAACACATAAGATGAAGAGAAAAATGAGTGAAATTTAAATAATAAAAATTGACACCCTTGGCTAAATTGCTGCTGCTATTATGTATATATAGATTCCTTTTCTCATTATTATTATAAAAGTATATAATTGTGATGATGCAATGCAACCACCATATTTTCACACATTCACCACTCTCAACAAATTATTAGCTATCACAATATTTTTGTGCCTCGTTATTATTAAATAATAATAAATGGATATCATCAGTACAAGTACAAGAAGAAAAGAATTTCATAATCATAATCAACAATTCTACACCACCACAAAAAAAACTCTCAATACCCCACCCACCATATACATACATACATACCACGTCTTGCGTGCGTTTGTACAAGGAAGGCTGGCTATTAGACATCAAGCCATGCCCGTATTCTTAAGCAAAGATGCTCTTTTTAAACTGGTGCGCCTTGTTTTCTCTACTCTTTCCATGCTTTTATCATCTCTCATCATCTTGGCACCTCTCGTCTTTGTGCCTTCATTTATTATTCTCATGCTGCTTCTTTTTCATATTATCAAAAATACCCTTTTCTTCTCCTTGTAATCTTTGTCCCACTGTTTCTCTTTCCTCTTTTCTTGGGAATTCTCTCCTACATGGAACTTCAACTCACCTGAGAAATTATCATCCCATCCCACTGTCAAGCTGAAAAGACAAGATATCAACTGACTGTCAGATCCATCCAAGAACAAGATCCAAATTCGAGTTACTAACCACTAGTGTATCATTTCTGTCAACAACAAAAATACTAGTTTACCATTTCCTACCATCTCTATCTTTGATCATTTGCCGCCTTTCTTTTAACCATAGTCTAAAGTCACTTCATGAATCTACCAATCTATAAAAGTTTTGATCCATAATCACACCGTTACACTGAAAGCTCGTCCAAAAGAGATTATAGAAGAAATATACACTACAACTACTGCAAAGATGATGTGTAATTTATTGATTGTACAAATATTATTTAGTATATCTGCGAAATAAGATCTCACTCGATAGTAACATCATCAGAGTCAAATGAGGATGAATGTATTACAAAAGCACAGCAGGAGGAAAAAAACTTCACTGTATCATATACGAGCAACATAAGAGTTGGCCTGAGTGACATATCTCACCCAGCGATAAGGATTGTAGGTTTTGGACTTCTTTGCTATTTGCAAGTATTTCACCTATAACACAGCATCATAACAGAACTAGTTATTTGAAAGCTGTATGAAAGGAACAAATTAGCAAATACTATACATGATAGAAAGAGCTAAAAGGTGAATTCCCCTGACCATCAGACTTCCTGTTTTGTTTTTGTTTCATAAGTTTTGTGTGTGCGTGTTTTTTTTTTTGGGTTGAGAAGGGGGGGGGGGGGGGGGGGGGGGGTAGGAAAACTAAGACAATCTCTTACCTGAAGCTTTGAAGCATTATACATTGGTATGGTGAAGGTCATGCTAACAGGTCCAGCTTCTTTGGTGATATTGCCTGAATTAACATTAACAGTAGTAAATAAGTGAGCTTCATCCATGGTATCAATAATGAAAGTCGAACCGAAAATTCACCGAAAGCTTTCAACAGAGAATTATAACTTTCAAGAACTTATCCATGAAGTATTGACAAAATCATACCATGTGATTCATGCAAAAAAGTCAGCTTGGCACGCAGTGTATGTTCAGATCCACCAACAATCTGTTGAGCACTGCACCTATCAGTAGCTTTAATAAAAGAAGGAAAGTTCCAGAAAAGAAACTAAATTCTATACTGAACAATCTAAATACATGGAAAACATGAAAGCGTCAGGAAAAGAATTGCCTTCTTTAGACCCCACTCCAGTCTCTTATTTGACTCCTTGAAATCAGTCGTCTGTCCAAGTGCTCCAGGTTCCAACTCAAAACTAACTCTGAGAATCATAAAGTTCATATTAATTCAATGAAAATCAATTCCAAGACAAGAAGGATATTCAACAATGCCATTTATGATCTGCTAGCTTTAATATTGCTAATCCTCATGAACCCCAATGGGTGGGAGAAATGGCAGCCGCCTTGAGGAATAACCTCAAGGTCGCTGGTTGCAATCCCCATACTCGGGGCCAAGATTACCTAACCCAAAAAAATTGTTAACCCTTGCAAATATGTTGAGCACTTGTCAAAAAAGAGGAGAAAAGCAAGTTAAGCATTTACACAAATTAAAAGTGTCCTTTAATTAATCAATAAAAGAACTCCAGCCAAGATTAATTGCAACGAAATTTACCTATAATTCTTACAGCTTTCCGGTCTACCAAATAAACTATGGCACTGACCCTTCTTTTCTCTCTTTTATTTATATCACTGAGGGCAATGTTAGTCCCATTTCAGTATTTCATGTTTCTTCAGTACTACAAAATAGATCGAAAACTCTCACAGATATCAGCATTTGTGATATCAAACAATTTTACTGCACTCTCCTATAGAATTACTGCAGCGAGTAGTGACCCTCCCCTCTTTTGCTCATACTGACGGCAAAGTTGACTCCTTTTCAGTAATTTTTTATTATCTCTGATGAAGGACATCCAAAAT
The DNA here is from genome assembly GCA_947179155.2 of Hedera helix. Taxonomy (NCBI): domain Eukaryota; kingdom Viridiplantae; phylum Streptophyta; class Magnoliopsida; order Apiales; family Araliaceae; genus Hedera; species Hedera helix. The sequence goes on from OX359286.1 coordinate 39,659,739, forward strand.
AATAATATGATTTAGAAATATATGCTGGGCTATCTTCCTGCTTAATAACAATTTAAACAAGGTCACACTCCTTACGTAGCAACATTTTAAACATGGTCATACTCCTTATGTAGCAACATTTTAAACAAGGTCATACTCTTCTTAAATTAAGACAACCCAGCTCAACTAACCTGGGAATGGAAAAGAAAACTGTGGTGGTTTCTAATGCGAACTATTTATCCTTATAGTAAGCTTCCAACATAAAATTAGGCACTGGATAATGTCCATATGCTTTCCTGGGTGAGAACGGATATGGGCATTCATCTAGAAGTATTAAATATCTTATTTTGGAAGTAATATCTAACTATTGGATTCCAAGTACACAACAGACTAAAGAATTTTTTTTTTTTTGGTGGGTAGAATAAAGAGAAGTTGACTCTAATAAAAATACCTGGTTGTACATGTTGGAAGTGGCATCTGTATTGCAATTGTGTTTGCTGTGATGCTTGGGGAGAACTCAGCACGTATTTTCAGAATCACTTCAGCCTTCAAACAGCAGAGAAAAGTATAATATAGACTAGAGCATTATTACAATAGAAAATTCACAAGCCAAGGTGGCCAGCTTTGACAGCAAAAGCTAAAAGCCATTTTAAATCACCAAGCAATGTATGGATTACCAAAAGAAGATTAATACCTTGAGCGATCCAGCTTCTTCAATGAGAGTGTTAATTCGAAAAGGAGGCTTGAATTCTTGTGTTATACGATAATTCATGACAGGAGATTCACCATCTGGGGGCACCTGATAGAATAAGCAAAATGAAACATCCAATTTTAACAAAGCAGACAATCTAACAGGTCTTTTCACTAAATACAAATACAGTGTTGTCTTATACAAGGTTCAATCCACAAAAAGAATCCAATTTTGACTGAAATCAATTTGCAAAATCCTCATTTAGTTAATGCACTATACAATTGTAAATTCATAATTATTATAAGCTATCTAAGAAGTAGTACTAGTTACAAAATTTATATGAATTGCTTCCATTTTAGGATTTTGCAAATTGACTTCCAAAAAGTCAAAAATGGGACTCTTCTGTGGTACGGAGGTAGTATTAAATACTTACCAGACTCAATGTCCTGTCAACTTCAAAACTATCTAGATTAACAGATTCAGGGAAATTACAATCGTCTAGTATTACTGCTCCTGAGCCGGACGAACCACTATAATCTGTTACAGAAACCAGTATTTGATGAGGGTGTGAAAGAGAATATGTAAAAGCCAATAAAGCATAAAAGAAAACCAAGGTTTTTAACAGATAATATCAGAACGCTCAACCATATTTAAGTCAATCCTTAATGCAAGCATAAGCGACTGTAAAACATATAATTTCCTAAACAAACTTCAGCCATAACAACTAAACCATGAAATACCATAAACTAATCTTCCGCCTCTTCCTATGCTCAGATCCTCATTTAGAGCTAATCGGATTTCTGGATTGCCAGTAAGATAACTTTTCATTTGAATGGTTCCATCTATCTCAGAGGTCAGTATGTACCTCTGTTTAACAGAAATTGATTCCACCAACAAAATATGTGGGTCATGACTGCATATTAAATCGAGAAAACAATACTGAAAGAATAATGATTGTAAAAAGAGAGTAACTTGCTAAGAGGCAAGTAACAAGTTCATAAAAAGAGAAGGGAAAAGCAATTGATGCAAAAGAGGTATACTCAAAGCAATCAGTAAAGGGGTTCACAAAACAATAAAGAAGTTCAATGGCATCTATAGCAATTATATCAGTTGTTTACACACCAAAAAATATCAGACTTTGAAGGCTGGAAAAAAAATACAGAAAAAAAACAGTAAGGTATCTACATTGGGGTCATGATTCACAACTGTAACTGGCAATACGGCATCATTTCTGCTACAAGTACTGATTCAGCTAATTTGGAATGGGAGTATCAGCAATTCCAGAGATTTCATTAAACAAGGACAAACCATCAGCACAACAAGGAACTCTGAACCAAAATCATAGACTCCACTTGTTATTATCTGTAAGACACTTGGTTTAGTCACCTAAATTATCAAAAAAAAAAACTGCTCCAAAAATAGGATCAATATATTTAAATACGTTTTTATGAGTTAAATACGTTTTTATACCCTACATTCAATATATTTAACTTCAGTAACTTATCTCACACCATATTTGTCTTCAAAGTTCTACGCAAACCTCTATTCTAGAATTCACTACACTTGGGTTTCATCAGCACAGAACATAGCAAATACTATTAAACCTTATTCCCACCTTGCATTTGATGAAAGGGTGCTTCACGGAAATTTTCAATGTTGAACAAATACGCACAGACAATAATTAGTGTGGATTGAAAATATGAAACTAACCACATAACATGTAGCACATGGAACTTATAGAGGCATAGTATTGATTGTGTGAAAACACATGAAACATGCACATCTGATTTACTAGCCATAATAAACATCATTCACTCAACACCACCCATCCAAATTAAAGGTTTTCAACTAAAGTTCCCCCTGGCTAGTGACCATAGAGAGAAGCTAAACCAAATCACATTGAGAGTAGAAACTCCTCTTTAGTTGATGTCTTCACTAAGTTCCTGTATTCTATTATTTTACTTATTATTAGTAGGAATTTAATTCTATAAGAAATCAACATACCGGGGATTCTCAACACAGACACGTTAAAGTACTCGCACAGTTGCACTGCAAACAGTTTGCTTTCTGTCAAATCCCTCATTAATCCATCACATTAACGAACTTCAACATGTCAAAGCGACCTAACAAACCTTGGCAGTTTTTGCCCATGCGGACAGATGTTAGACCATAATTGCTCAACAATTGTTTCCCAATTCTACGTTCTCTTGCAAATACTGCACAGCCATGACACTTAGTTGCAACTCTAACAAGTTATGCATTTTTCTGCTAATGCACCACTCCCTCCGTCACAGTAAAAAGTTGTTCCTTGTTATGTGTGCCTCAAATTAAAGTTCGGGATCCAACATTTGACCCAACCCGAATAGCATTTCGCTGATTGTATTCTTCACATTCTTATTAGTTATTAGTGAATATCTTCTAGCTCTCGCTCATAATTTCTCCCGATTTGGGTTTTGCACATAAATCTTAGTAAAAAACTTGGGTCATTGTCATTAATTTTCTTCACTGATTTCTATAGTGACCATATTTTGTTGCAACATTCCCATTTAACCTGCATCATTTTATGAAAGCAATGATAGTAGTGTGAAATGTTTTGCATTTGAACTTTACCCACCCAAAGTTTCTTCTTTTTTCTAAAAAGAAGATTAGTAACGCCAATACTTACAATACAAGTTGGCAAGGTTCGAGACATTAAAAATAAAAATCGAAAAAAAGACAACTAATTTGGGACAGAGGAAGTATTATCTTGACATTGTACAAATAAGCAATGCTGGAATTTCATTTACCACGGCAAAGACCCAATTTTCGATAATAAGGTAAAATCCAGCTAAGTAAGCAAAAATAAAACAAATTAGACCCAATATAAATGCCAATTAATTAAACAAAGAGGTAAAGAACGTGGAACTCATGCAATCGTAAAATTAGGCAAAAAATCAATTATACCTGTAATTAAGATATCAGAGGGAATTCACATCATAAGCAAACAAATCATTACAAGAGTGAGGAGCTCACAGTCGCGAAAAACGATGTTATCGCCTCCTGGGACAGCACAAAGAACTGAGAAATCATGACACCGAATTTCTCGCCGAACTGGCGCCGGTTGTCGACTTGTCGGTCAGTTGTCGACGGTCACCAACCTGAGACTGAGATCGCACGATAAAGAGAGAATAGCTGAGATAATTAGAGCATGTGAATCTTTTGGGCTACCGGTCTTTGACTCGTACCCGTTCTTTTTTAAACGGGCCATCTTGGTATGGGCTTCATTGGATCAATTTAAAGTACCTTTAATACATTGGTCTTGTTATACTATGATTTGATTTGAATTTAAAATTTAACTCTAGTTATTATATATGATATGACTGCTAGTATTATCTTACAATGACTAAAGAGATAAAAAAAAAGTAAAGAAATTTGTAACACACAAATCTCACGTCATAACATATGAAATAGTGTGATATATATATTAGGATTCAAATTGATATCATTAATAATTTCAATTATAATTTGTTGGATGCGTCTGTGATGGGTTAAGATAATTCAAAAAAATATTATTGAGATAGTACATTAAATTTTATTATATTATTATTTAATTTGAGCCATCATACATATTTGAATTCGTGCAAAATTTGAAAGAGTAGTATTATATGCATAAATTATATATAAAAAATTACGCATAAATAATATATAAAAAGAAAAAAGAGGAAGCAAGATTTGCCATTAAATACATTTACGTGATTGGGCCTTAGCAATCGTGGATTTTGTTATTATTATATTTGTTAAGTTAATTTTGACTAGACCTACACACTGCTATACTGGCAAGCTTCAAAAATTTAAATCACCTATTCATCTGTTGGGATATAGGCCTAAAAGGTCTAACTAAGTCTCGGCCTAAGGGTCAGAAGGACGCGGGCCTGCTCGGTCGATAGTATGTTGGGAAAACTAGACACTGGTCATTTGGGGAAGGGCTCCACTATGATTTCTTAAGCAATGCCAATATCAATTGACGTTATCTATCAACTCACATGCTCTTGTTTTGAACAAAGAGCGAGATGTGACAGGGCCAAGGAACGGAGGCAAGAATTGGGACTACAAGGAGTCTCCCATGACAAATGAAAGATTAGACGCTTTTTACACTTGAAATTTTACGATTAATTGACTATCTTTCTATTACATTTACTAACATTTATACCGGAGACGTCCCACGGTCAAGACTGTCAACCACAACCGTGAGTACGTTTATGCAGGTTTGAATGAACTAAAAGCCACATCGGAGACATACATCCGAGAGATCGGTCATTATCAATATCTATAAACAGAGCTCTAGAGCTTTCGATTGAATATTTCGACTCAAAATTAAAGTCTCATTTTGAAACATTGATTAAATAAAATCAAATGTTGTAAATTTTCTATTCAATAACTTTTGATTGAGCACATATTTAAATTATCATGTTACTTTGTAGTTTATTTTTAAAAGAGTACTTTTGTGTACACAAAATATATATATATATATATATAAAATAGAAAGTGGGATTTTTTGTTTGATACTGACAAAGTATGATTTCTGTAATGTAGCATGATCAGAAGAATCTTGTGATTATAATTATTGGTTAATCAACATTAATAAATCATAAACAAGATAAGTTGCACATTTTATTAGTATAATGAAATGTAGCCGTGAAATTTTGGAATCCCCAATATTATCATTAAACTAGAGACGTCCCACTCACAAATTCTATACAAATTTGCTACAATGATTCTCTCCTCCCAGAATAATTAAGAACACTTACCAAAGGGAAAGGAATAAAAAAAAACATCACACTAATTTAAAGCTAATAAACTTGATACGTTAATTTTCTTGGTTATTCACAAAGATACTTGGGGAGGGAGAAGAAGAATGAAGATAAGTGATGCATATATATATAGAGAGAGAGAATAGATATGTAGTGCATACCTTGCGGTCCACTCTTTAAGATGGTAGCTACTTTCCAATTATTGACCCGCGTGCTTTGAAGTGTGGATTAAATTACCTGTCTTCGAAGCCAAAAATAATTGTCTTGCATGGCCACTATGGAGCCGCCTCCACAATATTTGTTAGTTTCCTAATGTACATACAGTATACATGTTATGACTTGGCGACAGATATTGGTGCACAGACTTCTTTTTTTATATTTTTTGAGAAAGAGAATAGATATATGATTTATTTGAAGTTGTTATTAGTCTGCGGATGATGCATAATTATTTTTGGATCAAAGAAGTAACTGCTTATTTACCTCATAACTGGATAGATAAATATTATTCACACACACACACACACACACATATATAACTTGAAGGTTCATATATAAGAATTAGCAAAAAGTTTATGTAGTTTAAAATGAAAATCATACATTCTTTTTGGTTTCCGGCCAGCCACAAATTCCAATACCAATTTGTTGTTTATTGAAACATATATATATATATATATATATATATATATATATATATATATAGTTAACGACTTTTCTTGTACGTAGTGGTTGCTTCTTTAACTTGTCAATATATATATCAAACACAAACTATCTATCTTGCACGTGAATGGCATTACCTACCTTAAGCACCACCATTTGATGTATTCATTTAATTAGCTGGAAAACGTAGAACAAAACTACTACTACTATATATAATATTTATTTATTATTGGTGTATTCATTCAAGCCGAACCAATGTTATGTTAGGAAGTTGGTAATTTTCATAATGGACGTTAATGTTTCCAATTTTATACTAAGAAAACTTTTGGCATATTTTGTGGTACGAAAAAAACAAACAAACAAACAAACCATGCACGTTATAGAGGGAGATAGGCGAGTGTTGATTCATGTCTCAACCGCTGTAACGGACATTTTAGCCAAATTCTCTGGATGAGAAGAAGAAAATAAGTACTCATTCTCAAACGCTAGCTTTGATTATAAACAATTTCATATAAATATATAATTCCTCCAAAAAAGCTTGGTTATTAATTATTAATTGGTGTGGGTATTAATTAATGGAACAACGTACTCACCTATATATACCAACTTTAATTAAAACGATAAAACATTGCTTTCGCCTTTCAGATAGAACATGATCGATATATGTTGACAAACTAACTACCTTAGATCGATGTATACTAGCTAGCCGCTAATCTTAGATTGGGTCCTCCATTGCTGTACTCAACTTTGTTGGACTCTAACTAACTAAATATAGGAAAAATATTATGATTACATAATAATTAATATTAAAAGATATATTATCTATCATAAAATATATTAATGATTAAATTAACTTTAATTACCAATTTTATTTCATATAGGAGTCATTTAGTTAATTACTGTATAATTATGACTTATACATTTGTGACTAAAATTTAGTTAATTTTAAAACTAGAAGTCATAAATAATAGTAACATATTATTGTACAATAATTTTATTCCTAAATAACTATATATTAAAAATATAGAAAAAAAATATTATGAGAAAGTAATTACTAATATTAAAAAGTGTAATGTATGTATTACAAAATATATTATTTAGTTGCCAGTTTTATTTTAGATAGGAGATCTTTAATTAATATTACAAAAATAGCTCTCTTAGATATTAGTTATTAAAATGTAGTTACATTTTAAAACTAAAAACCAAGATGTTAACTTATTATTCTACTACAATTTTATTTGATATAAAATTTCTTAAACACCAAGTTTAGGTCATTTTTGAACTCTAAAAACTATATATAAACTCGAAAGATTGAAAATAAAAATTAAAACTAAATTTAAAAACTTTATAAAAAATTAATATCAAATTAAAAATAACAAAACACACACACACACACACACACACTTTACTAACACTTAATTATGAGTTTTTGATAATTATTTGTTAACGTTTGTAATCATTTTCTAACAGTAATAGTAAGATAATTTTAAATTCAATTTTTTTTTTATAATCAGCATCATATATATAGAATAAACTCGAGGTTTGCACGGGACACAACTTAGCTAGTATATTAAATTTACAAAGATTAATATAGAAGATTGATATTAAATTAAGACGACTAAATCTAATCACACTTTATTAATTAATTAAGAATAAAATTGATATAGAATTACGGCGATGGTTTTTTTTTTGGGAACCGTCGTCATATTTATTTTTGGTCTATGATAATAGTTATAGCCTAAAAAAATTATCGTCATAATCGACTTTATACTATATAACTATGTCTATCATATAACCCATATATTTATAGATATTTATATATATATATATATATATATATATATATATGAACGCATAAGTTTGTTCTTAAATTGTTGAAAAAGATTTGAAAACCTACATCCCGCGCGCACACACATATGTACTTATATATGAATTTATTTATTTTATCTTTTTTCTAAAAATTTACACCAAATACTTGTCAAAATATTTTATTTTATAGCAAACACCACATCAGCACCATTCGATCTGTGCCAAATTAAAGAGGAAAAGGCAAATAATATATATAGTACTTATCATAATCAGCCACAAGCACTATATATCACGTTTGTTTTGGATATATATCATGGTGTCGGACATATATACATGTCAAATGCTACAATTATGGTTTTCCACCACCTCTTAGTCTTGACATATAATGATTATTAACAGTAAGTAGTCATCATATTGGTGATCATGCTCGATCAGTTTAATTAAGACTTGATCGAAGGATATTTTGATGAGGTCCTTTCAACAGAAAAGAAAGAGAAAAACTAGCTATAGCTAGCTAGGTTAAACAATATTGAAAATATTCATTAATCATACATTATACGAGTACCTCTCTCTATATTATATAATTTTTCTTGATTTTTTATATTATCTAAACATTTAGATATTGTAAACATTTTGATAATATATATATATATTTAAAAAGTTAAAACGTATCTGTGTAATTTTTGAATGAAGAGAATAGTATCCGATAAGATGCATGCGAAAATCTATATAATAAAACAGGACCATATTTGAATCTCAAAATTGACAAAGCACAAGGGTGGCTGAGATTGATTCTAATTGATCTAAAGCTCACATCTTATCCCACACAAAACAAATCCCGCCCATTTCATCTCACACATTTCAACACTCTTTTCAGATCTCCCCATTATTCATTTCCCTCTTCTTCACTGCCTTCTCTTTCCCCCAATAAACCCCTTCCCAAAATCAACACCCCCAAATGATGAGTAATCAGGAAATCAACCACGGTGAACCCCATCACCATAGAGCAGTGCAAGTGCAGCAGTTGTGGCTCCATAAAGAGAAGATCACTCTTCTCATCTTCATCTCTCCAAGAACAACCCATTTCCAAGAAACCCACTCCCTCCTCCACCACCTCCCTCCTCCGCCGTCACCGGCCATCTCCTCGAAGGTTTCACTAATCTCTGCCAACTTCCGACCACTACTCTCAACTCTCTAAATCTCTCATACTGAAAATTTCTCAAAACTCTTAGCCCTAAAATCTCTCTCAACTCCCTAAATCTCTCATACCCAGCCCTTAATGTACGATCCAGAGCACAGAGATGGCCGTGACACTTATTTGCCGGAGAAATCATCACTCTCCTCTCTGATTCAAACAAAGAGGAGAGAGATAATGAAGACGATGATAAACCCTAGCCGTCGTTTCTTCCTTGTATCGTCGTCGTTGGTTAGAACTTTCTGTACGGACCAATTGGAGGCCGAGTTGGAGTCTGTACCGGAGGTTGTCGGTGTTGGGAGTCACAGGTGGATCGGTGCATCAAGGAACTTACACATTAATTCCCGCTCTCAATATATATTACCTGTTGCAGATAAGCACATTGAAAACTGAATATTTTAAAAAAAATTCTGGTAATTGAACATTTGTTGGTCGTTTGGTTGTTTGAAGTGGTAGGCTGGGAAATCTATGGAATTTATTCAAAATTGCATTGGCAAGCCTTAATTGATGATACAAAGGAACGAGTCCAAACTTGATTTGAGTTCGATCTAGCCCAGTTGACGTTTGAACAAGTCGGATTAAAAGTGTTCGTTGTTGTTCTTTGGTTTAGATCGGATGGAGTGGGCTGGCCAGTTAGATGGTAAGTCTTTTTGGTTTCATTAATTTTCTACTACATATTTCTAATTTGATTTCTAGCCTAATCAGCAATACAATTAATTCATTAATTTTCAACTAAAATTATAGGATGGCCGGAGAGTTCATGTAATTGAAAGAGACCTGACTGAGCAAGACAGAATTGTTGGTGAACTCCTACAACCAGGAGGCTATTTAAAATTGTTTGAATTAGGCCTTGAGGGTAAGCTGTAATTAGTTTTGATATTTTTTTGTAAATATATATATAAGTAATACATGAGCCATAAGCACTTGGTTAACTTTTGCACGCACTAAACATCCACACCCACTGACCACTTTGTATTTCTTTCGAGATAGTTTAATCTAATAATTATTCTACATAGCAAAATATTTTAGTCTTAAAATGTAATATTAGATTGAATTTATCGAAAAATAGATTCCCTTCTCAACTGTTGTATCTTAGGTAAACCCTATATTATCAAAACTTATTTCATAAAAAAATGTTAAAAACTACATTTTACAGATTATAGATTCTAGATTCTTGAAAAGAAAAACATCAACAGAAATGTCAAGACAAACCAAAGGAGATTTCAGTATAGGAAGTATCTACAGTCTGATTTTTAGTATGTGAAGTGTCATGTAAGGAGTTAAACTTTCTTCCATTAAACTATTACAGGATGAAGGGTATTATCGTTTGTTCTGTTAATTATTGGAGACTGAAATGACTACCAAGTTTTTGTTACAATTTATACAAACCTATATAATATCATTATTCATTTGAAAAATTTGGGAAAATCCATGTTAAAGAAAATAAAATTTTTAGTTAAGCCTCTCTAAAAGCTAAAGTAGGTACAGAAACTTCTTATTGACATTGCATCATGTAAGTCATCACTATCATATTTGGTGAAATCTGATTAAGCTATTTTACAACTTTTGCTTAATTTTGTTTGACTATAGTTGAGGGGTGCTTTTGTTTTGGATGATTTAACCTCTTTGATAAAATGACTTTTAAAACTTTTGAAGTAAGTAGGAGAAGATGAAGTTCTGTTTCACAGTGAAATTTCTGGGGAGATGAGAGCAAAGAAAATAACACAAATTTATTAAATTTTTGCATTGCTATCGTGATTAGTGTTTCTAATTAGGCGTTTTGCTTTATTGGAATAGTATGATGTCATATTTTAGTATATATTCTTATTCTGTATGCCTTTGACAAGTTTTAAGGGAATATTCAAAGGTCAAAATATTTTTCTCTATTACACGTTTTTCTTCTTTCTGCCTCATTTTTTGTTTTCTTTAATTCATTTGTTGTTTAAGACTAACAGAGCCCAAGTGTTATCAACAAACCTTTTGTATAACTAAATAAATGCTTTCCTTCTAAGTGTCTCTGACAATGAAAGATAAAAAGATTGCTTTTTGCTTGGTATGTCAATTAGCATTGGTGGGCGTGGATTCTTGCACCGAAAAAGTTTTATAATTATGTCAATGGCAACTGCCTGATTTATTTTGTATATGACGAAGGTTGTAAATAGAAGTTGAAAAGATATCTTATACTACATTTATTCGATTTTAGTGTATTAGCTAGGAGTTGATGAAAGTTTTTCGGATGCATTGATGGTGTTATGTTGATATCCTCTTTATCTCATTTACAAATTGCCATCATTTTATTTCAGATATTGTTTTCCCCTTTCAGACTTGAATAAAGCATACTCAAATTACTATCATTTTCATTAAAGGGCATTCATCTTGCACTTAACTACGCATTCATCTTGCATCTGGGTGTATGGAATGATGGTTGATTTTGTGGTTTGGATAGGTATTGATTATTGTAAATTTTGTAGACATGTTTAAATTTTTTTGAAAGCCTATTTTTAAAGGAAATTATGTCGAAATTTCTTGAAAAATTAACTAATTATACATGGTTATGATGATTTTGGGAATGGAATGATGGTTGTTTTGATGGTTTGGATATGTATTGATGATTGTAAGTTTTGTACACAAATTTAGATTTTTCTGGAAGCCTATTTTTTATGGAAATTCTGCCGAAATTTCTTGAAATTAGTAGTGTTTAGCTTGATATACAAATGTTTTGATAATTGTTATGTCTAATTTTTCGTTACGCCGTACCTTCAGGCACGGGCAATTACTAGTTCATTATATATGTGAATATATATTCTCCAATAACTGATTGGTTGTTTGCAGGTGGGTACGAGGCGTGTGTCGGTGATACAGGTTTTACATACATTTAACAATGAGGAAATGGTAGAATGATGGAAAATAATAGGGAATTACTTACAGTGTAATTTCTTCATTTTATATATATATATATATATATATATATATATATATATATATATGTTATTAATTAATTAAAGAAAGGTCAAATTTAAAAAGGGGATATATATAAAGTTAAACTGTTGGTTTTTGATTTTATTGAAGGAAAAATGAGGTAAGAAAGGAACAGGAGATGGATGCTCCTCAATTATTTGGGGGTTCTCTATCCATCCCCACCTGTTTTTATTTAACCAAATGTTAAAAGAAAGTACTTATATAGTGGACGATCGAGATTGCATTAATCTCGCAACTCCTAATAAAATAATGGTCGATTAATTGTATATATTTTATACATACTCCATGCATGACTTGAGTGGAAGAAGTGGTACCGGTTAAACTGGTCAAACATTCACCATCTGAAATTGAGTTAGGCTAATTAATTCTTTATTTTTAAGCAAATGTACGTTAAAATAATTTTTTATTTCTGAAACATCTAAAATTCAATTTTTTCAAATACAACATTTTGATAGAAACTTTAATGAAGATATTAAAATTTTAAATTCATTTGTATCTTGTGATCGAGATGGATCCAAGTGTGTGTGTGTGTGTGTGTGTGTGTGTGTGTGTGTGTGTGTGTGTATATATATATATATATATATATATATATATATGCATGCATGAGATCTCCTATTTCATAACAATTTATATTAATTTTCGAGTCGGTCGGCTTATATATAATAGATCAAGAGAATCTATAAAAAAATTGTTAAATATATTTAAACTTTGATTAAAAATTTAATCGGTTCGCTTATAGTTACTCAAGAATATTTTTTTAAAGAAATAACCAAGTACATGTGAACTTTGATCGGACGTAGTTACATTATCTGTCTTAAAGGAAGTGAAGTAATAAATACGGACGAACTTTATTTTTTCATAAAAGATTCCTCATTCTATATTAATTAGGCCTAGCTATTTGGGAATGGTAATCTAATCACCTCCTATCCTTTTCAATGTGGTTATTAATTTATGAGGAATTATAATTCATCATTTACTTTACTAATTTAATACAGGAGGCTATGTAAATTAAGTAAAATAAATTTAAGAATAATTGTCGTGTATATATATATATATATATATAACTAAACATATTTATTTATAAATTATAATTATATATATATTACTAATCGATATAAATTAAAAATTAAACAAAAAAAATCGATACCCATTTTGTAACAAATCTATAATTTAGTACCGATTCTTATTTTAACGTTATCGGTTCAATTTTTTCAATATAGGCCTGTAAGGCAATACAATTGTTTTACAATGGGACGACTATGCACACCTCAGGCAGGTTAGTTTCTCGATGGGACGTGTCTGAGGGGTCCCTTCATAATTCTCATAAAAAAAGGATGTTAATCGCTGTGAAAAAAGGATGTTAATTACAATTGTCGTTGAAAGAATACAAGAAAATGTTTATGTACGTATTACTCCGTACTACTAGTATTTTGAGAATCAACCTGGTCCATCATCATTCTATCTCCCGGTCCGTGACAATCGTTGGCAACTTGGTAATAAGAAATAATCAACAAGGGTGTTCTGGGTAAACTCCCGCTCACCCACTGTACTTGCAGTCTAAACACGAGACTGAGAGAGAGAGCTCTGCAAAAACAGAGGACACCGATGCCTGCCGTGAGAAATTGTTCCGGCTATAGAAAGAGAGAGAAAGAGGAGAGAGAGATTTTTGCGAATTCGTCCAAAATCTATCTATCCGTAGGAAAACTAAAAAAATCTCCTTCGATCGAAGCAATGCCTGTTGATCACAGAAATCTCCCATGTCTTTTCAGCTCTCAGTTTAACATTATTTTCGTCCTTCAAGCATATTTCTGAAAAACAATAAAAGCTAAAGTTCATTTCCAAGCCCTAATTACCGACAGAAAGTATACTCACGAACATTTCCATTCTGTCTTTACTATATGCAGTACATACATTATATTTATATGTATTTGGTTTTCTTATACAAAACTAGTACAAAAATGTTTAACTCGAACTAAATCAGACCTTGTGTCAAATTGAAGCGAGGGCCTTTTCAGATTTCTCCGGGTAAGCTTGGTGAGCTCTGACCTTAATTTCGCTTTATTACTTTTGTTTTTGTTTTGATTTTATTGCTTTTTTCCGGTTAAAGAGGTTGGTCAAAAAAAAATCTTGCTTTTTTGAGTGTTTGCTTTAATTTTCTTTGCTAAAGAAGAAGGTTAGAAGCATAAGGAATAATATTTGAGAATTGAGATTATGGTGGTTGACTGATTGAGAATTTGATTCATTTGCAGTTCAATTTCAATTACCACAAGTTTCTCAAGAAGTCTGATTTGTAAGATCTGGAGTTCAACTCAATTTTCTTCAAAGATCTGTTGAAGCCGCTTGAAATTGAATGCTGCATTGTTGCCATCTTGATAACGCTCTGGATTTTGTGTATTTCAAAATTTTGATACAAGTGAAGTGGTGAGTAAAGTGAAAGTTCCCAAATCCCCACATTTTCCTGGGAAATTGCGCATCCGACCAAGAAAATTACTAGAACTATTTTAGGGAAGGCTCAGTAAAAAAGATGACGATTTGGTGACCATTTTATTGATTGGAGTACAGGTATGTTTTTGGAGTTGATATAGGTGAGCGAGTGAATAAGAGGGATTGAAAGATGGCATCATCATGGGAACATTTTGGGGAAATTGCGAATGTGGCCCAGCTAACTGGCCTTGATGCGGTGCGTCTAATTGGGATGATTGTCAAAGCAGCGAGTACAGCTCGAATGCACAAGAAGAACTGCAGGCAGTTTGCTATGCATCTGAAGTTGATTGGGAATTTATTAGAGCAGCTTAAAATTTCAGAGCTAAAAAGGTACCCGGAAACCCGCGAGCCTTTGGAGCAACTCGAGGATGCATTGAGGAGGTCTTACATTTTGGTCAATAGTTGTCAAGATCGGAGCTATTTTTACTTGCTTGCTATGGGTTGGAACATTGTGTATCAATTCAGGAGGGCTCAAAGTGAAATTGACCAATACTTGAAAATCATCCCTCTCATCACTCTTGTGGATAATGCTCGAGTCAGGGTATTCTCGAGTTCCTCTTGTTCTTAATTTTTTCTTGTTTGGTTATTTTCTCGGGTTTCAAATTAATGATATTAACTAATATTTTTTTCATGCCTTTCCAAATGCACTCTTGTTTTATACTAAATTGACCCAAAGTTATCAAAAGCAATGTGTACGTCTTTGATGGACAAAAACCTTACTGCCCTAAGTTGTTATCCTTTTGATTGCCGAACTCTCATTCGAACACTCTGAGAATTTTGTAGTTGCCAAAGCAAAACTAGGAAATAAAAGCAGACTCTGGAATGTTCAATTTGATAAAAAAATAGAGCCTTATCATGGATAACATCATGTTTCTGTTTGACTCCAGATTATTTGATAAAGTGAAATAATTTAAAGTTTATCTTCTTTATACCCAGATGCGGCATATTTTTCATATATACTAATCGGTTTTGGGAAAAGATGCTTCAAGTTTAGGCTTTCCATATAAAACATCAAGCCTCTGTGTTTTCTTATGACCCTCTGAGTTGATAAGACAGTCCTACTATCAGAGATAAATATTTTGAGAATTTCAATAATTTTTTTTTTTTATAAGTTCATATCGCCATATCGGTAATTTTCTTGGTAAACTGAACTGTTATTACAACAAAAAAGCTTAAAAAGGAACTGGTGGAGGTGGTCTTTGAAACATTTGGTCTCACTCTGCAGCATGCTAGTTACACACACGTACATATTTAGATATTATAGTAATCCAGATCACACAACTGAGTCTAGACCGCTTGGAAGTGCCTTGCATATAGAAATACTTGTTGGGTTTTCCTGATCAGGTTAAAAACTGGTGTAGAGAAAATAAGAAAAAGGGACTATTAGTTGAACAGATATTCTATTTGATGAGTATCAGTCATTGACCATTAGTTGGACAGATGTTCTCATGTTGGGTACTCTTCTGGATAGTTTTCTTTCTAGGTTATTTATGCACAGGCTCACAGCAGACCATCTATTTTCAGTCAGCTTTCTGTATCTTTTTGTGGAAAGTAGAACTTGAGTGTGTAGTATTGTTATGCAACATGGTAAGTCTGACAGGGTAATAGAACCTTCAAGTAGAACATAAACTATAGAACTAGTTTCTTCATTTTGGCCGGTTAGTTTTAGTGCAATAATATTGTCTATTCCTCATGCATTGGCTATTCCTATGTTATTCTTTTTCTGCATCATATCTTAGAGGAATAAGTAGTCAAATGAATGTTAAAAAATTATGTGACTTGACCTATACCTTTATGTTGGTAGGAGTGTATACATAAAAATTCAACTAGAACGACTTTTTTTTTCTTTTCTTTTTTCTTCTAAATTTCTTATTGCATAGGTACCAAACTTATTAATGTATTTTCTTCTAAGGTGGTTATATCTCCCTCTAAAAGGAACTCCCTTATAAAAAATATATACTTTCTCCAAATTTGCAGGAGAGACTGGAAGTAATTCACATGGATCAATGTGAATATACATTGGATGAGGAAGACAGAAGGGTTCAAGATGTTATTCTGAAGCCAGAACCCTCGAAAAATGACACTGTCATTCTGAAGAAAACCCTTTCCTGTTCCTACCCAAACTTGCCTTTTAAGGAGGCAATCCAAAAAGAAAATGAAAAGCTTCAACTAGAACTACAACATTCTCAAGCTCATTTGGATGTAAGCCAATGCGAAGTAATTCAGCATCTGATTGATGTCACTGAAGCAGTTGCAGTAAATTCTCTACCAGAGAAGAGTTCACCAGTCAGAATTTCTAAGAAGTTGGAGCCTAATTATTCAAATGTCAGTAGTGCCAAAGACCATTATGATGAAACATATACTAAGAAAAATGAGACACGCTCAACTTCAAGGTAGGTTATCTGTGCTTATGAAGTTGGATGCCAATTGTATAAATCTTTAACAGCTGTCATCACTTGTGTTGGTCCTTATCTGCATATATTTATTGCTTCAAAGTAAAAATATATCTGAAAACATTCATGTAGATAATTAAAGAACGTATTGTACTAACAAACAAACTTTCATAACTGGTTTGGTAGCTTGCAACACACTTTTACAGTGTAACCTATTAGTGGTCTAATTGTGTGCAAATGTTAAGCTAGATACTGATCTTCAGCTGCAGAGTGTTGAAAAGTTAAATCTACGTCTTACTTCCTATTTCTAGTTGCTGCTTGACAATTCAGTATGATGTTGTTTACGAGACTTTAGGTTCACTTCATCTATAAGCTGTAAACTTTGGATTCATATGATACCATGTGGTGTTGTGCAGAAACACTTCTTCAGTTTCATCTGGTCATGATTTGCTGTCTACCAGAGGTTCACATCGACATGAAGAGTGGAATTCGGATTTACTTGGCTGTTGTTCTGAACCTGTTCTGTGTATGTCAAATCATTTATTTTAATACTCAGTTACAGGATATGTTAGTAGTAGTTACTGCTTTGCTTTCCCTTGTCCGTTTGCTTTTAAAATATATTTACAGAGTCTAATTTTTTAAAATGTATATATATTTTTTATTTTCTGTGGTTGGGTGTTTGTTGGGGGGTGGGGTGGGGTGATGTGGGTTGACCTCAACATTAATTTTCATAAATGAACTGCGGAAAGGATTGGCTTAATATGGTTCATGGATTGCACCAGGGCGTTTAAAATGCAGATATTTTAAACAATGTCAGTAGTAAATTTCATGAATTACCCACGGAGTGGATTGCACTAAGTGCATTAAGACGCAATATCATCATTTTCAAATGAACACTCATTTTTCTATCTACTTTTCTATATCTCTAAGAGATTATTTGCTTGTGTTATGCTGCATTGAGCTTGAGCTGCTGATTAATCTTGGTCTTCGTGTACTTGTATTGGTGTTGTAATCTTTGGACATGCATCATCTAGATTTACTTTGGCATCTTGCCTTCTCACATAAGCACATTTTTGATGATGTGCACAACTAGTTGAAACTTGGTAGGCAGAGTTGGGATTTTTTTTTATAAATAAAGAACTATTGATTGTGAAAGGAACAATGAAAACGAGTGAGGGCTCTTTAGGGGCGTTGTATTTGGATATACTTTCCTTTACTTTATAAGCTCCCTTTGGAACTAACCTTATAAACTTTTCATGCAAATTCAAGTAACCCTCTGGCTGCAATGCTTTTTCCTTCTTACCTTTACTTTGGATGGTATAAACCCACTGGTCACCTCATCGAACCAGCTGCTATTTTACTTGTATGGCTTTTGGAGCATTAGTTGGGAGTGTGGACTATGAAGCACTTTATTTTCTGTCCTATTACTGAATAATTTTGGACAAGTATATGTTGCGTCATTTTACTTTATACATGTATTTCATGTAAAGTTTTGATCCTGTGTTTGAGATAAGAGTCAGATAACAGAGGTCTTAGTTCAGATGGATACTTCAAGCAAGAACTTGTAGACGGTGTTTATATCTGTATCTTAGCAAGGAAATTCTATTGGGTGGGTGGGAAATAAGCAGCCAAGGTTGCTCAAACTTTTGTTCATCTTGCTTAATTTGATATTGTGTCCACTCTTGGGATAGATAAACTATTAGATGGATTCCTCATGATAAATATACAAGTTTATTCGAATTTCTAATTTGGAACTAATTTACTTTGTAATTTCAAATCACTGCATGACCTATTACTTATCATTGCATTTCCGATGCATGTCTTCGACAACTGATTACCAATCGTTCTGTCCTTGATAGAGTGGCGAGCTTTTGTTTATCTCAATTTTATTCTTTATTGGCCTGGTACCTTTTCACATTAAAAGTCCTAAACAAGCATGCCACAAATTCCTTATCCATGTACTTGATTGTATTCTAAGCATGTTATTTGTACTTTGCAGGTATGAAAACCTGTTTCTTTCCTTGTGGCACATTTTCAAGGATTGCTAGTGTGGCAACTGAAAGGCACATTTGTAAGTAGCATACATACAAGTCAAAACTTCAATTTAGAGTACATTACTTGTGATTCTATAACGATTAGCCACTGGTCAATCGGTTTAGTCTTGATTCTTAATATAGGAGTATATATATAGGGAGTGATCCTCAACAAACGTTTGCTATGGACATTATTCTGGCCAATGCATCTCTGGCCATCCATAAGAGATTTGGACATGCCAATTTTTTTTAAAAAGTAAAGATCATCCACTACTAATAGGGGCAGACACCGCTAGTATGATTGGCGGGTAGCTTTATATTGTGAAATTACCTTGACGCCCTTAAAAAATCTATATTTTAATCCTATCCACCACTGCTAAGAGTAGATTTAGTCTTTCTGCATATATTACACTATTACTGAAAAGAAAAACAGCCAAAAGCCAGAGAGGTACACATGTAAGGGTATAGTGGTATACATAAAAGCAAAGGGTATCGAGACACAAACTTATTATTACTGAAGAACCATCCGTAATATTTGCTCCTTTCATACAAGAGACGAAGTCCACAATTGAGTGAGGCAAGAAGGACTCATAGCAGTCACTTGTCTAAAAACTAAAGAATTCGTAGCAATTAGAACAGAAAGTCAACATTCCCATAGTCACTAACACATAAAATAAGTGGTTTACATATTCCCCCTTTTCTTTGGCTAAGGAGTATTCTGCCTACTTAGAGACAGTATACTTCATCATATCGTGTTGTAGTCATTGTGTTTAATTTTTTTGGCTTTGCTCGAAGCTATGACAGGCCTTTAAGAGCGCATTTCTTTCTTTAAAAATGAATTCCTTGCTTCTTATTTTTGTTGTTGTTGATTATTCCTTGCTTCTTCGGCTTGAACTGCAGCACTCCCACTTTTATTTATCTATTCATATTTAGTTATGCTTTTTGGGGTCTACAAAACTAACTTTGGTCTCTCTGATGATCAGCTTCGGCAGAAGCCTGTAACGAAATGATGGCTTATTCCTTGATATTGTCGTGTTGCTGTTATACTTGTTGCATCAGAAGAAAGCTTCGGAAGATGCTAAACATCACGGTAGTATCTTTTGACCTCTGATGCAATGTATATTCTTGTTTGAGACCTGAACTTGGTGAACACCTTCGCTTCTCAATATAAATTATTATTATTTTAAAAGAGCATCCGCACTTTTCCTCTCATCTTCTGCACAGGCTATACTCTATCTTTACACACTGTTTTTGAGTTTTCTGGTAAGGAATTTAAGGATTTTTACCTTAGAAATGATTGGAAAGTCACTTTTCTCAATTTTGTTTTTGAGTTGAGTAAGGAAAATACGATAGTTTTCCTATCTTATGTTTGTGATGTGGTAAGGAAAACATAGCATTGTACCCTTGATAATTATGAGAGAGTTGACAAGTATATGCACAAGGAACATGTGGTTAAAAATTGTTTTGTCTTAATAGGTAGGGGGGGGGGGGGGGGGGGGGGGGGGGGTATAGAATAAAGGTAATTTCATTAAGTACATTTTCCTCAGCTTTCTCACAAACATGGGATTTGTAAATAAAGTTGCAACTTTCCTCTAGTTTCCTTAGTTTTTAATCCGACAAGTAAGTTTTTAGTGCTAGATGAGGTGCACTGCTCTGAAACTAGAGCCTTTCATTAATAGAACAACCTTCAGTGAGCCTTCTTATCAATAGATCAACACTTTTTTGATTGATGGTTTGATATTTAGTTAGGATCTATTTATTTTCAGATATCAGATGAAGTGAACTTGCCAAGCCATGCTTAAAAGAATTATTAATTAAAGTTTGTTCAGGAATAGCTGTCAGTTGTTTATTCTATCATATATATATATATATATATATATATAACGATTTGCAATATTTTTACATCTGGGCTAAGTAACTGGATACTCGTATTGATGT